>OY982585.1:8279254-8655288 GCA_963859945.1 Euplagia quadripunctaria
ATAAATATCTAAATATTATATGTTAAATAGTAATTTTATAGTTCCTAAGTTGTTATAAGGTTGTTTTTGTTTACAAATATCATCTTATTAATTTTTTGTTAGTCTAAGTTTTGTACATTGTAATTTATTTTAGTACCTATAATTAGCATAGATATAAGCGATTTGGTGTAAAACTGTGATGCTTGTACTCTATAAATGAATATAATTTCATTGAATTATTTTTAATCTCATTCTTAATTTGAGTCCAGTGTATTCGTAATACATTGCGGGTTTTACTTCAAGTGGCTAATATGATATTCTGTGCTAACAGGTGATGTACACAATATATATCAAAACTATATTGTCGTACATCGCTTCCGACGCTTTTATCGTACTCCGTATAATTCATCGGCTTGAGCTGTTCATTCTTTGTAACATAAATGAATGTCGGAAATCGATTTCAGAAATAGATGAATAATTTATACTAGATATTATAACTCTCTACCTAGACAATTTAATAACGAATTGATTCGACTATAAAATAAAAATTTATATCCAACAAAGCATAGTATAATAATATTTATTCGATACATTTTGAGACAAATATTGACAAAAATGGACACAGGCTGTATGTTTTCAGTCAACGCTGTCAGTCAGCCTGTGTCAGACTATTTTTCTAGATTCTATTCTAATTTCATTTTATGTATTAAAGAGTTTTAAGATGAGGCTTATTAATAGATACAATTTAGGAATCAATTTACACGATTTGAATATAAAATAAATTTTATCCGAACTTCGTTGAATAGCGACATATCGGCGGAAGTAGTCAAAATACGGCATTCTTAGTTTTCATAGAGATCGAAATGCTGGCATTTTTACCTGCTATAATAGTAAGTATAACAGCGTAACTCTAAATAAAATTACCATGATATTATAGTGTAATGAAATATACGTATCTTTGTATGTATTTTTGATTAACCATACATCACCTTTTTCAATAGCAATCGATGTGTATTAATATCAGACCTTCATGTATCATTTTCTACGAAGTGAAGACTATTATTAAAAAAAAACCTCTCGCTCATTATGGTGTTGTTAGCATTTCTATGAAGTAACTCAATTATTTCTATTATATTCATTTTGAAACCACAAATCATATGAATAAACTCTTTCATAAAAAATACGAGAAACGACGCAACGATTTAGCTTTAAAAACCAAGATTGTGCAAACATAAAATATTTAATATTTCAGAACATGTAATCTAATAAGACTTATTTTAAATATAAAGGTTTCAGACATTGGTGTAGCCAATGAGTATTAAAAATCCACCGTGCTTCGGAGCAGTAGATGTGGCAACACCTCATTGCGAGGCGTTGCTGCATATGGATAATGTTTTATAGAGGTTGGATATAGACCTCGTTTTGAGCTAGTCAGTTTCTCCGCCATCAGTCTGTGCGTCTGATTAGAAACTGGACGCTAGAATTCGCTGTCTCTGCATTATTGACAAGCTGTGTTTGTCGGCAGGGTTGCCAGACGAATGCGAGTGAATTATCGTATCAATATTCGAAAATTATCGTACCAAATGGAAAATTATCGTACAACTACCAGAACCGCGAAACGTGCTATTTCGCAAAACTAGTAATAGTAGGAATAGGAATTTTAGAAAGTTGTGAAATTAGACAGTAATAAAAAAACTTATTTACTATACTTTTTATAAAAGAGTGGGATTATCGGAATCACTATTTACTTCTACTAGTTGGTTTAAAACAATAAATTGATTTGATTTGATTTGAAAACCATAACAGCATTTATTTGATTAGCTTTTATCGCATTGGGCTGAAAGTATTAAAGCCAACATTTTATTATTTTGTATTTTTAGACGATTTTAAGGCAGTGGATTCTAGTCTTTTCGCTCCACTTCGGAGGAAGGTTGGAAATTATCGTACTCTGGCGTACGATAATACATATTGTATCGTACATCGTACCGGTGTCGAAATAATCGTACATGTACGTACGTAATTATCGTACGTCTGGCATCGCTGTTTGTCGGTCTAGTACAGACTTCTCTTCAGCACAACCTGTGACCGTGGGCATTCCTATACGAAGACGAAAAATTGTTGTTTTTATAGACTTTACAATGCGTGACATCTGTAATGTTGTAATCTAGCCATCCACTTGTAATCGGGTAGTTTTCATGCTCGGTTGCTATCTTAGTGGCATAAATACACGACTAAAGTTACAACCGTTGTGAGAGTTCGTTTCCTACTATTACTTACGTAGTAACTATTCAGTAATCTGTGCCATTACACCGAAAGACTGCTACCAGCGTAATTATAGCGCGAAGTTATTCGATCATTATAAAATCCAAGGCTTCATTGCAATCGATCAGCCATCATTATCCATCCAGTTATTACACATGTACAAAATGATAGTTACGACCCAAAATTGTGGGATTAAAATTAATAACACTCATATAAATTTCGGATATAATAGTATGATTATGACAAAACGAACAGCGTAATTAATTATTAATATTCGATAGCCCTATAATTTGCTTTAGAAGTTGTAGGGAAGTTTTGTAGCTCCACAGAACAAATAATATTAGGTAAGTACAGTTATGTATGAGCAGATTTACTCCTTGAAGATATTCCAGTAGTCTCATAGCAATTTTCGGAACTACAGATGGAAGATTAAAATAGTTCGCACCGCTATGAACATTATATTTCATGAAAATGTTCAGCTAACGTTGTCAGGCGCTGTGTCAAATCGTTTAATAGAGAAACGAATCCCGTTTCAAACATTTTTAGGACGGTGTGAGAAAGAGGACGGAGGTTTCGGTACCATCGTACAAGATTTAACACTATGTACTTTTTTAATACTAGAGAGAACAAACCAGAAGAGAATTTCTATAAAAATATGTAAATATGCGTAGTAATACACTCTCTGGTAGACGGTCAAAATGTTTACCGTCTACCTATTGTCATTGTTAAGATTGAGAAAAAATGGTTTATTTTTTAACTTTGTTTTATTTTTATTATTACAGATACTATAGTATAGATCTACCTATTATGGTGCAAAGGATACATCTAGTATTAAGATCGAGCTATAGTATTACCCACTCTTTGAAAATTTAATGTGTCCTATGTTCAAGAGTTACAGCAATTTATTAATGTCTCGCAAAAAATGCCGAACAAATAATGTTCATTGCCTCCTTTGACTTTGAATTTTACTTATTTTTAGTATTTTCTTGTTTTAGTGGTAGTATAAATACACACTTTGTGACAGTGGATGAATGGTATGGTATTGTATGTATATCTTGTTTACCCTTTAATTTATTATTGTATTTTACTTTTAGTCTTTGCTGTTTCTACTATGGAAATAGAATAACACACTCGGTACATAATATATAGTCCGATGAAAGATAGTCAGTGATAGGGTTCGTTTGGCATCCTTTGAGTACAACCCTAAAAACTACGTTGCTCTAAACAAAAAGTTCTTTATATCTTGAAATAGTAACAGCCTTGTACAGGGACTTTACTTTTTAGTTTAGAAATTCCTCGGCAGTAAATCTACAAACATTTTGAATGATCTGCTTAACATCGAGCACCTATATCTATTTAAGATCGAGGTAGTATCTACCACCCCTGATCTTAAATGTAAGTAAATAGGTAGAATATTATTATACACCATTAATAAAATACTTATCTAAAAATAATTATCTTACAAATCAGAATACAATTGGCGGTCTTATCGCTAAAAGCGATCTCTACCACACAGCCTTAGGATGGAGATAAAAAATTATTTAATAAAAACATAGTTGATGGCGTACTATTCGAGATATAGATAAATACTTATATACATACATACACATACACGTTCATACACACATACAGTCATTTTGTGGAGATAATATCGTATTATAGGTAGCAATTTAGATCTTAGTTATGGTAAAGAATAGAATAATACAGTGACAGATAATGTTGCTTGACCAAATTCTTAAAGGATGTAAGGGTTTCAGCTTGCCGAATTTTTACCGGTAATGCATTCCACAAATGAACGGAAAGAACCATAATAGATTTATCAAAGAAAGTTGTTGAATGCACCGGCACTTTTAATATCAGATTTTCTAATGATCGTACGAACTTCAAATGTATCGTGAAGGACCTCAAACCGACCTTTTAAATAGGAAGGTGTATGAGGGCTAAACAGTATACTGTATAGCAAAGAGAGAATATGAGCGTTCCGGCGAAGACGAATAGGTAACCACTTGAGCTTTTTTCGGAATTCAGAGACATGATCATATTTACGCAGTCCAAATATGAATCTAAAACAAAAGTCTTCGGTGAGGTCTGAATAGCTGGCATCCGCATAGTCAAGATTTGGAAGAAGAAGTTGCTAGGGTAGTTTTGGTGTGATGGAAATGGATTTTTGTCTGATATTTTTTATTACACTACTGACGAAATTTATATTGAGTGAAGACGCTAATTAAAAAGACGGAAATCTGCGTTAAAAAGTTATTAGTCATAAACGCAAACGTATGAAAACTCTAACATCGCAAGATTCAATAACATGAATAGAACTAGCATATTATTATTCCACAAACAAAAACTTTACAGTTGTTTTGACGTCACTCTTAGTAATAGAAATATCGTGGAATTATTGTATGTGGAATACAATAATTGAGTTCACGTTATTTTGCCTTACAATTTTGAAGTTTTCTTTGTCTATGGAAAACAATACCTTTCAATTTATCTAATTTCAACGCACATTTCTACCAGTTTTTATATTAGGCCCTTTAAGCTCGCAGCTACACATATTAAAGACGAGCTGTGCCCCGCGTGGCTTCACTCGCGTGTACACATTTATATATCCTGCGCGGAATCCTAATTAATTTTCCAAAATAAAAGTAGCCTTAGTTACTCCGTATAACACTAACTATCTGCCAGCGTTATGTTATGTTGGCAAAAGTACCGTGTAAACATTCAGATACAGTTAGTAATAAGTTGTTATTATAAAACTACGAAGAGGCACTTAAATTTTATTTATTTGTTTAGAATAGACATAACTTATATGATATAAATTTACCAATGGACTTCTCAATTAGTGTACAATAAAAATTAAAGAAAGAAAATTATTTGAAACCTTTTTTAATTCTCCCAACAATTTCATAAATTTGGAGTTGGTAACACCGCGCCAGCTGCCCTTCCTAACATTTCGTGACATTCAATTCACGTCATTACTTAGTGTACAAAATGTAACCTTTTAAAAGCAACGCATTTATGTTTGAAAGGGGACGCAGTGTGCGAGTTTTGTTTTGTTTATAGCATTATATATGTGGTTTGCTAGAGTGCATTTGTATGTAGGAGATTCATTATATTCATTAATTGTAATAATATAATGGTACAACAGTAACTGACATTATATTTTTATTTATTCACGCCTGTTTAATTTCGAAGGGGTAAACAGAAATGTAAAATTAAACCCATATTTCGACATCTATATTTTTGATCCTGTGTATGAGGACATGAGCTTACAGGATACGTTACACCGTGAAGATAACAGAAAAAACAGGTTATATTGAAAATACGAAAACATTATTTTGAAATAATAGTAATAATTTGAGACATCTCTCGCCGTCTGATTCCAAACTAGGCAGAGCCTGTACCACATATTACTAAGTAGTAATAGTACTACTTAGTAATCTGTGGTACAGGTTACCATAGGGTATCCAGACTGCTGATAAACATACATACTTGTATATTATATTACTAAATACATACATTTTTTTTTCGTTTTTTTTTTAAATGATACTAGTAACGTGGTTAACATATTACTAGTATTCTTGTTAACCCCTCCAGCTAAGGTAAATGCTTGTATTAGGAGTGGGTTCACGTCGGTAGTGCACTAGAAGGGGTTCGAACCCGCGACCTCTTGATCGCAAGTCTGATTGCCTTAGCCATTACGCTACCGACGCGTCTAGATTAATTTCACCCAGACAAAATAAATGGTCGTACTCATCACACAATTATTTTTACTATGGGGGAATCGAACCCACGACCTCTGGCTTAGTAGTCAGGAGACCAACAAGCTTGTCAATGTTCATTGAAAACGCATAATTTGGGAAATTTATATTTTTTTTGGTTTTTATGTTGCTTAAGAATTTACTGGCTATACGTAACAGCCATAAAATATATAAATACATGTATATGTAACACGTTTTATGAACTGATTAATTAAAAGTGTATTTTTGAACATCACACTGTTAGAAAATGAAACACTTTTAACTACACAAATAACCTGAACTAAGTTATTATCACATTTATCTATAGTTGCCCTTAATTAAGATAATTAAATTCAAAACAGAATTCACTTTCTACTTAGTTTACTACACTACACAAAATAAACGCTACTAATTCTAAGCATTACCAAGTTATCAGATTCAAAGATTGCCTACTATATTGTCAATTTGTATTCAATTTCGATACTTAAACTAATGTTACATTTAGATTCCTTAAATACTACGGCGCTACCGAAGATTCGATGATATGTCGACCCGTCGCCTAACAAAATGCCTATGGAAATGTGACAATTATAAATTTAAATTTATTCTGTAATGTGGTTCAAGTAATAGAAAAGTGGATTAAAATTACAAAGGTTAATGAACTTTTTATTACCTTCACGGTAAGAAATAACAACTTAATTTAAGGTTATAGCTGAATCTTATGTATTAACGAGATTTATCGTATCAAAACTTATTAACACAATTTAATCATCTAGGTTACAACCTACTCGTACGTAACACTTATGAAAGTCAGAAGAAACTTTTACATTTGGTATTGACAAATGAAATA
The DNA here is from genome assembly GCA_963859945.1 of Euplagia quadripunctaria. Classification (NCBI taxonomy): domain Eukaryota; kingdom Metazoa; phylum Arthropoda; class Insecta; order Lepidoptera; family Erebidae; genus Euplagia; species Euplagia quadripunctaria. Next base: position 8,286,086 of record OY982585.1, read on the forward strand.
TTTATAAAACTAGAGAACGCCTGGTGGTCGAACTTCGACCATTGTTCATTAACTTAAATGTTTTGTTTTATTTCATTGATCAGTATAACTTGAACTGTCATTGTATAGACTTCCCGAACCATGACAGGTCAACATACATAGATATATTGTAGTTTATATCACAACTAGCAAACCGCCCCGGCTTCGCACGGGTAGCAGCGACATCTTCAACAATCACCAACATATTTCAATCAATTTACACAAAATCTTAACAAATTATACACCTAAATCTTCCTCATGAATCACTCTGTCTATTAGTGAAAACCGCATGAAAATCCGTTCAGTACTTTTTCAGTTTATCGCGAACAGACAGACAGACGCGGAGGGGACTTTGTTTTATAATATGTAGTGACAACAACAAAAAATATACAAACAGAGTTACTTTCGTATTTATATTACCTGTTAGTATGAAATATAAATAAAAATAATTTCTACAGTAAAGTAAAGCATTCCAATTCACATCACAAAAGAGATATAAAGATTTATCTTAACGTATTAAAATATTACATCTCACATTGTATTGTATCCTATGTCAACTTGTTGAAAAATAATTTGAGATAATTAGAACTATGTATTTTTATATAAAGCGACATACCTAATTAACGAAGTACGAGTATCGCTGGTCGGAGCTCGTCGCCTCCTCCTCACTGATATTACTTAACTGTAGTAGTAATTTGCACGAATGTTTGTATTATAGAACAATATGTTACATTGTCCTCACATTTCGCTAAAATGTAACCAGAAAATTGTAAAAAAACATGTGGGAAAAGAGTGTTTTTGGAGTTTCTTACCTGCTCTTTCCCATAGCATCTATTATTCCTACTTCTGACGATTCAAAAATACCTATAATTGGTTTGATTTCAATAAATGATTTTAGTTTGCCGAACTCCTCAGACAGCGCTCATTTTAAAATATACTAAAAATTAAATATACGATAATTAATAATAAATATATTTGAACTTTTGACTGGTGAACCAAGCCATACAGATATACATTTTCGAGTCGAGGAGTCTATCTGTTCGATAAAAAGCTCACCACCAAAATTATAAATAATTACACAAGATTCGAGAGGTTCGTCTACCTACAGAACAAATCCAATTCTTATGTTTTTTCTTTCTATATTAAGATGTATATAAGGAACAAACGAAGGTATTTCTTTGAAATCCAAACTACTGAAATATAAATAGATCTTTTATTTAGTTTGTCGACGTCGTCACCTTAAACCACTTTGTCACCCTACTTTAGGGACAGCGTAATTTTAGAACTTTGCTATTTATAAACTAAGTACTTTAAAACTTGCTTACTTAGCTGCTAAGGACAAACATTATACATAAACTAAAATCATATAAATCTTGTAGGACTTGTGTTCAAGAGAAATGGCTTAAATTAGCAATCACTGGAATAACGTTTGTTAATGAGTAAGCTAAGATACGTCGCAGTTTTTGCCCCATCTCTTCTAATAAGATTACCTGCCAGGAAAGCTCCCACAGTGGTCTTATATAAATGTAATAAAATAATCACAAACAAAGAGTGGTTAAGATAAAAACTGCGCAAACAAGGTATCACTTTTTCTATGAACAATATGTATATATTTCCAAAAAAAGCTATGTACATTCATCCGTGTTTTATGGTAGAAGCCATAGTACCAGCTAGCTTGGATCTAGATAGATTTTAGCAGCAGATAGATACTTTATGATTTTCGATAGTATTATTGAGATTATCATTATTATTTCAGGTTGACTAACCCTGTCCTCGACCCCCGAGTTTTCGTGACTTGAATTCCGAAGCACAACACTTTCAATAAGTGCTTTTTAATCTTAGTATCGGTAGAGTTCTCTTCTAATGTGAAATTAAGGGTCTGTGATTTGATAGTTGATAGTGAACATCACGTATTGGCCACCGCCACCAGTGTAAAATTTTATTTATACCTATGGAGACCAAGAAGCCACCTACCTTGTGGTAAATAGCTTCGTTCGTCGTAAAATTTTAAGAAAGTCAAATACATAAAACTTGGGAATCGCTGAAAATTAGGTCTAAAGTGCTATGCTATGTTTTTGATATGTGAAAACATGAGCTCAAACCAGGCAGCTATTTTTTTCTAAACATCTTACGGTTCCAAAACGCTTACTAGTGAAATTAATAAGAAACAGTTGAAAGAAAAAAATAAGAAAAGTATGTATATGTTAAATATTTGCACGGATGGCGCAATGGTTTAAGTGGTCACGGTCACACGGGACAAGAAAAATGTGTGATCTTTCTTTTTTTTTAATAAAATAAAATAAACAATAATAAATTTTAATACTCATGTTTAGCTCTGACCTCTTATCACTTAGACCACACCATAAAATACTTTGTTTATAGGCACGAACTATTAAAAAACTGTCGCCTCTCGGTGTTAACACGGGATCATCCATAACATACATGTTTGGTTACATAATTCTTGCTTTATGTCACTAGTGAAACAAGATTTTACCGCAACTGATATTCTAAAATAAAATGAAGTTTAGAGCCTCAATATTTTTCGTGAAAACTTTTACATTTGTGTAAAAGTTCGTGAAATACATGGAGGTGATACTAGATAGTACAATAAGATGTACCATCCTAAAGTACGATTCACACCTGCTAACGGGCCGCACCGGAACGCGATTTTAGTACGGTGATGGAAATTGGAGTTAATATATTTTATTACTTAAAATTCATTTTGGCACTTCTTGTTCACACAAACAAACACACATTCGCATTCATAAGATTAATTAGGAATCAAAGATAACGTGTGGACCCAATGTAACTAACCTAAATGTTTTATTTTATGTTCAACTTTAGACATACATATACATGTTTTAAATATTTCTTGATAGTTGATATGTATTATATACATCATTTCACCTCCGCACCTTTCCCTAACTAAGTTGGGGTCGGCTTTCAGTCTAACTACGATACGGCCGAACTTTGATGTTTTATGTGAAGCGACTGCCATTAGACCTCCACAACCCAAGTACTAGGCGATATCGAAGTTCTGTAGTTAGACCAGGTTGTCGGACTTTTTAGGGCTCCAACTACCCGTAACGAATGCCACATATGTTTGTATGGCACGTAGGACCGACGGTTTAACGTTCTGTCCGAGGCACGGAGGGGTCTCAATGTGTGATCAACCCATCCTAGACTGACCTGGCTAGTATTACTTAACTTTGTAATGTGCTAACGTACTCGGTTACTCTCTCTCTATATACATATACATAATTATGTTTCTTAAATTTATTTTAGAAACAACGCGGATAACCATAAACAATTTGACAGATTGTAATCTATAATTTATTCTTCTAGATTTATTTAAGCTGTGGACTAAATGGCCATTTGTTGCTAATTTATCGTACCTGTATGACTTTATTTATTACCTTTTTAAAAGGAGGTACTACGGGTACCTTATTCTATTTATATTTAAATTAAAAATGTTCTGTGTAAAAAATTATTCTGTTCAACATGTCTTTTCCATGTGAGGTATATGTGAAACTGGCTAACGATGGAAGATTCGGTACAACGAAGACGTTTTGAAATTCCCCTTACTATGAGTACTATGAAGTTTGAATAGTATCTCGTTTGATAATGTGGTTTTTGACAGATAAGCATGCTTAGACTACGGACTATTGTTATCGAAGTACACGTTTAACAGTTTCTTAATATTTTTGTAGGATCGAAATTAAGCCCACACGCCTTAATCTCCTTGAAGCACTATGTTCTCTGCTATTAACTCGCCTGAAGGAGAGATCTACGGTTTGAAAGTAATAAAAAACCCAATCTAAGGGTCACGTTAGAGTAATGATAAAAACTTCTAACTTGTAATTGCCTGTGCAAAAATATTTTTAGCGTTTTTTTTTCCGCTAAGTTTTTGTTCTATTTTTATTTATATGTTTATTATTATTTTACTTATTACTATAAAAATAATAAACTAAAAATATTTAAGAACATACACCTAATATATTTTTAGTAAATACATAAATATTTTTAGTGCTATGTATTTTTTCATACCCACCATACCCATAGCAAGTAACATAGCCTTCCTAGTGCCAATTTGTCAACATCTCATTAGAAATTTTGTTCAACCATTTAATTCTATAAATGAACCCCAGTCTTCATAGGCTGAGGATAGATCTCAGACCTAATAATCTCGTGTAGTGTTCCTGCATTCCGGGTTTCAAGTCCTATATTAGATGCTCCGACAGTGTACCTACCTAGTTTTGTAATTTTTTATGTCTATGCTGATAAGAAGTCATTTTCGCAGCAGGTGACAAAGATAATTTGCTATGCATACTTGGTTCTACCTCGGACGTCCCTTTAACCCACGTATCGCGTACAATGGCGAGACGGCAAATTGGTCCTCGGCGGAGAGAAGGCGAATAACCATTTACAAGAATTCTACTTTTGCCTTCATTATACGTACTGAGCACGTGCGATTTGTTAGTAGTTTCTAACAAGTGCTCAGCCTAGAGTTCAACCGAGCAGAACGGCAAGCGAGTCAGATAGGTCTTGGTTTGTTAAGTAAACGTAAGAATGAGCTGGGCCACGACCTGGTCAGAGAAATGCCTTAAGGTGCCCATCATATTATCCGGTACCTAACCCTGATTGTAAGCTATTACGGATGTCTTCAAAAAGGAATAATAGAAGTGTCAATTGTGAACTGCCATCCGTATCCTCTCCCTCTCCATTTAGCTCTGGGTACGAGCAGATTAATATTAGTACGCCGGTAGTTCACGATAAGCGCTTTCTTATATAGTATTGACGGGAGGGGGGAGGGCTCCAATTCATGCCAAAATTTGCAGTGCTAAGACTTCTATCACTACTTACATCTATAAAGTTTGTATAATTAAACCCCGCTCTTTGAAACGGTTAAAAAAACATATATGATTTTTGAAATGAAAACATCTTTAGGCACGTTGTTCACTTTTGCTATGGAGAAAAAGCATGAACTCGTGACCGTTACACTAATAACACATATATAGATCCACTAGAGGGCGCTAATCTAAACATTGAGTTCTGTCAGCTCCTTATAAATTAATCTTAAAAAATATAATTAGTTTAATAAAGTACTTATTTTGTGCGCAATTCATATGGTGAACTAAACAAAACCAATTTTGTAATTAAGGTGAAAATTTATAACGCTTAGAGTGCTCAGTAGCGAAAACCTTTATTCAAAATTTCATCCGAACTTACGTCAGTTTGATGCATGGCACTAGTAGATGGCATCACTTTCTTCAGAAAATGAACACTTCTGATCGGTAATTCACAATTACTTATTAACAATTTTTGAAGTGAAAACTTCTTTAGCGTGTCTATTGGGCATTTTTGGTATGGGGAAAATGCACTGAACTCGCGTGACCGTCACGCTCAGATGACAGATGTGTCAGTCATGTTTTCACTTCTGACGTCCTACAACTGACAGTTTTTTTTTTTGTGACGGGACAATTCCTAATAAGTAAACCTTTCAAAAAAATATATGTGTTTCAAATTATTTCATTACCTAAAACGTTCCTCAGCACTTAAGCCATTATTGTATCAGCCGCCATTTAGTTCAATAACCTACCATTAAAATTATATTGATAAACGCCGAGAAGCCGTTAAACGGCAGTTAACTTTAGTTAATGTGACACTGCTGCATTAACGGTTGATTAAATTAAATGTGCACTAACACCCACTTTGATTCGCACCGACAGAGACATCAACATTATTATGTTATATTATTTATAATGTGAGTATAGCTATATTCATTTCAAAATGCCAACAACATTGCTAGTTCAACAATAAATTATAGGAAAAATCAAAGTAGCAAAAAATTTAGATTACCATGGATCAGTGAAAATGTCAATCGTCTGTGTGCCAAACGGGACGCATTATTTAGCTCTTGGAAAAAGAGCTCTAATGACCCACAATTAAGGCTGCAGTATAATAAAACGCGAAATAGGGTGCATAAAATTTTAGAAAATAGGCGAAATTCCTATTATATGAATGAAATTAATAAAAATTTTAAAAATACTAAGAAACTGTACGGAGTTATTAATCAGATACTGGGTAGAGTGACATTATCGATTGATACAGCGATTTGCAAAGCATTTGATGCCCAGACCCTTACCACAAAAAAAATTGCCGATAACTTTGCAAACGCTTTTGACATAGCTGTAAAAAATATAATTTCTAATTGTCCCACAAAGTTATTAAACAATCAACAATGTTCTGATCACTTAAATTCTTCCCTATATTTTAATAAAGCTTCCGGGGAAAAAATACAGAAAATAATAAATAAATTGAATTCAAACAAGGCACCAGGTCTAGATAAAATAAAAGTGTCCGATATTAAAATGGCAGGTCCGGATATATCAGAAACTATAGCCAGATTAATCAATTGCAGTCTAACGTCTGGCATGTACCCCGATGACCTGAAAATAGGTTGTGTACGACCAGTTTTTAAAAAGGGCAGACGGGATGAGTACACTAACTATCGCCCCATCACACTGCTTTCTGCAATTGACAAAATAGTAGAAAAGTATGTTAGTCAACAAATTCATGCATTTTACGGAAAACACGAAGTTGTCTACCACAATCAATTCGGTTTTCAAGCCAATAAAAGTACATCAGACTTATTATCAAAATTCAGTGACGAAGTAAACGAGTACCTAAATCAGAAAATGATTATATATGCTGTGTTTATAGATTTTTCTCGCGCTTTTGACACACTAGATCATAAGCAACTTATCCATAAACTAAACTCTTGTGGGATACGTGGCCCTTTGCTAGACTGGTGTGGAAACTACCTTCAAAATAGAAAGTTCACCGTCAAGATCGGTAATTCATTAAGTGATCCCATTGAAGTTGCAAGGGGCACGGCTCAAGGATCAGTTTTAGGACCACTTCATTTCTTATCTTACGTAAACGACATGAGCAATAATATAAAGCACTGCTCGTGTTACCAATTTGCAGACGACACATGCCTCATAATAGCTGATAAGGACCCTAAGAAAGCTCGTGACCTATTGCAAACTGATTTGAACTACTTAATGAGATGGTGCCATGACACTGGTCTCGTACTCAATTCAGATAAAACCAAATTGATTGTAATAAAATCACCCTACACAAAATTAATTCCCCCTACAAGCATAATTGCACACAACCATAACTGCTTGCATGATACAAAAAATACAACATGCAAATGCCCCCATATAGATGTAGTTAACTCTTATAAGTACCTAGGACTGGAAATTGATTCCAAATTTAACTGGAGTAAGCACATCGAACACGTTTGCAATAAGTTAAGGCAATTTTTGGCCAATATTGCCATTGTCAAAAATCGTATCCCGTTTAAAGTAAAACTGATGCTATATAACTCTCTAGCTGAATCATATATACAATATGGCCTCAGTAGTTACGGTCGTACATATAAGTCTTACCTCCAACAAATTCACAAACTTCAACTAAGGATCCTTAAGAATGTCGTATCAGCCAAAATGAAAGAAAAATTTGAACATGACGAATTCGGTTTATTTAAGCATTGCAAAGTACTACCCGTCCAAACGTTATTTAAATATACTTTACTGAGAGACCAATTTTTTAATGATAGTATAACTAATACAATCCAACATCCTGTATACACACGTTCCGTCGCTCGAAACCGGCTTTGCACTTTACGTGCTAACAATACGTATGGCGAACGGACATCGGCCTATCTAGTTCCCAGGTTTATAAACAATCTACCCCCCGATTTGCAAAATATAATTAAGCCATCGAATATTAAATTTAAACTTAAGTCTTACTTTCTTCAGAACATGGAAATGTAATTACTAATGTTTCTACCAATTCAAAGCCTATTTACCTAAGTATTTGTTGAGTATTTTATTTTGTTATTTATGTGTTGTATTGCTTAACTTGCTCTTTGTTTATTTTAATCTGTAACTTTGTAGACTGTTGTAGCATTCACTACAAACCTTAGTGGTTTCTTAATGCTATAGTACTAATTACTTACCCTGTATTTTAATCTGGTAAATAAATAAAAAAAAAAAAAAAAAAAAAATATGGTAATTTCCTGTATAGCGTTAATTAAGTACTAGAAGTATTAGAAAGACGTGTACTATCAATTTTGCTCACATATCGCTACATATTATAAAACAAAGTCCTCCACCACGTCTGTCTGTCTGTCTATTTATCTGTTCGCGATAAACTGAAAAACAACTGAACGGATTTTCATGGGGTTTTCATTAACAGACAGAGTGATTCATGAGGACGGTTTAGGTTTATAATTAGTTAAGATTTTGTGTAAATTGATTGAAATATGTTGATGATTGTTGAAGATGTCTCTGCTACCCATGCGAAGCCGGGGCGGGTTGGTAGTTGTAACATAAATTTAAAAACCCCCGACGCAAAAAAAAATCCTATAAAAAATTAAAGAATTCTAGGTCACACATGTTTTCAAGTAAAGTAAATACCCATTGTGCGTCTACCACAGCTAACAAAAGAGACGATGACCTTTAAACGGCTGAACCGATTTTGATAAAACATATCTAAGAACCACCACTTGAAAACCGCCACAGACAGACACATAGAAAGACACAAACTTCTAACACCCCTTTTTGCGTCGTGGGTTAAAATCAACATAAAAGTAAGAAAAATCCACATCCAAATCCTTCAAATTTCCACCTACAATTTTTTTTTACTGCACTTCAACGGGACTAATTGCGGACTAGAACAAGAAAATCAACCGACAAAAGCCACATAGAACACGATGACAACACGCTCAATAGACCGAACCGTGACGGCTTGGTGTAATGCGCGGCAGGATCTAGGAAGGAAATGCCCAGAGAGTAAGAGATTCCCAGTCCTTCAGATAACCACAGTCAATTACCATTAGGTTGCCTGAGATCCATGAAAAAGAAGATTTTGTTGTACACACACAAGTAATATCTCTAATGTCAAAATTAAGCGATATTACAAAATATTACTCGCACTATTTAACTGAACGAAAATCATCAAAGTGCTTGTTTGCCTCAAATGGTACAAACTGCACTACACCACTGTTTTTTTTTTTGTCAATCTACATTTTTTAAGGAGTAACAAATACCTTCTGTCACGTGTATTCCATTTCAACCTTTTAACATTGTCGCTTAATATTCTGGTATGTGGCTTAAAACTTTTAATTTATTAACAAAGTAATTCGTTTTGTTTAAGAATTGGTTATGTTTAAACCTCAGTTCCCAACACCAAAATTTTATCTATGGTAATTGACACTTCAAGAACAACGCTTACAGCGAGCGCTGTCCTTGAGACATTTATTGTTGAACCGTCAGACGCGGTTTTAACACCGTCAAATAAGGCTGCGCGGAAATTGCTGAAATTCCACTGTCTGACAAAATTTCGTCATATCCCGATATAGGGTGAGAACAACCTTACGTAAAGCTTACGCAACAATTTCTTTCCCTCAGTCAAGATATATTTACCGGTGATTGTACGAAAATACTTAAAATCGTGTGTGGCGCAAAACTTAACCTACTTCTATCCCTAAAGTGGTTAGTTAGATTTAATCTTCGAAAGACGAAGAAGCTCATTTACGTTACTGTCTTCTGGGTCTGGTAAATGGCCAGAAGATCAGTGACTGCCACTGCAAGATCATGCTTGACTCAGCACATATATCATGTATTTTTGAAGTAAAAAGTTCTTTAGGCACGTTTGTGCACTTTAAAAAAAAAAAGCACTGAACTCGTGACCGTCACGCTAATAATACATATATAGATCCACTAGAGGGCGCTATTCTAAACATTGAGTTCTGTCAGCTCCTTACTAATTATTAATGTCACCAACGTGCTAATATGACGTTTTAAGTTCGTCGTTTCGTTTAAGTTTTCACTTCTGTCGGCAGTCCCACAACTGCCTATTTTTTTTTTATACCACAGACTATGCACATCTCACTCCTTACTTGTGACGGCTTGCCTCAGGAGGGTCACAATATCTGTCCGAACTAGGAATACTTAATTATCGATCCAAAACTTATTTATAGATCTTTTAATATTTCGTTACTTCTATACTGTGTTTTAACTGTGAAAATTATCTTTGTAAAGACTTTGCAAAAACGTTATTGTCAGTAGTAAATGATTCATTTCTGAAGACAATGAAGATAGAGAATATTTATGTTGGAAATTGATGAACACGGAAGGTCACTGGCACTCAGTAGCGCCTTAATGCAGAGTGGTAGCACAAATAACAGTATTATAAAATAACCTAAAATATCCATTAAATTAATTACTAAACATCGTTATTTATCACTGCACTGTTAATTTTAGTAGCGTTATCCATTTAATTTAAAAGCAGTTTTGGTACATTTCTCTGTTTATTAAAATAACCGGTTTTTTACGGCTTAATTCTTATTGGCCTCGTGTTTAAAAAATACTTTTGACCGATAGTGAGCATTTCACCAGATTTGTATTTTATGAAGGTTTGAACAAAGATAATATATAGGGTGTATTTGAAAAGGGAAAACTTAAACCACTGAAAGGGCGTGATTCTAGCATGCAGTTACAAAAATAATTTTAGAAAAAAAAATATATGCTAGAGTCCCTTTCAGTGATTTAAGTAAGTGTTCCTTTTTCAAATACACTTTGTGTATTCATTTCAAGTGCTTTATTTTGACTGTTTTCATACATATGTAATCATTTACATATGTTTGACATATGTCTGAATGCTTCTTGCCGTTTCAGTCTGCAGTTCGATTTTTGTGATGCAATTGATAACAAGAATACATAAATAGTGATAGAGGCGTAAAGGTGATCTAGGTTGTTTCATCTCAAAAAGATTAAAATAATGAGTAACTACACCAAAGGTCACGAATTGTGATTACTATTAAGTATTTTAGTCTTATATTTCTTTCTTATTATTAAATTAATATTATATATAAAATATATGTATATCAGATTATTGACTTATAATACCACGTTTTGTCATTAAAACACAAATTATTTGTGAACCACTTAATTGACAAACCACAATAATTACTCGTTATTTATAAATAATATTGGGAAACAATAACGATACTACTGAAATTGGTTATACTGTCTATTACTAGATGGTTATTTCCTAAAAAAATAAAAAGTAAATAAGTATGCACATTTCCCAATGAAACCATTTTAAAGCAATGCAGTTTGGGAAAATAAATTTCACCTCGAAGTGAAACGTATGTAAAAATATATGTAAATTATAGAGTGCCTCAGAAATTTCTTTTTTCGGTCTACCAGATTACAATACAAACAAAATCGCAAATGTTTATGACTTCAACACACACGTTCACCCAACTTAAATATAAACAAATGCCTTCCAAGAAGTAAAACCTGTGTTTACTAAACATGAAATAAAAATCGACAGTTAACTAACCTGATCTTGTGGCTCCATGGCAAACCTTTGTTCTTGGTAGCCATGGCAACTGGAAACTAAGACGATCAACAGCAGGAACTGCACCCCGACATCCGGTCGGGTCCATTTCCGGCCCCTTTCCGTTCTAAATTTGAATTCGGATATGCGCCCGCGCAGTCCTATAAACGGCGTTCCATTTTCGAATGTCTCTTTGTATTGAGCCGCCATAGTTTATATGTTTGAAGCATATTGATAACAGTTAATCTGTTTTTGTCTCATTTGTGTGGATTTTTTAGGATATCTGCATGCACATATCTGAAACAATAAAAAAAAAACAAATTTAAGGTATTTTGTAAAAGTATATTGTAAGTAGGGTTATAAGTATACTAAGTTAATGTATTTTTTTCCTATTATTCTACAGGTATAGGTTAGTGAAAGTCATCAAAAAATTGTAAAATAACCATTACAAAGTTTAGATTTAAACCTTTTTTCTACTGTCCATTGCTCCATACTATTATAAAATGTAATACAAACAACAATTTTAATCTGGTTTGACAAAGCATTTGGTCATTTGCAACACTATATTTAACATAATATCATTATGTTGCTATAATTGCAAAAAGTTGCATATACTAGGAGTCACTTATAAGACTTGCAAATAATTAGAAAAACTGGTCCAGTCCTTTCCATTACAACGCGAATGCCTTCGGCTTAAGCAACGGCATTACATATATTATGTGTAAAACATATACATTTTTAATACCACAAGTTTGCTTTTCTTATAGGTTTTTAGATAAATCTTTAAATTCTGCGAAACAACATACAGAGTTGACATTCGTGGGTGGTTAACATCATAAAACAATAATTTAAAGTACTAAACCCAAAATTAATTAAATATTTTTACCCAATTAAATCAATTTACAGTCATATTATTATTTATAAACGGAAATGGATGTTTTATGTGATAATAACCATGTTTGGACCTGTTTATTAGACCCCTGCAGCTTTATTTTTCGAGTAATTACAACCATGTTTTCGCCTTTAACAAATAAGGTATGTTTATTAAATACCTGGTTGCGGCGACTTCGTTTGCGAAGAATCTTTCCTAAACAAACTTTTGTCCCCTATTTCAGCCCACTCAAGTATTATTTTCGCAAAAAAAATATCGTTCTCCAAAGTCACGTATATACCAACATTTTTGTTATGATGTTAAGCCGTCAAAACGTGACAGGTCAGTCAGACAGACAGGTTTTTGAAGGATTTGAAGGTTTTGGTCGACTGAAGTCATATGTTTTATTTGTTTAAACTATAGCGGTCCACTTAGGTAACCATTGGTGACCTAAGTGGTGGTTACCAATGATTTTATTTTTAAATAATCAGCTAAGAATGTATAATGCGGCATGTCGGAGTGTTGATGTTGATATTGACATTTTCTCCACTAGTGTCACGAAATTAAAAAAATAACTATGCAATGCTTTCTTCGACCAAGTATAAACAAATAAGTTACACATATAATTATATACCTATATCGACTTTTGACTATATTATCTATATTATCTTATCTGTGAAAACTTGTAATTGGCCTTCACCTGTTAGTATTATATTAAGTTTATTTCTAGCTGTAAGTTTTCCTAAAATTGTAAAATAAAATAAAAAAATAAAATAAGCTCATCTAATTTCACAGTTTAAACTATTATTATTATTAAAAGTATCGTTTAAAAAAATAAGTATATATGTTTAAAGCTTTAAGTGGTAAAGTGGTCAATAACCTTTTACGTCCAGTGACTTTTGAAAGGAAAATTACTTTTAATATCAATTACAGGGCTGTCATTGACATTAAAGCAATTTTTTTGTAAGCGACATTAACCAAGTTTGTCAGGACGGTTTTTTATATACAGGGATTTTAGATTTGTGTGGATCCTTTAAATTCTTTAATGTGCTGCAGTTTACGAATGACTTGAGCGATTTTTTGTCAGAATAGTTGTAAGTTTTAGTAAAAAGTAACATTTTTTTGTTTTTTTTTGTTTGCATTTCTGACATCAATCGTTCACCGCCTAGTAAATTTGAGTTGAAATATAAAGAGAACTAATAAAGAATAGCACAGAGTAAAGAACAACTGAATGCGCTGTTTTAGATAACCTAGAAATATTATGAATGTTTTTTTTTAAATAAAAGTTTTTTTTTGTAGTAAATTAAGTAGAGTCACTAAAAAGAGGGTTGGCAATGCACAAATAAAACCATAGGTGATGCACGTGTCTATGGGGGACTACTTCCCATCACGCGGACCTTGAACTTATTTACCAACTTATTTGTATATAAAAAAGATATAGTGTCACATAATAAATTATTATTCAAATATAGATATCTTATTTTAGAACTGCCCGTGGGACTCGGGTAAGTGTGAGTCATGTACCGGATTCTGATCTTCAACAGATTGTTCATTCATGCTTTGTGACAGTTTAAGGGCACATTTACACTTATACTTAATATATTATAATAATATGTATTTCATTATTCAACTTTATACAGTAGCACTTGATAATCACGAAGTTTAATGAAAATGCATAGAAAGGTGAAAATACAGGACTAGTTAGCTTTAAGAAACGTAACTAAATATGTTTTTTTGCAAAAAAATAAACTGACTGTCTACTGTGACTGTATTAAATACTAAGAGCTGCCTGAAAATATGTAGAATACGTTGTTAAAACGACCATGAAAATTGGTCTGTTACTTTTTAAGAAAATCGCAGACTAATAAACATACATGTATACGTATCTACGGATCCAATCACGAAACTCCTTTTATTAAATTGGTTATAAAACCTATTAAAACAAAATATGTCATCTTTTTTTTTAGGTTATCAATTGTAATTAAATTATTGGCCCACAAACTATTGCAATTTTAAAAGTAACAGTACTTATTATCTTTTTTACCATTAAACAGGCACAACCAGTACTCGGTAAGTGGTAGCCAGTGTCAATCGCAACACAAGTGGTATTATATTAATTAAGGATGTACGGTTTTACTCACGTGTGTATTTCGGGGATGACCGGCTAGTTTTGGACACGACAATTTATCAAGATGTGAAATGACCTACCGCGTCAGTTGCAGGCGCATTTAATGAAATAACTAAATACAATACAGTTGTATTAAAGCTACTTGCTCTAAAATTACGTATTAGCATAAGCGAATACGCACAACCAAGTTAGATAAAACTCCGTCAAACAAGTCCTACATATATATATATATATGTGTGTGAAATGAATTTGGTGGTGGAGCAGAAATTGTCGAAACTTGTCAAAAGTAGGCAAACTGATTTCAATGTTGTCACTAGACTCAGAGATTTGATGATCATTCTGTGACAGCAGTTTGTACCTACTCTGTGGCAAGTACCTCATACTGAAGTCAGCATTTCATGTTTGTTCATGTCATGTAAGTTTAATTAACCATGAATTCCTGATGGAATTAATTTTGAATCTACATATTGTAACCCGATTGTGACAGAAGACAGCTTACTAGACATCATGAATCTTCAACACCAAAGTCATTTTATTGATAACTAGCTGCGCACCGCGGTTTTCCCCGTGTAAGTTCCAATGCCGTTGGAATATCGGGATACAAAGTAGCCTATGTGTTAATCCAGGTCTCCAGCTATCAGTAGTTTTTGCGTAAAAGAGCAACAAACATTAATATATCCTCACAAACTTTTAGGTTCACAATATTAGTAGGACTTTTTAATCATATTTAAAATAGTTGATAACATCAATCTTTTGCAAGACTACTGTTACGCTTAGGTCTTTGGAAATGTATGCCATAACTACCGTTTTTTCGCCTGTCCCTTCGCTTCCAACCCATCAAGGTTGGTTCTTGTCATATCCGTACGGGTAGAAAAACAAGGATTGGTTAATTTAACTGTTAATAAACTAAACTCTCTCTCTATTACATATGTGTATAGGTAACTTGGATATTAAAAAAACCTTCAAGTATTATTTTATCGAATCCTAAGAACTTTACTAATTTTGAGTGTTCATTAAAAGAACTTACATCAGGTTGGAAGTTTACTAATGAAATTAATAAGGAACCACTGTCTTCTATCCAGTAGAAGCTTCCTTAGATAAGCTCCAATTTGAGTAAAACTTGCTAATTTGAGCCCCTGTCTGTAACAGTTGGCGTAAAAAAATATAAAAGATTTAAATTCCAAGCCTGAATCATATGCCATTGTATCATAATAATATGTACACAGTAATAATTTCTTGGTCACCCAATCGTCATATGTTTCACACATCTGCTTCTCCACGTGTGATATAATAATGGCCGCGGTAGACGTCAAGGTCATTGACATTGGATAAGTTTAATAAGTTTTGGAAAAATATATTTTACGTATTAATAAACGTAATTAAAATAGTCCCTAGCGTTTTTGGGTATAGTTGTGTGAATTGCACATTTATAATGTGTTTGTGAGTCATACAAATAGAAAAGAAATGAAAGAAAGAAGAAAGATGTGGGAGAGCCATGCTTCGGCACGTATGGGCTGGCTCCACTCCGCTCGATACCAAGGCCTCACAGAAAACCGGCAGTGAAGCAATGATTGCATTGCATTTCGCCGCGTGAGTGAGGTTACCAGAGGCCCTAACCCTTTCCTCTCCCTTATTCCCGTCCTTCCCCTCTTCCCACTCTTCCCCCCTTCCCCTCTTCTCCTACTGCCACCTTAGAGGGCGGCAATGCACTTGTGACTCTCGAGTTACAGGTGCCCCTGGGCGGCGGTAGTCATTTACCATCAGGTGACCCTATACCATAAAAAAAAAATCGTTCGAAATTATATATTAACATCATTATTTCAAGCAAAGCCAGCGCTGTAACTGCAATGTTACAGGACATATGCCATCCCAGGCTATCACGATGCCATTTAATGGGGGTCGTGATATATCGCCCGTCGTATGTTTTGTGTAATATCTTTAAAAATTAGAAAATCTTTTCAATCCAATACTATAATTAATAAATTCCATGTAAATACTGTGCAAAATGACTTGTGATTTCACAGCATATAATAGTTACACAGTTAATGCTACTTTACACTTGAACAAGAAAATATTAAAAAGAAAGTTTCCTCCCGTGAACGCTCTGGCTGTGGAATGAGCTCCCTGCAGAGGTTTTCCCGAGGGACTACAGTATGGGGTTCTTCAAGAAAGGAGTGTATAGGTTTTTTTATGGGGCGGCAACGCGCATGCGAGTCCTTTGGAATTGCATGTGTTCATAGGCTACGGTAACCGCTTACCATCAGGCGGGTCGTATGCTTGTTTGCTACCGATATAGTATAAAAAAATACATATAAAAGAATCAAAAAAAATTATCTTATTTCTTACTGTCCGCTAAAAATAAATGTGTAAGTGTTATTCATTAAACATTAACTTTCCTTTTCATTCATCAAACGCGCACAGGACGAGTACAGAAATACTTCAATAAGTTCACATTAGGCGACATATCATTTCACATGCCCGCCATGTGTGTCAGATACCAATGAAATACGAGCGATAGATGTGGCAGACGGTGATGATGTTGTCATATGAATGTAGCTGATTATGTCGGAATTTAGGGTACTGATAAATTGATTGTAGCATGATGAAATATGGCCAACAGTACATTAGATATTTATCATCACTACATATCACTAGATACATATTATAAAGCAAAGTCCCCGCCGCGTCTGTCTGTCTGTCTGTCTAAAAAAAAACTACTGAACGGATTTTCATGCGGTTTTCACTAATAGACAGAGTGATTCATGAGGAACCTTTAAGCCGGGGCGGGCTGCTAGTTATTTTTATAAAATAAAATAATCGTAACTGAGTTACCATAGGAAATAGGCTGGTCCTGGTCGTGGTTCTAATGGCTACCTTCGAATGACCTGCAAAAATATAGAAAATACTAGTTACCCGGCCACGCGTTGGTGTGGCTAGGAAATTTACGAAAAATGTTGTTGTTGGACCAAACTGCACAAATTATGCAAAATTTTATTGAAATCGTTTTATTAGTTTAGGAGTTCATCGCGAACAAACAACGTGACACGAATTTTTTAAATATAAAAACAATGTATCATTTCACACATTACTTTATGTGTTCTTCTTTGTGCGGCAGATAAAGTGGGTTTTATTTTTTAATAGTAAAAGAGAAAAATGTAATAAATTAGATTCAACAAAAAATTGTTGTTTTTGTAAATGGGTGCGTAACGTGACGTACAATCATTTCCTCTTTCATCAAGCTAAAATGATTGTGTTTAGAGTACGTTTACGTATTACATCGTAGCGTATAATAACTTTTTGGCAAGAAGTAGGAACAGCAAATTTCTGTTCCGATCAAAAACTGGGGAAACACATCCAACCTACCGCGTTTAATCAACATTGCTATCATAACTATCTCCAAAGTATTAAAAAGCCACAAGTCACACTACTTTAATATCAAGTATACACATAATATTAAAAAATAAAAAGGCTATAGATCTATAACAACACATAACTTCTCGATGTGCCGCTAAAAGTGGAATAATAATACTTTTCCATTAAAAGTAAAACAACTCTTATGTTCACAATCAAAGCTACTTAAATTTAAGTGCGCTTCAACCCATACAAATTAACACTCATAGCGCTTCCATTAACTCAACATCCTTACCACAAACCACATGGCCATTACAAATATTATTTTAACGCCTACTTTTTATAATTATGTGTACTTTAGTTAATTATCCCTTGTGTTACCAACATGGTTACTTCATATTTTAGTCTTTTTTACGACAGATGACTTTATGGTGAGTTTTTTTTTTATTTCTATTTGGTCAGGTTTATTGTACGTACGTAAAAAGGACTTGGGTCTGTTTATGGAGGTAGTATGACTAAGAAATGGTACTGTTTTACGTTTGTTTGTATTTTATTGAAGCATTTTTTATGTAGACTAAAATTTTGTCCCAAGACTAGAGTAAATTAAAATTAAAGGAGGTCGAGGAGTATCAATTTCGTGTAGCAAGTTAGGCACATTGACTGACGTATCTAAAATACCTTATATACTTTTTAAATTGCCAGATAAGACAAAATTAATCCCTAAGATAATCACCTCTCACTTATCATTCATCGCCTATCATCATGTGTGGGCAACCACAAAGTATTTCGTGGGTGGCCGCTATCTGTTTCTGATATACAAAGATAAAGATATACAAACCGATTTTAGAGAATTGATTGCATGATGTATGTAATGGGTAGAGCTATATTTGAAACGGGAAGAAAGACAATGTTGAGGCTGACTTCTTAATAGTAAAGAATCAGTCAAGATTATTTATCTACACAAAGAGGTACGCTAATCAAATGTTGCCATTGACATGTTGAAATATTGCCTCATACCTTACTAAGTAACTGATTTCGTTAGTTTCACCCGCGTTTTTTGCCACTAGTCTGCTTCTCAGTGTCATAGCGTAATGTTAAATCAGCCGATAACCTTCCTCAAAAAATGGACAATCAAATGTAAAAAGAAATTTTCAAATCATACTTTTAGTAATAAAAACTAATAATAAGAACTTGAGACACCTCAGACAGGGTAGTCTAATCCCAAACCAGGCAGAGCCTGTACTATGGTAACCAGACTGCTGTTAACATACTTACTACTAAATACATATAATAATACAGATAAATTTCACCCAGACACAGAACAAATGATCGTGCTCATCATACAATTATTTGTCCTGGGTGGGAATCGAACCCACGCCCTCTGGCTTGCAGTCGGGATCACTAATCTCTAGATCAACAGGCAGGTAAGAGATTAGTACGTTTAACCATAAAAATAAACTCTTCAGGTTTAATATTGTCATTGACTATACTAATATATTTCTAATACTAATCATTAGTTATAAAAATTACGATATACATATAACTAGCTACCCTGGCCATACGTTGCAGTGGCTAAGTAAATTGCAATAAAAAAAAATAGGCCATCATGGGACTGCCAACAGAAGTGAAAACTGAAAACGAAATTAGCATGTCCATGACGCGAACCCATCAACTTCAAGTCCGATTTGATAAAATAAACATTATTTTTGGGTTATTAAGAAATATTTTTAGGAAGTATTTTTTATTAGAATTATTTTCATCAACGTATTAATATAGTACTCAAATTTTCATTTATTGCACTGCTTTAAACCAAAAAGAATTATTATTATCAGTTTAATAGGTACAAACAAATTTATAAATACACATCAATTTTAATTTATATCAAGTGAATTTTCATCCATAATTTACATTATGATTACAACTAACTACGCATTTTGACTTTCATCCCCCAGCTCAAGCAAACCGTCCTGAATTTCCAGACAAATTACTTTATTCTTTTCACTTTTTAGACTTCTAATAACTTTTATTGAATTAATTATATTTTTTAAGATTAATTAATAAGGAGCTGACAGAACTCAATGTTTAGATTAGCGCCCTCTAGTGGATCTATATATGTATCCTAGTGGGGCGGTCACGCGAGTTCAGTGCTTTTTTCCCATAGCAAAAGTGCACAAACGTGCCTAAAGAAGTTTTCAAAAAATTTAATGATTACAAATTGAGATAAAAAGTTTCCTGTCTCTTAAGTTGGACCAAACTGCATATAGTGTGTGCAAATTTCATTAAAATCGTTTCATAAGATGCTTAAATCACCACACTGTAGCCATTTCAGAATTAAAACTCAAGGATCTTCGGATATAATAGACATAATTAACTCATAAATTTCTACCAGCCAACAATGATAACAATCTATTGTCTAATATAAGTGGCGCTAGACTAACCGCAAAGAAACCAACCAGAATGTATTATCTAATGCCAAATGTTTTCTTAAAATAAACAAGATTGCTCTTAGGGACGTGACACGCGATCTAGACCAGTTCATCAAACCCTGTAGGCGTCGATGCGATGACTAGGGCTTACGTTTATACTAAGAAATTTTTATTTTCATTTAGTTTCTATCTGGAACTCACTTTTCATTCGAAGTAGTTCTTAAAATGTGTTAAATTATACGTGAATATACTGGACGGAAGTTTGCTTGCGCAGTTTCAGTTTCGCTTATCTTTATAAGCTTTTCGCTTGGATTTTGGTTGAAGTACCTGTACCGTATACAAAGATATTAAAATATCTTTGTAAATAAAAAATTCGTTTCACGTTGTTTGTTAGCGATGAACCCCTAAAGTAATAAAACTATTTTAATGACATTTGTGTGCAGTTCAGTCCAACTTGAGAGATTGGAGAGTTTTTATCTCAATTTATAGTCACAATATTATTTATAGTCACAGCAATGCGTGGCCGGGTACCTAGTTATGTACATCGAGATATAATAATAACTCAGTGGTTATATATAAAAAAAAGAGTATAATGTGCCTGGCAGTTAAAAAGTTTCAGAAAAAAAGATTACTTTATTTATTAAAAGGTAGAACGGAGCTATTAGACCAATCAGGAGGCTTCTTTTTTACACGCTTTATATTAGCTTCACTTATATGTTTGTAACCGACTCCTTTGGGCGCGATTTTGACCCACTTTAAACGGCCGGATTTCATTCAAATTTTGCACACCTGTCAAAGACCGATGATTATGCAATAATTCGATTAGATTTTTTATTTTTTTTAGTTGAATTTTCTATAAAAGCGTGTTTTTTAGTTTTTTAAACTATAATTATTATGGTATAGGGGGCAAACGGACAGACCGTGTAAATATTAATTTACGTTACTTACATATACAGATTTGTAAATATCATTACAACATAATATACACACACAGTTTCATATATACAAACTATTATTTATACATATTACATATCATAATTATATATAAGTAAATACACTACGAATACCACTACACAGTGATGTACTAGCGTTGTGGCTATTCACTTTAGTGCGATTGACATATTTCAAACAAGTTTAAAACAACAAGTCTTTCTAAATTCCGTAATTGTAATTGAATTTAGAAACATAGTCCCGGTAACAAAGGCATCTAAATAAGTTAAATTTCGTAACGTTACAGGTTTGGGATCTGAAAGTTCCGATTTGTTTATCTGTTCCAACTTTTAGGTGATGTTAATGAAGGAAAGCTAAGCCTTAATGGCTAAGTTGGGATTATCCATTTGGCTCCTTTTAATAAATAATTTATGTTTTGGATTCCCAGTAAACATATAATCCAATTTTTATGTTTCATAACTGTTAATAAAGTTTCGTGGATACATGTCATAAACATTATAGAATATTGAAGAATTAATTCAAATAATAAATAAATTACTGTCAATCGTATTATTATCAATAAACATTTTTAAAATATAACATGTCTTATATTTTTAATTAGTCGACTTTACGAAAAAAGGAGATTGACTATGAACCAATTATGATGAATCTATTTTTATGTATTATGGTATTTATGCAAAGTGATCTCATAAAAAATATATATTGATCTCGTTTTTAAAGATTCGTTTATTGAATTTAATATGCGTAATATGAACCAAAACGTGGTAAAAGTTACTTTAAACAATTTTAATACTTTAGATATTTCATGTTGTTTATTAATATTGTTCGATTGGTAACAGTTGGAGATAATGACAGTTTGGCATCAGTCTCATAACAGAGTATGAGACTGATGCCAAACTGTCATTATCCATACTCCATTCGTTTATTTTCTCTTTGACAGTTGCTTGAGAACGTAACTGTACCAGAGTTTGTAAAATTAAATGTTATCTATTTTTATTTAATTACACTATTTATTGCCATACATAGACATTATGATACAATAGATATAGTATTTTTTTCAAAATAAATGATTTTTGTTTTACGCAAAAAGGAGTTATTTTCTACAATAGAACGTAGTGATCAGAACAATGTTGCTGAATATTTAGAAATCGATAGTACCTATTTCTAAATCAATATAAAAAGCCTTTCGTTCATAGTTATGAACAGATGTATTTAATTGTATTTGTAATAAATAACATCACAATATTGAAAGTCAAGTTTAGACAAGATAATACACACTAGATTCGTCACTTGAGTCCTCAGTTACATTAATGATAATTTTTTTATTTATAATTTATTTAACGTAGGTTTAAATTTATTTTTTAAATCGATGAAGTTTTTCTTCAATAAAATCGATTGTTATTTTTAATCGAATCAGCTACGTGTCACCATCACTAATTGACTACTTGTCGAACTGTCAAAAATAAAATGAATGTATGGACTGAGTACAGTGATTTAAACGGTGACGGCTACAATACCCACTTACCATGTTAGTTAATGTTTTAGTTGCATTTTAGTTAAATACTGGCACGCACGGGTAGCAGAGGCATCTTCAAGAATCATCAACATATTTCAATCAATTTACACAAAATCTTAATAAATTATACACCTAAACCTTCCTCATGAACCACTCTGTCTATTAGCAAAAACCGCATGAAAATCCGTTTGGTAGTTTTTCAGTTTATCACGAACAGACAGACGCGGTGGGAGACTTTGTTTCATAATATTTAGTGATAAAAAAAATTGTATTAAGTTTCGTCCTCCTAACTCAGTAAAAACAAAACCTTTTGTCTCCAAATCATTAGCAACAGTAGATATTTCCTTCGGTGTAGTCAAACATTCCTTCTATATCCGTACGATCGTTGAACTTTCAATGGCTAGTCTCTTGTTCTCAAATTATCTGCTCACCGTAGCGGTTTTGTTGCTTGGTTTGAAGTACTGCAGCTATAGAAGTTTCAAATGGAAGTTGTAGTCTTGAGTTAACTTTGTATGCACCTTTAGAGAAATTATATCAGAGGTACAGTCGGCTATTGAATGTAATCATGATTTACCTTTCTAATAATTAATTTTAAATGTTTATATTATGTAGTAATTAATATAAATTTTAGGTTTCTTTTTGATACCGCTAACAAGTACCTACACGGCCTGCCTGGTATAACCAAGAGGTCAAATAAACACATAACTTGCCTGATCGTTGGCAGTTACAGGGACCTGATGACACTTGAACATTGGCAACTTTATCTTTCGCTCCTATGAAGCTCATGCAAGTACGACGTCATCATGACTCTACACACCAGCCAAGAAATCATACTACTGTAACGTCTGGAACGTCATTGCTAGCTCGGGGCAATGCTGATGTATGCTATTAAGAATTCCGAATTTCTTATCTCGTAGTTTTAAGAATGTTTTGGTATTAACCATTTCTATTAAAAAATTCGAAATAAAGTTAAAAGCATTCTAAAAGTTTCGTAAGTTGTGAAAAGAGGGACGATCGAAATGGAGAACGAAACTAAAATCGAATAGACCATTGAAATTCGACTTTAGTCGGTTCGACATGGGTATAAAACTATAAGAGTTTAAATAAGGTGGGTCATAAATCCATTTTGCGGAGTGTACACTGTAACGGAATATATTGTTTAAACTAGGAACAACTCGATTGGAAACTTACCTTTACCAAGTATAATTAATGTTTATTATTATTTTAAGGGAGATTGGATAGAAGAGGATAATGTCGTATACGTTTTTTTTATTTGCAACAAGTTACTATATTTCCAAACGCGGCGATGCAATCGGAGTATTGTCGAATACTATTGTACCAATCATAGTTCAATCACAAACACTTCCCGGTCTGAAAGCGATTAACAGAACTAAGCTCATCACACACTATACCGTTACGGCTCCATCCCAGCAATTAAGTTGTCATTCAAATCTGAGCTTTAAAACGTGGTCGCATAATACATTTCATAATGTCAATACGCGCTTATTACCCGCCGTGGGCTTTTCGTTTTAATGCACAGATTTGAATGACAACTTTGTTGCTGGGTTGGAGCCGTGCCGTTACCGTGTGTGATGACCTCTACCAGTATTATGTTGTGTTTCCACTGGTGGTTACGGCCATCACAACTTCATCAGAGCAGAAAACGCCATTGCAAAAAGGCAAGTGACACTACTTTTGTTACAATTATTTGTAAGCACCAATAACCGTTAAAGAACGTTATATCAGATCTGTTTGTTTGCCCTTAAAAAGGAATTCACCAAATAATGAACTTAAAGAATGAATTCTCAATGTTTTTCCCTCTTCTAGCGTCTTCATTTACTGCAAGATTAAACTATTATACAAACGAAATGTTAAGCAACCATAATACATTAAAGTCATAAGATAAAATCTTGTCCAATGTGCATAGTTTATCTAGCAGACAGTGAGTTAAAACAACAAATTCTTTACGACCACATATATCTAGGAAACAGTACGAATGTTAGGTGTATGTAGAATAATTTATTGTTCAAAGCAAATAAATTTTCTTGTAGTCTACTTGAAGGAAGAATGACCATACAATTATATGGTGGGGAATAATTACAGAGTTAGGGAGAAGTATAGAATAGACTGAAGTTATATACACTGAAATTTTCAAATCTACAATATAGGGTAGGTGATAGTCAAGTCAAATGTTTTTCATTCATATTTTGAATAAAATTAAATGTTAATACGGTAGGTTGGGTATATTTTTGTATAAAGCATGACGTCACAGCTTACTGTTGTCAAATCTTTCACTTTTATTATTGACTTGACAATTATTAAATTAATAAAAATGGAGGAGAATGTTCGCAGTATTTCAATTGAAAATGTAACATTGTCAGAGTCAGGCGAGAAAAAAAAATACCATAGAAATCTACCTAATTAAATTTGAAAACAAGATTTGTTAATAAAAAATATAAACTTCGAACATTTTATTGCTCATATAGGTCCATACATGTCATATATGCATATAAATTTTACAGAATACATGGCCCGCAGTATTAGGCACAGAGGTATGCAAAAACATTACAAAACAGTACTATAAAAGGCAAAGCAAGAAAAAATGGGGGAGGATAATAACTTATTGTAACGTAGCAATTTGAGTCAGCCAAGCCGAGTCAGCCAGCCAGCCATTTTCCGTAGTTTCACCAGCGTATGATCACTGCTCCACCTCTAAATGTTAAATAGCCTATAACGTTCCTCAGGGATTGGGCTATTACATACAAAAATAATTTTTCAAATCCTCTAGTTCCAAAGAGTATCGCATTCAACCAAAAAACCTCTTCATCTTTATTCTACTAGCATAGATTTATTGCACTAAAACGGAAGAAAAGGGTCAAAATGTAATTTAAAAACTAAAATATAAGACCTAAATCAGATTTACCCGACTAGGTGATTATTTCCAAAGAAAATCGCAGCAATAATGACTTTAAAATAGTGTTCCTGCGCTTTATACAGAAGCGAGAAAGTCAAAGAAACCTTTTTATTCCTTGTGCTATAAGTGCGAGAAATGCTTATACTACTTCAAATCAATAATAATACTTTTACCCTATATTTATCTTATTTATTACTAGCAACCCGCCCCGGCTTCGCAAGGTTACAAATTATACACTTAAACCTTCCTCATGAATCACTTTGTCTATTAGTAAAAACTGCATGAAAATCCGTTCAGTAGTTTTTCAATTTATCGCGAACAGACAGACGTGGCGGAACAGCTAATGCCTGCGTGCCATCACTGTCCTGAGGATACTGCACTCCACACCCTAGTGGAGTGCCCAGCGTGGGTCCGACAGCGCAATGACCTCGACCTTTTAAGCGTCGTCTCATAATAGCTGACAGTTAATCCGTTAATTTAAAGACAATTAAAATGTGTCATAATTTCGACACATTAAGCGTAATGTGACGAAATGATGACACACGCATGTGACAATATACTTAGGAAATATGAATGCTCGTGTTTTATCGTTTATGAGACAGACAAAGTACAATACTTGTAATAGTAAGACATCTTTGCTTCGTGAGATCATCATTATCAGCTTATGAAGCACACGATACGATTTAAAGTTAGGTACATTTCACATGCTTCTTTTATATCTACTATTGACGTAATAGAAGGCGTAGAAAACAGATTCTTGTATCAAATTTCTTTTTTATGGTTTTATATTCATAAAACAATATTTTTGAACAGGCTTTTATTAATTTCATTTGTAACAAACTAATATTGTAAATCTAGGAATTAAATTTTAACCTATTTCTAGTTTTAGTAGTTGGGATGAGAATACTATAATTTGGCAAGTTGAAGTTGATTTGATGATGGAAGCAGGAGGTAGGTGATGGAACTCTTCAATGGCCACTAGTAAACCCCTCGAGTTTGATCTTATATGATTCGTTTTGACGAGTACAACAAAATTTACTTGGTAACGATGGTCTGATCATGGAACCGGGAGGTGAATAGTTAAACTCTTCAGTAGATATAAGTAAACCCCGCTGGTTTGAACTCGTATAATTCGTTTCGACAAGTCCTACATATTTTGCTTGTTTGGTAACGATGGTCTGGTAATGGTGCCAGGAGGTGAATAGTGGCATTCTTCGTGGCTACTGGTAAAGCCCATGAGTTTGGGGTCATATGATTTGTTTTTATGAAGCGTGTTTATTTTAGTGTTTCTAAACTATACTTTATGTATCTACCACCAAAATTGCAAAAAGTATGCTGCGTAATGAGATGTTTAAAATAAGAATACGCTCCACCTTATAGAAAGCGATTATAGTAGCCTGTAAACGTTTGCAACACCAGGAGTTTCACTTACTCGTTGTCAACTTTGTACAACGTGGGTCACATTAATTAATTAGTATTCTCGTTATCCCCTCCAGTGAAGCTAAATACTCGTGAATGGGTGCACGTTGGTAGTGCACTAGGTCAGGTTCGAGCCCGTAATCACTTGATCGCAAGTCCGACGCCTTAGCCATTAGATACGCTACCACCGCTTAATTATTTCGATTCGGGTATTTTAACTTTTACCTTATTGGTATAATAAGCTTGATATCACGGATATGTGAGCGGCTATTGGTGCCCGACCTTTCTTTTTTTTTCGTGTGGAAACCCCCATGGTAAAGTGGTATGTCGGAATCGAACCGACTAAAACCACACGGTGTTCCGTCACAAGTGGGTCTAGCATTACGCTATATATTAGGTATACGTTTTATAAGAACAGAATAGTGACAACAAACGCTACTGCAAAAGCAGAGAAATTAACAGTAATGAAATATACAAGTTATTTTCATGATTGAAGTGTGACAGTCTGACAATTTCTGTTTCAATTAATCTAGTCAGAAAGTCTCCGTATTTCCCTGTTCTCAAATTAACTTAGACAGGAACGCTGGAGCACTGACGTTTAATTTCGCAGGAATCACAGGAATTATCGCAAAGTACATTTCATGTTCTGAAAGCACAGACGATGGAACATCCGGCTTAGTCTAAATTTATATCATAAAGTGTCAATTTTACGCTATATTTTATACACTAGACATACAGATGCGACCAAACAGAGATGTTTTCGTAATAGTTTATGAAAATGCTTCTTTTTAATAACTAAGTTGATTTTTTTCATAAACTGCTATTAATTTTGTTTTATGGGTATGTGTCTGTCCTTTTTTTTTGTTACTTATGGAAAAATAAATAAAACGAATAGGTTAATTTGTTTATGTTTCTTGTAGGAAACTTGTAATTAATGGAAATCAACAAACTTTTATCGGTACAGTTGCTTTTCTACAAGATACTTTTAACTAGTACAACTTGTTGAAGATTTTCTTATAAAAATGAGAAATGATTGCTTCTCTTCAACTTAAGGTACAAATAAGAATAACATAGACTTTCTTTATTTAAGTGAGAACAGGCTGTGTCATAAACACTTAAATACAAAAGGAAACAGATCTCAACTTTTGATGTAACAAACTCTTGAACCATATCTTTTTTTCTTTAAACATAATTTACACTTTTAGCACATAATTATTTCATCATAAAATGCTTTATGCAGACGTGAAAACCTCATCAAAAAGTGTGTTAAGTTTTCCCCGGATTCATTTTTTATAAACAGAGCAATAAAAGTACAAAAAATGGGCTCCAAACATTTTTTTCCCTTACTCCGTTGTGCGAGAGTAGTGAAACAACCGTTTGTTCACCGAAATTCTACATAGAACACGGCAATAGTTTATTATTGTATGTATTTAGAATTTAAAGAGGTCGCCGGGTTTTTAAACTTACATAAATAACAGATACGCGGTACTTTTTGCAGATTGTTTACATTTCTTTACGCACTTTACACTTAAAAAGAAAATCATCCTGGCAAATTAGAACACTATTAAAAAATAAAAATCTCACCTTTCCAAAAAAAATCACAACGTCACTACGCAGTTTGAAATTTAAACACTCAATATTAAGACCATGGTAGACGTACAATAGACGAAATTTTCGGGGCGAGGGGTTTAGAAGATCGCGTATCGCGGCCGTGGTGATCGCGTCGTGACTAACTGAAATGCGTATTGCGTTAAATTCTGTGGCGTATTTTTAGAAAACGCCCCCTTGTTAGAATATGCGTGCGCGCAGGGTAACACGTGGTCGGTATCCGGTCGGAGGGTTTTAAATTTGTTTATGCATACAAAATAATTTACTTCTGTTAAAATTTTCTTTGTTGGCGCCGTATTGATGACTGATAAGTAATAAATCTTCGATGTTTGTTAAATTTTTTTAACTTCAATCTCTTTCAGGAAAAGTATGAATAATGTAAAATGGCCATAAATTTGAAATAAAATAAGAATTGTAGTCTTTATATTTATACTATCTTATTCCTGGTATGCTTGGTGATACCAATCTCTTTTTCTGTACGTATATTGCCTTAAAATAAACTTTAAAAGTTTCAACCCAATCCGCTCCGTTAATATAAGTCGGAGCGTAACAGCCTTAAACCTTTAACCCATTTCCCAGAAAAGGAGTTAACTATCTAATGAAAATGAATTCTGGGAATGAATCCTTACAATTGGATTAGTTTCTAGAATGACTGTTTTGAGATAAATATTATTAGCTTAATAGATGTATATCAGTATTTTTAACCAGCGTAGTTTTAGATACACGACAAAAATTACTTTTATGACCTCGAATTACTTATGTAAAATGTTCTAAACATATTTTGACCCAATTGGTAAATGAAACAAAAATGTTACAGTTAAAGAGAATTTAGCAGTATGTTTTTCATGACATGTTTTTCAATCAGTTATAGAAAACTCTTTTGTATTATTTTCGTTTTCCGATTTAATTTAATTTAATTTTTACAGAAATATCAAAACAAAAAAAATAAATAATAAACGTAATCATTAATTATTAATGAAGATTTAAATGGTGACTTTGATGATCGAGATGAGTTAAAATTCCGTTCATATTTATTACAATAGTCGAAAAAACCAGAAGTAAAAGTGTGTCAGATGCTTTTAATCCAACTGTTCTAGTAATATAAAATGTAGGTAGGTATTTTAACCTTCAAGATATAAAGAAAAATATACGGGCTAATACATTCTGAAACCTGTACAAACCTGAAATAATTGCGAAATACATACAAACAATGACGCCATAGCTATAATTTAGTTTCTCAATAGCTGTCAAGACAAACCCATATGGCGGGTATTTAGTTCCCATACTGAGTCATTCAACATTAGCAACTAGTACGATAGAGGTACTGGCAGTGCGCATATTATTTGTTAGTTGTTCTTTTCAATTGTTCGATTTTAGTTAATCTCTCGCACTCGCACATAGTAAGTAAAGTATTTCAATGTTTAATGTGTATGTATTCACAAAAAAAATGTAATTTTCGTTCTAGATAGCTGTATAATATGTCTCTAACGATTATTATTATTCCGAACAACGTTTAAAGCATTATACAAACACATAAAGCAAGGCATAATATAAAATTGAAGTACGTCTTTAGATGTCAGATTATTTTTTAAATGTTCTTCTACGATAGTCTCGCAGTAGTTATCTTGCTT
Source organism: Euplagia quadripunctaria (assembly GCA_963859945.1). Taxonomy (NCBI): domain Eukaryota; kingdom Metazoa; phylum Arthropoda; class Insecta; order Lepidoptera; family Erebidae; genus Euplagia; species Euplagia quadripunctaria. The sequence goes on from OY982585.1 coordinate 8,316,337, forward strand.
TTGTGTTTACGTTAATAATTTAGAAGGAAGTATTAGCTCACTGTTATAATTAGATTAATGTGTACCGTGAACATTGGCCTTTGCCAAATGTGGTGCAAAATTTTATGGCTATTTATAATCTGCTGTTGTGGTTGAGTAATATAAACATGTTTTTATTAAAAGCTATTATTTTGCTATTAATGAACGGTATGGTTTTTATAACTCTGCAATACTGTGTCTTTAGCAGCAGTAAAGAATGCCGGAATTACATAATAATAATATAAGAGGGAGAAAAAAACTTTCAGTCCTAGGGCTGCACGTCAGAAGTGAAAACACACACACCTATATATACATATACACACGCACATTTGTATACATGTCACCTGAGCGTGACGGTCACGCGAGTTCAGTGCTTTTTCCTCATACCAAAAGTGCCCCACGTGCCTAAAGAAGTTTTCAGTTCAAAAAGAAAAGTAATGCCCCCCTAATGTTGATACATGTGTTGATTTGAAAATCAACACATTTTATGCAGCCACGGGAGAGCTATGCTTCGGCGCGTATGAGCCGACTCGACCGGAGTGATACCACGGCCTCACAGGAAACCATCAGTGAAGCAATGCTTGCAAGTGCGTTGCTGGCCTTTAAGGTGGGAGTAGGGTTAAGGGGGGGGGGGGGGAGAGGAAAGGGGGGGATGTTCGAAGAAGTGGAGAGGGGAGGGTTAGGGAACAGTTGTGTTTCGCCGAGTGAGTGAGGTTACCGGAGGCTCTAACCCTCCCCTCTCCACCTCTTTCCCCTTCTCCCCTTTTCCTTCTTCCCCCCTTTCCCTACTCCCACCTTAAAAGCCAGCAATGCACTTGTGACTCTTGAGTTGCAGATGCCCATAGGCGGCGGTATTCACTTACCATCAGGTGACGCATCTGCTCGTTTTCCCTTGATTCCTATCCTATAAAATATATATAATTAGAAAAAATAAAAAATAAATAGATTAGAAGTATATAAGATTACGAATTAAAGTTTTAATGGTCAGAAGTGGTTCATGTTCTTAGCTGGAGTGTTCATGATAATAGGATTACATAAGAAGGTTTACAGCGCACGGAGCTGACATTTACTCAAGGATTATCACAAGATGGAACGTATTAGGATATTATTTGCACATATTATGTACGATAATGTGCAATGGTTAGCATATAGCATATCATATGTATAAGTAAAGTATGTATATACAAATTCAGCTTCCGTACTTTTGTGTCCGCAAATCCCGGCAATTATTTCATGAGTTGTCTTCATCCGACAACATTACATTTTAACAAAAAACTGTATCTGTAATTCTGTATACTTTTTATTTCTGAGGTTTCTAGAAAACGAACAACTCTACGCATTTTAGATTGACTTATTATTTGTCATATAGGTATAGGCACCTACACCGGGGAATCTATCGGTCTCCGTTGAAGGCTAAACATTGTTTGTCTCTAATTCATTTCACATATTATCTTTTGTAAACGACATTGTAATCATTTACTCCGTTTCAACATCACTAGTGGTTACTCTGGTTAGTGAACTCGACTGCTGAGGGGGATCAGCAGTCTGGTTATCATAGTACAGGGTTTGTCTAGTGTGTTATCAGACGACGGTGTGTGAGGTGTCTCAATTATTTTTTATATTATTATCTGCAATTCAAACCTTGCTCAACATGCATATTTTAGCTAACCTTTTCTTCAATTTTGAATATAGAGTTGAGAGTTTAATTTTCATATTAAATTCAAGCCCATTCGCACCTAGATTACGCAATGTACTCCTTGTGTAATCATCAGCTTGGTTCATTTCGCGTGGGTTTATAATGAGCGCGAAGATAGAAATCCAGACTCTATGCGGAGCATGTAGCGGTGTGGTGTGTGCGAAATTATTTGATTCTACGTGTTTTTTAAGGGATTATATTATTATTATTTAATATAGTAGGTATCATAAGGCATATCACAACACAAATGTTTTCAAAACTTCAAAACAAATTCTTCAAGATTCTGGGACACGAATAAACAGATTTAGATACACTATTTTTGTACTAAAATACATATTATGCACAGAAACACAGAAAAGCTGGGCCAAAGGTCGTAGGTTCGAATCCCACCCAGGACAAATAATTGTGTGATGAGCATGAGATCATTTGTTCTGTGTCTGGTTACCATAGCACAGGCTCAGCCTAGTTTGGGATCATATATAAATTACAATTTTAAATATGTATATTTTTTAAAACAAAAAAAAAATAGTACACCACCGACATCGGGTACAGGGACCAAGACACTGTTGGTTAGGGCTCCAAAGACAGGAACCTCCTCACTATACGGGCTGTGTCAAGAAGAACTGCCTTCTGCATCAGTCCCTTGACCCAGCCGTCTAACGCGAACCTCTTAAGGTGTTGATAGAAGCTCTTGGTTGTCAATCCAAGAGCATTATTATTAGAAATATTTGCACTAATCGGGAAGCGAACACGCGAACTTCGACGTTGGGAGTCAAGTCAAGAAAATGACGTTTAGTGAAAGAGAAATAGAATAGAATATTTATTTATTTGCACAGAAAGTAGGTGCATGAATAATGGTGATGACATAATTTTTAACCCTTGTATTGCCATAGGTTAGGCATGCAAACATAGTGTCAAATTACGAATTAAACTCAAATTATCACTTACAAGAAATAAAATTTATAAAAAAATATATAAAAATTAATCTTAATTCCCCTTGGTTATGGCATCACGACTGAACGAACGGCTATACCGATTTCGCTAATTCTTTTTTTGTGTTTGTTATTGTCAGGAGAAGGTTCTTATGAAAGAAAAAAAAATTGGTTGCCTGTAAAGTCGGTATACGGGCGAAAGTTTTACGTGACAACGACTTTGAGTGGTAAAATAATTTTAATGTGAATATTCATTCGTATAGTAGGAAGAAGGATGAAATAATAGTAACAATTTAAAACATTTATTTATACAAAGAATTATATTTAAAACGCGTGCCTCTCACTCGCTCTCATTGTGAGCGCATAACGTGAGCGGAGCGTAACGCAGTTTCTTGAAGTGTCACCCGGCAAACCAATTTATAAGACGTTGTCACGTCAAAAATTAAGAAGTTGCGCGGAAAATTATCAAATTAAAAAAACTTAACGAGGGACTTTCGCGGGTGAACCCGCAGGGCGCAGCTAGTTGTTTATAAAATTAGATAGATGTTCAATAATATTAAAAATAATGTCTATATGGTACAAATGTTAAAATCTAAAATTTGTCAACCGAATAAGTAACATTTTTCAATTAGTAATGTTGTTGTGTCAGTTTGTTTTAAAAAATTTGGATTGTTTAATTTTTTATTGTGTCAGGTATTTTATTGAATATTACAGGACCATACCAAAAACAGTTTTCTTAAGTAAAGCAGTATTATAACCACCCACATGTACCTGATTTCTAGATTGACTTCTAATAGGACCTCTTCTTGTTTGAGATAGTGATTTAAAATAATGCTTATTGAACTTTATAAAAACTCATATTTCGAATATGTACATAGACGAATATGTAATATGTATATCGTTCATTTTGAGGCCGCACATTGCCTGTATGAACCGTTTTTGCGCTTTAAAGACCGAAGAGAAAGAATTAAAGAAATATCACCTCCTTATTTCTGCTGCAGATTTTTTTTTTTTTTTCAAAGATTACTAGTAACGTGGGTTACATATTACTAGTGATGAACTAATATTAGACATATATAGATAAACCGGTAATCTCGTATCAAGCGAGATAAGTGTACTTGTTTACTTAGTTTTATTAAGTAATAAATTATATCCTAATGGATCTCGTATTGGTGTTTTAAAAAAGAAGTATCACCGCTACAAAACCAGCGGTTTTGGAAAAAATAATGATTTTAATATTTAATTAATTCATATTCATTGCTTATTTTAATTACTAACGATTCCGTGTTACTCACATGTACAGTGCGATGTATATGTGCATGAGTAAAATTACAACAAATTTTACAACAATTTCGTATTAATTTGATCGTTAATTCCGTATTGTTATTGATATAACGACTCAACCGATCGATGAGCCAAAAAATAAGTTCAACAATGACAATTTCGTGATCTAATTTGAAAAACCACAGATTTATTTTTAAAAATTATGACTAACATTACTAGACTAACCGCAGACATTAGTTGTCAAGCCTAAGTCATTTCTCGGTAGCTGCACGGATAAGATAAAAGTCACTTGGTAGCGGTTTAACGAATTTGTAAAGGTTAAACTGCCGATTAAATTCTAATTTAATGGACAGTTTAACCTTTTCAGTTTCGTTATTGGGATCTATCCCAAAGTAGAAACACGTATGTTTCTATGAAATAGTACAAACTTTAAGATAAAATATACCTACCTGAGATGGATGTTGTATGTGACGTAATTCAATCTATATTTAAAAAGAGGGATGCAATCGAGTTAAAGTGTGACAAATGACAGTTTTGGGATTTTCAGAAAGACATATAAACATTTTCATCGACTAATGCCCGGTTCTTATATACAAGAAACGATTCCTTTTGGTTACGGACGGTAAAATTTTCATTGAAAATTCAACGAAATTTTACCGTCCGTAAGGAAAACGAATCGTTTCTTGATTATAGGAACCGGGCATAAATAGGTATTATGATTTTTTACGCGACTTCAAAGAGGAGGTTCTCAATATTATTTTTCTGTATATGTAACGCAATATCTTCGCTATTTGTGAACCGATTTCAATGTTTATTTTTTAATTGAATTGGTTGTATTACCGTACTTACCATTTAATTTTGAAGAAAATATTTTACCTGTAAGGGTGGAAAATTAAGGGATGAATACAGCTTATTAGAATTTATCCTGATTTAGACGTATTGTAGTCGGTGATACTTTTTGTAAAGTTAATTAAGTATGTGAAATAATTAACTTTCAAAAATTCATGTATCCGAAAACAACCTCTAACTATCATTGCCACGACGTACACGATAGGCCCTAATTTCAAAGAATTCCTAACTCTAAATAACCTTCCTGATATATAACTATCTCTTTCTAACTAATAAATCTATACTTGTAAGACAGAAATAGCTCACGTCTATTTTATTACATCGCTTTTAAATTTAGAAAACAGGAGCATTGAATTGCTTCAAGATTTCTTCAACAATTCTACATTTTCTTATACTCAACTAATTAGTCCAGAAATGATTTAAATATCAAGGGAATATGAATTTTAAAGTAATGAAAATGAAGTAGATAGTAGCCTGCAGGGGTTTTGTATGATTAATATTGTTGTTGAAGTAAGAAACGACTTGAAATAATGATTAGCAAGTTCTTTCTTGCTATATTTGGCAAGTATATTGAAGTACATAATTATTAAAGTACCTACTGGACACTAGACAAAGTGGTAAAGCATTATTGGCTAAAGACATTTATTTTCTGGTACTCACCAAATTAAAAGTTATCATAGTCTAACAACAAATGCTATGGATTGATCAGATTAAGGAGCCACTACCAGAAGCGTGTTGCGAATTCGGTGGCCACATAGAACAGTTATTTGTGGGATTGTGATAACATATAATGGGCACAAATATTCATCAAATATGTACTTTAATAATTTTCAACGAATTGAAAGAACAGTATCTCGTAATCGTAGTCAATTAGCCCATTTCTAGACTTAGATAGATAGATAGATAGAATATTCTTTATTGTACACCATTAATAAAAACAGTTGAACAAAAAATTATTATCTTACAAACCAGAGTACAATGGGCGGTCTTATCGCTAAAAGCGATCTCTACCAGACAACCTTAGGATGGATATAATATCAAAATTATTTAATAAATACATAGTAGTTGATGGCGTACTATTCTAAAAATTGATAAATACTTATATACATACACATATACAGTTACTTAGTGGAGATAATGTAGTATTATAGACAGCAATTTAGATCTTAGTTATGGTATAGAATAGAATTGAAGAAACTTACTATTCGCATTAAAAAAAATGTAAACATTGTTTAAAGTATAATGGCTTGAAACTCTATATATCAAACAAACAAATCAGTACGTGTTGGGTGACCTAAAATCTTTATAGTAAATACAGTTCAGTATATTCATGCAGTACATTGATCAAATTGGGACAGGGCTATGTCCAGCAATGGACTGCAATCGGCTGATCGATTGATTGATATTGATCTTTGTTTATTTTAAAATAAAAAAGCATTTGATTATGTTAATCTTCTTGTATTTCGTCATGCTTGTGTAAGAAATGCCTTTGGATGCGGATTTATGCATTCCAAATTAAATTAACTGTAATTTGAGTAGTTTTAGAATGTAAATTATCAGTTGTAATTATTCCCTGACGAGCCTGAAAGATAGGGAAGTAATATAGCCATCATATTTTAAGTTCAGCAGCGGACGTCTTTGCTGATCTTAAAACTCACTAAAAGTCTTATAAACAGAACGGTTTCGCTTTTGTTCATCAGTTCTCACTTACTCCAGAATATACTTCCATAGTCGGAAGTCTTTGTTTTTTGCTTGATATAAAGTAGTGCACGATGGACCGATGACTTGAAGAAGGTGGCTGGCAAAGGATGGATGCGGATTGCCCAAGACCGGGATAGTTGGCGCTCCTTGGGGTTGGCCTTCGTCCAGCAGTGGACGGCGATAGGTTGACGATGAAAAGAACTGGAACAGAACTCGGCTGTCTTCCACCTGGCCTTCTTTTTGACATTTTGTTTTTTAAAGCTGGTTGTAACAGCCTCTAATTGCTACAATATTTAAAACAAATGCTTTACGCAGTATTACCTACATAGCAATATATTAGTCGGTTTGCTTGTTCAAATCCCAACATCCTGTTCGGATTTGTGAGGAACAAAATAAACAACTAAATTTAGCAGCATTCAGTACATAAATAAATAATCATTGGATGACGAACCAATATGGCGGGTGGATTGAAAAAGCCCGCATTTATTTGTTCAGTATGGCGGCGGCGGTATAAGCGGCGAACGAGTTATGGAATTGACACTTGCATACGTAGAACAGATAGACACTGATGACTAAAAACAATACCAAAATTGTATTGTTTTAGTCGCTTTTTTATTAAACTAAACTGGTACCTAATAAAACTCGTAACCCAAATATCCTGTTGTCGATTTTGGTTCAATTTTAACAAATGTATTTCTATTAGTTTTGTTGCAAACCTTCAGAGGTTACTACGGTCACCTAAAATCGCCCTTGGCCTTAGCCTAGGTTACCTGAGACAAATAAAAAAACTTGTGTGTTTTTGTTTCAGCGATCGGAGCGAGGCAATGAAATTTAACATAAATGAAGGACAAATACAGCATGTAATAATTTTTCTTAATCACAGACTACAACGTGTCATGATAAATGGTAACTGAAAAGTGTACCCTTAAGAATTTTTCAAATCGGTGCAGTCACGGAATCACAGTAATCGGGTAAAATATAAAAAAAAATCCAAAGAATTGAGAACCTCCATTTTTTGAAGTCAGCTAAAAACGACAAACAGGTCAATACCTCAATCGTCATCAAAGTCCAAGTATTACCCCGCTTTATTTAAAAAATAAGCACTATGTAAAATTGTTTAAGGGAAATACAAGACTTAAAATTCATTTAAGTAAATATATTTACAAGAAATCCAAATTCCTGGTCATTAATGGTGGCTAAAATACATCGCGAGAAAAAAATCTCTCTTTATCTGTCTTTGAAATGTATGTTTAATTTCTGATGTAGCCGGGAAATTTACCTTGAAAAAGGGTTGCAAACATCTGAACTCACTTTTTGCTCGTTCTGCGCTCTCTCACTAAATTTGTCTGCAGCACAACACACCGCCTGCAATATTTTTGTCTCGTCCTGACAGAATGCACCAGTGTGCAGTGCAAACGAAAAATAGCTCTATCACTTAAGAGTTTAGTTCCAAATTCAAAATGTCCTATCGCATGCATTTAATTTTGATCTTTTTTTAGAGAGATCAAAAGTCTAGTTTTTATTCTAATTTAAAATTAAGGATAACTGAATATCTGAATCGTATTCTAGTTAACCCCTTGAATGCAATTTTGTTAAACGTTTCATTTTGACTGTTTTACGAGCTATGTTTGATAGGCAGTTGTTAGTGTTTATTACTCCCGGTACCACTGTGAAGTTTGTTTTTATTTTTGACTGAGAATTGACCGTATTCGGAGCAATGTGTATTAATAAACCAGACGAGGTATTTGATTTAGTCCGTTCAGCTGTTTCAGTGTTCTGAAAGATGAATGCATGAAAATAAATTAAAAGGAAACTGAGTAAATAAATCACAATATAAAGTGACTGAGGAATATTTGAAGCAGAAAATGATTGTCTAAGTCTTGTACTTCCTTTTTCTCTTTATCTTCATCTTATACCATAAGTTATAAGGGCTATCCTTATTATTTAAGATAAACAGGAAAAACTCGAAATAGATGTTTCTTATCCACAGCTATTCATTTTCTTTGTAATATACTCTTCGCAATTTCACCTCTTATAAGAACTTAAAAAAAAACATACACTAGTGTATGTTTACACTAATACATGCATCACCATCTAGCGAACATTAATTGAATTAATTTCAACTACTGATCTTGCCTGCATGAATGTTTATACGCTGATTAATATCACTACATTTAATATTAACAATATTAACTGTTGGACCGGGAATGGTTTATGTCTAAGTAACGCGTAGGTTGTGGTCAACATGACGACCTCAATTTCCGCATTTGTTTCTATTAAAAATACCTATTCTGAAACATTAATGGAAAAGTCAATCTTCAAGGACTTTGGCCAGCGTATGACAAGGCCTTCTTCGACTTGTCTGTTCATCTCAGGATATGACTTAAGATGGGGTAATATGAAAGTTAGTATTTTTTCTGTGATAAAAAAATGCAACATTTTGCAAATAAAGAAAATAATTATTAAAAAAATTAAGTTTTTTTTTATTCTGTGCTTTGTTTTATGAATTAGTATTAATAGCACTCATTGCTCTTTGTCATTTCAGTATTGTACCTATATAAAAAACAACATCAAAAATATTGGACAAAATTTTACAGTCGTAAACAACTAAATGCAACCTGCAGCCCTAGCATGATCCTTGATATGACTAACGGCTCACTTGTTTAAAAACTGTTTAAAAGTTTAACAGAGTACATAAAGTTCTGTCAATACCTTAAGTAGTATTTTAAACAAAAATATTGAAAGGTTATTTCAATATTTAAAGCAGCAAAAGTCTAATGATGACATTAAGAGTAAAAATGTTTATCCTTTGCATTCCAATTATTTCTTGGCGTAAAGCGATTACCTTTATACATTTCTAAAATGCATTAATTAGATCGTATATTTTTTAATATCAATAAATAACATCATTGTTGTATAAATAGTTCTTAATTAAGTAATTGATAAAATCACTACTTCAATTAAAACAAACCAATATTGAAACATTAGTGTCAAATCAACATACTTTTGTTAAAAAAAACACTAACTGTTAAAATACGAACTTACTACACTTCTTACACGAAAGAGAGTTAAAAAATACATTAATTTACATAATTATCAATCGGCAATTAAAAATCCACGTTTCCAAAAATTATTTAAATACAAACGAGGTAATCTTCTCCAGATTTTGATCGACGCTGACTTGGTTCGGATGATTTTCATCTAGGTTTGAATTTTGTCCCTCCAGTTGGAAGACGCCCGACACTGTGCATTGAAGTAACTTGATACTTTGATTCGAAAGTATTGATAAGGCTGTAACACTCTTTGGTAATTAAAACTAATTGGTCAGTCAACCGGTTAGAATTTATGTAGCTTTTTTACGACTCAAAGTATTTAGGGGGCGTTTTCGGAAATAAGTGAAGCGATAAGTGGGGCGATTTTGAGATAACAAATAACACTTTTCAACAAAGGTGCCATTCTAAGCAAGGTTATCTGTTAAAATCAGTGCTCACAGGAATGGAGGTTTCTTTGAAAAATAAGGTATTCATTTTTGAAGGCGCTATTCTAATGGTCTCTTACTCTTACATGCACATAATAAATTACACTGATACATGGGCCTGCAAACAAAGAACGATCATGCCCCGCGCCTTTCAATACCTTCTCTAGGTATGAGAAACGGGTTATCAGTGGAGTCAATTTTACATGAAATCAAAACCTGTTATAAGAAATTAATGTTGTAAAGTCTAGTATTCAAAGAATTAAAAAAAGCTCCTTTCAACTTCAATGTTAAATATAGTGTTTCCACAGAATACTCAATATAAATCTAGTATTTCTGCAATCTGTTTGTGTAACTTATTTTCTTTCGGATACGGGACAAACGAGCAGATTGGTCATCTGATGGTAAGTGAATACCGCCGCCAACTGAAACCTGTAACTCAAGAGTCACAAGTGTGTTGCCAAACTTTAAGCTCACCTTAAAGTAGTGCAAGGGGTGGGCTAACTCACTCGGTGAAACACAACACAGACATTTCTTCACGCCGATTTTCTGAGAGGCCGTGGTATCACTCTAGTCGAGCCGACCCATATCTGCCGCAGCATGGCTCTCCCATGATTGAATACCCACGATTTAGTATTTATTTAAGTTATTAAGATACACTGAAATTTATTAGAAGCGTTGAAATATATATTCATAGTTTTGATTTCGGGAAACCAATTACTTGATGAGATTTCTGGTAAGTAGGTCATTTGCCTTGTATGATTTCGGGTCTGAGTTTTCGGCTGTAGTTTTGGATTATGAATTTTACTGACTGACATCTGAGACTTTGCCTACAAATGAGTAATACTGTTTAATCCTTATACATCATTTACGTTGTCTTTGAAGCACAGTTTAATCGCTTCAATTTTTTGAGCGCTATCAAATATCTCTCTATGGTATCTATCTATATATGGTATTATGATCTAAAATGAAAGCTATTGAAATGGAGTATTTGTTCTTCAAATTTTCAACTTTTAAACAAACGACAAAAGTTCTTTGGTAAGGGGTCTGGGCTTCACAATTTTTTTTTTTTAAATCTACTCGGACACATTTTATAAATGATTTTATTTATTTATTAACACTTAGGCAGTCTACCTTAAAGTGGTGCAGAAATGGGTGACTAGATACGCTAAATCCAAGTAAGAAATTCTAAGCAACACATACACAAACAAAAAAGAAGATCAGGTATAAAACATGGGAATATAAGTATAATTCTATACTAATATTATAAAGCCAAAGAGTTTATTTGTTTGGTTGAACACGCTAATCTCAGAAACTACTGGTTCAAATTTAAAAACTATTTTAGTGTTAGATAGCCCTTTATCGCGGAAAGCTATAAGCTTTATAAAATTACGCTATGGTAAATAGAAGCGAACTATCAATGAAAAATGTTGCAAAAACGGGGAAAATTTATCTCTCTCTTATGTGACGCAGTCGAAGTTCCGCAGGTCAGCCAGTATAATATAAAACACAATAAATATACATACCTACTCATACAAGATACACATATATACATGCATACTTGCTTTCATACATACTTATGCCATATATATAGCTCGTGCCTTCGCCTTCAACGAATGGGCGAAGGTATTAGAGGTAAGACTAGGTATTTTCACTGTACGATACGATACGATGTGAATAAACATATTATATCTAATTTAATCACAACCGGAAGCTTTAAGCGATAACATTTACATTTATATTGTAACCTAATTGACTCTGATGGACCAATTCATTGCTTTAACGGTCTAAATAATGTAAAACACAATGTCCAACCGCTATCGCTACCGCTTATGCAATATAACCACACTGTCGTCTCATTAATTATTATACAAATCAAACACAGGCGTACTACTGGAAAATACGTGTAATTATATATACTGGTTTGTTCCAATTTTAATGGATGTAACTTCTTCAAAACTAGGATGTCGTAAACCTCATATTTACCGCCTAAATATAATTTAGGATATTGGCGCCAACGAAAAGTATAATCTGCAAAGATTTTTTATTTATGATGCTAGTAAAACATTTATAGATACGAGTATTAGCATAATTTCAAAAGAAACGAGATTTTTTAAATTAGAAATAGTGTACGTACCTCTAAATCGAATTATTACATGGTTCGTGTTAATATTTTGTGATGATGAAAATATAAATAATATATAATATTATACAGTTCAATAGATGGCTATTATTTTACAAGGCATTCATGGGTCAGTGCTGTACTGATCTCAATCAACATTGCCCCACAAATACGCTTGGTAATAGACTCGTGACAAATCGAATCAGAATTAAATTATTTGAATTAGAAATTTGTTCTTAGTAAAGGGAGAGATAAAAATGTCCATAGTAATGCATGAGAAGAGAAGAAAAATAAAGTCAATTTGGAAACATTATTTGTAGAACATAAATTCAACTTACCGTGATTACTAATCACGGAGGAAGCCAAAAGGAAATACGACTAAGGACGCAAATCGCCAAGAGCGCAATGAGCATCTAACACGTACAGGACAGAAAAGTCTTCAATGGTACCCAGATAAGACAAGAAAGGACAATTTTCTACATTATTCCCTATGGTTCAGAGTCATGGACAATTCAGGACATTCATAGTTCTACAAATGAAGAAAATTAAATAGATGCCTATGATATGTGGTAGACGGCTACGAGAACTAACAACTGTATTTTGGAATAACTACGCCAAAAGACTTACGTAATCTCGGGTATTTCAGTCATGTTGTAGACAAGGCAGAAGAAAAGGCCGCCATTACGAGACTACTACTAAGTCGAGAGAGGAGAAGAAGAGGGAACTGCTACTGAAGAACAAAGCCACGAAAAACTTTCAAGGACACGACATTTAGAAATGAAGAACACGAATCATTTATCCTGGGCCCAGGTAACTTCATACCATCAGACATTATGTAAGTGTGGTTGAAAATTTAATTCCATGAAATACAGGCCGCTCTTCATGCAAATATATGTAGGGCGCTACATAAGTTTTGTCGTATGCAATCTAGATATCATAATATTGTGATTGTGAATCCATAACCATAAACTCTAAGTGATATTTAAAAAAAATATAACACCCCGGTCGGTCCAATAGTCGGCAAAACTTGGGATTATTTGCACCAAGCTAGAATCAAATTGCTGGGAAACCCTCTTTATAGTCCGGATTTAGAGCCATGTGACTTTGCGCTATTTCTGTATGTAAAAAACCACTGAAGGGACGCAAGTTTTCGAGCAATGAGGAGTTTTTAAAATGTTTAAATTTAAAACGTATGAAGACCAGTGCTACTGCCAGTTGAGATTAATTCGAAAAAAAAAACATATTTCATAAAGTACGACAAAACTAATGTAGCGCCCTAGTATCACATTATGTATAATAATATATGTATGTATTCAGGTATCCTTTACCCCATGCGCGTATTGTTTACAAAAGGGGTGTGGTATAACACTCAAAGCAAGTAATTTGGCTAAACGCAACGACAATACCAACTGAATAATGTGTACGTTTACATGTAAACGCATAGTTTCAGGGCTGTCACATGATCTCAAGTTTTTATTAAAGTGGTATATAAGAATATAATAAAAAGACAAAGACTGCCTCGTTGGTCCTACGTTCGATTCCTGGATCGAAAAAATTGTTATTTGATTCTTCGATAATGCATAACATGAGCCATTAAAAATGTAATCGATTACAAAAATTTAAAATATTGACTCATTATTTGTTAGCTGGCTTCTTCTTAGTCCTACTTTTATTTTTTGAATTGAATTGAATATTAAACCTTTCAATAGCAGAGTAACGGTACCTCTTAAGAAATACCAGGCGGATCCATTTGCATCAAAATTTCCTTCAAACTTTTGATTCAAATCCTAGATTCACAAAATTATCTATAAAAAACAGAAAATAAGATTATTTACAAATTTTTACAATACTAATCTTACAAACGACCAAGTATAATTACCGTACAAGTATTATCGTATACTACAATCTCATAAGACACATAGAAACCTCAAGACAAAGTTACCCAAATTTACTACCTGCTAAGTTACCTGGGACAGCCCTAATCACTCCACATTCGTGTTAAAAGCATTTGCCTAATTGCTGAGATTTGTCTGAGGTATGCCTACAATGCATCTTATGGAGCGTTTGCACTTAAACTGTTACTTGCCTGTAATTAATGGCATGCGAATATCATTTGCCGTATTTATGTGTGTTAAATATTATGATCCAGGATTATCGAAATTAAATTTAAAATAAAATAACTTTTCAGACATTCATGTTCATGTCTTATGAAGACAGCCGTTACGATGTGGATGTTAGGTGAAAATTGTGTCCTCTACAAGGACAGCGCTAATAAATAATTTGTTTTAAAATACGAATACTTTTTTTTAAAATAAATATAATTAAAAAAGCTTTCATCCTTTCTTCAGCAAAAACAACCATTACATTCATACGATAGGTTCAGAGTTTTAGTAGTGAAAACTAGTAAACAGACAGAGTTGTGACGGATTTCCTCATGTGAGTTGTCATTAGATTCAACTCAGTTATGGGAATAATGATTTTATAGATGCTAGATAGTTTAGCAATATGTTAGGGCTCACCACGAAGATATATCAGAGTTTCATCCCATAAAACAATTACATAATTATTATTAATATTTTCTTTTCGATCATCCCACATGTTGAGGAGTTGAGGGACGTTATTTAGCCGTCTGCGAAAGGAATTCTATAATTATATGAATAATATTCTAGTACCGTGTAGTCAATGGGCTCAAATATCAATAGTAGTCAGAACCCTACTTTAAAAAAACAAAACTTTGCGGCTGAGCAAGTTATAGAAAGTTCTCTATCCTAGTCAATTTGTATTTCTACTTGGTCATAATGGTCATAAACCAAATTGGTTCACATTAATTTGTAACCATCGTACAAACTATGTCAATAAATGTCATTTAAGAAAAATCATGGAACAAGTTGCTCAACTCGTCCAGAGTATAATACTATGCTAAATTATTCTATGTTTTATAGGCAATATATTTTTAACAATAATAGCCCAATGTACATTTTATTAATACATTTGTAGCTTAAATAATTGTATGTCAGTTTAATATATTTTTTAAATTTTCTTGGTTGGGTGCAATAGTTTTTTTAAACTTGATTTGTTCGCTATTTGTGTCATAGAATTATAGTTTACGATTGGACTCCACACGATGAGTTTTTTTTAAACCTGATGACAGAATAGTATGATCATCAATCAATATAATATTTAGCTAAAAGTCATAGTATTAAACTTATTGATAAACTGTCGTATGGAAGCAATAAATTAAGTTTTATGTTGAAATAAAATCATTAATTTATGATCCAGCTATGCAATTACATTTCTGCCGGATAAACAATTTTTTAGAAAGTATTTTTAAGAACTAGAGATAAACTGATGGTAGAAATTCAACAATTTCTCTTTTTTTTTCAAATTCGACAACTTTTAAATGTTTGTTTTATATCATTTACCAGTACTACTTGAACTATCATTGTACAAACTTTCCGTACCATGACAGGGCAACATATTATTATATACTGGACCCCTGTAGCATTTTGAAGCAGTGTTCACTTTTTTTCTTAATTTATGTATACCTCATTGAGTGTTTGTAAATACATATTGATTAAACATTATAGCTTTCTGTACTTCTTTTACATATAAACTTCAAATATTCCACTCCTCCGAAAGCAAAATTAGCTTAAAAAGGGGTACCCCTAGGGGTACCCCCCTAAAGAACTCTTTTCATGTAATATATAGATGTTGATTTATAAAACTCTTCGATGTTTAATTTACTTATGTACCGGTGATTCGAGTTGGTAAATCATAATAGGACTGACTCTTCAGTTTATTTAAAAATATCTTTCAAGTTAAAATAGTAAAAGGCGTTTTTGCGTTTGCGCTAGCTAAAATCTATCGATAGTATCGTGGCTTTGAACATCACTCGTATTATCGATATTTATATCTAAATTATTCAATAATACTATCTACGTTTTGGTACTACAGATAACTAGCTTGACGACCGACTTATTCTGCCTGACTCCTCCTGACAATTCAAAAATACCTACAATGGGTTTATTTGAAATAAATAATTTTGATTTTGATTGATTTTGACTATCGTATCGTAATAGTATCGATAGTATTATACTTCGAGAGTATCGATTGTATTCATAGAATCCAATAGTATCGATACTATTGAAAATGTCGATATTTTTGATAGTACTATCGAAAAAGTCACTATTTTTCAATGTCAACAGCTATCGATAGGAAAACTATCGCTATTGCAACAGAACAAAACCCTAAATTAGACAAGTTGAAGGATGCGATTCATATAAACCAAGCAGACTGGTAACCGCTGCAGTTTGATTTCGTAAATTATGTTGTTCGAAAAAAAAACAAGACTTAAAAATCTAGACATCTCTTCGTTATACATTTGTGTCAGTAATTATAAATTGCCTATTAATAAATTAAAGTCTGGCTATCATGGACACATTTTGTGCTCAAGGTAAATAAATTCCTTAAATTATCTTAATACTTTTTCTATGTATGACACTAGTTAAGCTGATATGACCTCAGAGAGCTTGTACTTACAGAAGAGTATACCTACAACCCTATAGTTACGAGAAAGAACAGATTATAGTAGAATCTATTATCTACTTTACCTTTAGCTTTGGGCCGGCTCGACCGGAGTGATACCACGACCGCACTGAAAACAAGCATTGCTTTTCGCCGAGTGAGTGAGGTTTCCGAAGGTCCTAACCCTTCCCCCCCCCCCCTTATCCCACCCTCGCTCCCTCTTTTTCACCTTCCCCTACCTCAAAGGCCGACAGCGCACTTGTGACTCTTAAGTTGCAGGTGCCCATGGGCGGCGGTAGTCACTTACCAGCAGGTGACCTGTCAGCTCGTTGGCCCCCTGTATCATAAAAAAAACAATACTTGTAATTAAAATCAAAGCAGAGTGTTTTGTATCCCATATAACAGAGGCACTATTTTACAAATTAAGCCACGCTCTTAAGTTTGAGTATATTTAAAACGAAAATACCTCAATTCTAAAGAGGTAAAGACACGAGTTGTAATCAACTGGACTTGACTAGATTATTAGGGCATTTCAGCCAGTGAATACTAAACGCAGCACAAACATATTCCGGAGAACGCAATATAACGCGGTACATTTACTGATGATCCAACACCTGACACTATCAATTATATTAATTAGAGTTACAGAGCTGAAGCAGATTATAATGATTGTTGATAACAAACAATTTCAATTGAAACAGACTTGAGATAGCTAGATAGATTGACGACCTGTGTGGTGCGGTGCGGTTCGACTGCAACGTCAAAGATCGCTGTTTGCATTGATCTTGGCGTTTTGTTGATAATGTGTATGTATTTGTATATAGAATCTATGTACAGTATATTAAAGACTATATGGTTTTACTCACGTTTGTATTTCGGGGATGCCCGACTAGTTTCAGACCCGAGTGTGACGCCTGACACCGTCGCGGCAGGACGCTTCACTCCTTGAAAAAGTTTCGGACCTGACGGGGGCCTGTCGGGTCCGAAACTAGTCGGGCATCCCCGTATAGTCTTTAATAAACATGAATACCACTCACGAAAGTTTTTATTGTAATATGTACAGTTTGTTTATCCGTGTTCTCAAACCACGAACCCATAGTATGAACCAGGGATCACCAATTAGTTTCATTGGTTGTACCGTTTTTCAAATAATTTAGGCATCTTCTACTTTTGTACAGATGAGTTATAAGCCACCTCACTAGCACCCCCACCCCTTCCCCTACACCTGGTATAAACTACCTGTGCTTAGTTCAAGTTTAGGAAGTGTAGTAGTGAAAGGTTCGCTGACCCCACCCCCACTTCCCCAGGGGAAGAAGTCTCATACGCTGTGATTTGTATGCATGACTACGAAGAACAATCAGTCGCACAAGTTGTCCAACAGGACTCGCCAGAAGTCACAATAGGCTCGGGCAAAACATCCAAGACAATTGAATAGTGATTTTCTCTTTTCTCAATCTCCATCTTCCATTCGAATACCACGGGCTAATACCATTGGTATTTCTTTGTAGTATTTTTTTTTGTATTCCAAACGGATACCACTTTTTAAAACTAATACCAAAACACGTTTGTAGAAATTGGGTTTAGTCAGTAAAAATGCTTTTAATAGTCTTTAATATTTGTATTTGCTTTAAATTCTTAGTTATTTTTGTAGATTTTCTTATTTTTTTTTTGTAATCACAGTAGTCATTAGTCTAATGCTTTTGATGGTATCTGATTCCTTGGCCCGTTCGGTGTAAATCGTACTTAAGGCGTCACAAAAAATAAGTTAACAAGAATACCCACGGTACAAACATCCTTTAAAAAAAAATATATAAAAAAGGTATCAATTCTTCCAGACCTAATTCATGCGGTTGCAATTAAGCCTCTTAACACTCATGGAAATTATAACTCTAAAAGTCTATTCTGGCCCTCTCTAACAATGATGAGGCTGGAATACCAGGCTCTCTTATCTCCGATTAGTATCCAACTTTTCTCTCTATATCTATCACTCTTGTGTCACTCCTCATTAAGAATATTATCAGGTTGCTAAAACAAATAATCTGTTTCTATCTTCTTATAATCGTGATTTGATTTTAGTAACTTAAACATCAATGTTACTGAGTGCTAGATGTAAGCACAAGTTTATCGGTAAACAGTTTCTCCCCGTAGTTTAGATATTTTATAATCTTTCTTATTTTACGATACTCAAGGGGAGCGTACCAGGAAATAACTGCCAAAGAGCTATTTATTACGGTGTTTAAAACTATATTACGATAGAAAACTCTCTATAGCACTTAACCCCGTTTATTATAAATTGCCTTTAAGGTTTTATATGGGCATAGCAGGGAACACCTGGATATAATTGATATCAGAACCCACAGCCTACTCTGTGTGTGCGGAAGAAAAATATGACTTATATGTGTATATTGGCAAGAGACATCTCATTAACGATATCTGAAATTATTTTAAACTTAAAAAAAATCGCCAATTGCTTGATTAGAAAGCAAAATTCATTAGTATCATAGGTCTAAATACATTGTATTTTTATGGTATGGGGCAAACTAGCAGACGGGTCACGTGATGGGAAGTGACTACCGCCGTCCATGGACACCTGCAACAGAAGAGTCACAAGTGCATTGCCGGCCTTTAAGGTGGGAGTACGCTCTTTTCTTTAAAGTTTAAACGTCGTATCGGTCCGAAAATACTGCAGGCGACAATTTGTTCCACAGATTGGTTGTGTGAGGCAAAAAAATTCTATAGAACCGCATAGTGGTGGATTACCAATTATCCAAGTGATGGGGATGAAGGTTTTGTCGCGTTGAACGATGATGGAACGCTGCGGCCGATTTGCCTCATATTCATGCAAACAAATCTTTCTTATTCTATAACTAGTTTTGTGCCTACTTCTTCGAGGCTATAATCCATCCAATTATTTTGTAACTACAGCTGAGCTAATTAATTCTATTAAACTTTAACTACATGTAACGAAAACCAGAGAAATATAAAAAGCGAAGAAGTATATTAGACACGTATATATATATATATATATATAAACTAATATGTCACTGTTGCTTTGAAAAGTTAGCGCAGTTACATGTGACTGAAACATACAGATATATTCTCTTATGATTTATAATTTATTTGCTTTTCTCCACGGCTATGAAGCGTTAAATTTCAGTTTCTATCTTTCGGAAACAGTACTTTGATTTCTGGATGAAAGTATCTTATGTACTTCTGTTTCCTGACGTGTGCATAATTTCATGATTATCAGTTCAGTAGTGAAAGCATGTAAGCGTAACAAATAAACAAACTCACCTACTAGTTAAGTATACAAACTTATTACAAAACTGAAAAAGACTATCAAGGTTGCCTCTTTACGTCACACTATCACTGCATATAACCACCAATCATCGGACTTATCGCCGCCGCGCCGGTCGCTGATAAAAGTAGTGTGTGAGGCAGCCTTAAGTGTCGAGCTATATTTATGGTAGTGACCTACCAAGATAAATAGTTCATAAATCTTTCAATTGCTTATATACATTCCATCAATCAATATAAACAATAGAACATTAAGTATAATATTTAAATTAAATATTTCACTACAATTTGTTCAAATAGTCTCTTTTTCTTTTCAGATTTTTTATTAATACATATCTACATACATACGTTCCGACATATATATGGCGCTGCCGTAGAACAGAGTCAACGGCAAATTTAGCGTCGTTCCCGCTCATTGGAAATATTTATTCGAATGAATAATATGTTTACTTGCTTTGGCCTAGCTGTTTCTATGTAGGTATAATATATAAGTAAGTATTTAAAAAAAAATTGGTGTATATGTATGTTTAGGGAATAGATAGATCTAGAATATCATTATATTGTAAGGCTTCGCTTGGCTGGAGAGGATATTTGGGGTCGTGGTGTTGAAATGTGAGGAGAGTGATTGATAGCCGACAAGACAACTGAAAGATAATATTTTTTATTTTATTTTATTTGGAAAACTTACAGTTAAGCATCGAAATAGGTGTCAAGAACTAAATATATGAAGGCCAATTACAAGTTTTCACAATAGTAACTGTTTTAAATATAAACTGTATTTGGTCGAATTAAAAAAAAACCAAAAGAGCATGCGCATGCACACATTAAATTAAACATTTTTTTCATTTCATTAAACACCGAAAAAAAAACCGTTTCGTAATGATACTATTTAGATGAGAAACACTGGTAGCAAACAAATCGACGTCTATTTCCTCTGAGAGCTTATTGAAGGTTTTACATGCACGAATCATATAACTATTTTATCTAAAAGTGGTCCTTACACGCGGCAGATGAAGTAAGTCAGGCTTCTGGAACAAGATGCGCCCTGTCTTTAGTCCCAAGGTACCTAGCAACTCCGGACACTCTATAATACCATTAGCTATTTTAATATATTAAAACTGATCTAGCTATAACAATAATATGAACTTATAATGGCTTCATAGAAGTGGCTCCGCAACTTGACAGCCGTCCGCTCTGACTGCTCGGTACGGCGGTTCTTGTCTTCTGTTCCTTTTCTTTTGAATCTTCATAATTCAAAATTCAAAAACGAAAAGATTCAAATATTACATTACCAGCCAGGCTTGCTCTATACTCGAAAGAGGTTCAGGTGCCACAATATGTAGGTATATCCAACGTCACATACCTAACTACAGACACTAAATACAGAAAATACCAACTACCTTAACATTTACCTAATTGGCAAATGTTTGTAACTGCAAACACGATAAGTCACTTTTGTCAGTCCCACTTCATGACCGATCCTTATTGACTAGTGTGGAACCAGCTTAAGCATTGTCACACCAACTCATTCATCGAACCAATTAGGCACTACAATTAACAGTTCATGTCTCATGTAATCCCGATCGCTCAAATTGATTGCAAATGTTCTTGTGATGTACAGCGTCTAATACAAAATAGCATAATGTATTTTATCACCGTATGGATACAACGATATGTATATTATTATGTAGATAGAAGGTTTATTCCAAACAAAGCGAAAAATAAGTTTTTCTTATTACTAAAATGTTAGTGTTGACTAATTTCTTCGTAATTTTTTTACAAATTTATATATTTTGCGCGAAACCCTAATTCTTTTTTTCAAAATTAAACTAGCCTAAGTTACTCCTTATAACACCTATCTATCAGCTATCTGCCAATGAAAGTCCCGTGGAAATCGGTCCATCCGTTCCGGTGATTAGCCGGAAAAGCTTAAAAAATAGATTATTTTGACATTACAAACTGACACTTCAATTTTATTTATTTGTATTGATACAAATATAATTGGTATTTTTACCTATGTGATTGTTACATTTTTTTTCATTTAAATTATTTATTAGTTCAAAAATTAAATATAAATGATTGTCGATGTACCTTAACTAAATAAATGACTACAGAATACATAGCGTTGTTGATTTTAAAAATTTAATAGTATGTACTAATGAGACAGCATCATCGAAACAAGACGGATGGTCAGGCATTTGGCATCACGTCTTCATGGGACAAGCGGCCATAATCCCACTACAGAAAAGAGTATGTACCTGGGCGTTTGATATCGAAAGTCTGTAGCCCTGATCGGCCTATTCTATAAAGATTGACGGCTATTGACACGAAAACACAAATAAAACATTTTGATTACTGTCAACGTGGTCCAGACCATACTCACTCTACCATGGAACATAAGTTAAAAAAAAAACACTGAAATAAAACGCGATCAGTAAATATAGACCTTGTTTAACCTTGGCTTGGACTTACACTGAAGCGGTAGAAATCCATTAGTCATAATCATCGTGGTACTAGGGTGAAGAAACAAAAATACTATGTCTAACAATACCCACGACTCAAAATGTTCTTGAAATTGTGAAATACATTCGAAGCCGGACTAAAATGAACTTTAAATTGGTTGTTATTTGGGTTCAGTTTCAACATTTGCCGAAATTTATGATATGTCCATGAAAGGTCTCAACTTAACGTGCTAAGTGCTTAACGTACTAAGTTAGAAATATAATTCTCCATTTTTTTTATAATTCATTAAATTGGCTGACATGAAAACTGCCCGCTAGAATGATCGTAAGCGAGAACCGATGCTTATAAAGTTAATTTTTTCTCATTATGTAATTTACTCTGCAGTACTTATTGTTTAAAGAGTTCGCATGTCAGTAAAGTAAATAAAGCACTTTGAACAGTTAACAAAACGCAAGCCACGAGATGAAGCGAGTTCTTTTGTTTTTGATTAAAAGCATTTTTTTTAGTTTCGATCCACTTGTCGTATGCAACGCACTTGCTCTATAAAGTGCACTTGCTGTACGCATTGTACTGATTGAGTATTGAGTCAAACTTATTTTAAATTTTAAAAAGAGTACAGTATTTACTGGATGTCGGAATACCCCCAGCTTACAGAAGGTATCATTTAAAAAATCTTGTGCAGAAATCGGTGTTGGTGACGGTATCTTGTATTGCCAGCAACAAGACGATCATTGTCTCCTGAGTTTCGAAATCATTGTGCGATATATTTTATTTTTTTATAGATAGGAAGGCGTGAGTACCTTAGGTAGGTACTCATGCCTTCCTATCTATCTATCTACCAAGTTACTCTTTTTGATAGCGTCGTCGACTACGGGGAGCTCTTAAAACTAGGCTGCATGCTTTATCACACTGTGAAGGCACCACATTTTATATTACTCCTCACTCTTAACTATGAAGGCAAAAGAAATCCTGTAAACCAAAAATGAATACAAATACAGACAGTACTAAAATATTTTTGAATTTTATTAAAAAAAAAATGTACAGGAACCCATATAACGGTCCGTTCAACAAGCTCGCCATAAAAGACCTACACTAACAAAGTCCTAATTAAAAATCCTATTTAAGGATTCATGGTCCGCCTTTAAGAATTCATGGGTAACATTCATAAGATGTTCACTTTATGATGAGAAACACATTTCATTTTCTTCCCCTTTGAAGTTGTTTTTTATGTCCAAATCATTTCCGAAGTAATCCCACTTTTGTATGCCAAAAATAAGTATAAAATATCTCTGTACTACATTATTATAAAATCACGCTTTTATTAATTCTATACATAATTAATTGTAATTTATAAACTGGTATGAAAAGCGACGCCTTGGTTCGCGGTAGTGATTGCCAACTTTAATTATATTTATTTAAATTCTTAAAAAAAAACTGATTTCAAAGAGTAGCTTGGTACCGTGTAACGAATGAATGTTGAGTTTCATTCGTAATTTTATCATTGTAAATAATAATTAATTGCCCAATTAGGTTCAAAAGTCTATAAGTATATATAAATACGACTGTCTACCATACCATTAATAATACCCAACACATCCCAAGTAATTTATCTTTAATCACTATCATTAACTTTTAAAATATCATTTACATATCAAAGCAAAAATGACAAAACACAACCGCCTTTCGACTGTCACTTGCAAAATATTAATACTACTACGCCTATGACACTTATTACAAAGACATAAAGTTTAAATTACTGTACAATTTATCGTACCTATTTTGAACCTTATCCAACCCTGTTATTACAGTATATTCAACTTTCAGAAAATAATATGAAGGATATTTTCCGTTTTGACATTGACAGCGAGGCATGTAAATTATGAATGGTTTATTTTTCGACACTATTGACATGCCTATCGTTTTAAGTATATTACTGTATATAGTTATGATTTGTGAAGAATATTTCTCATCATGGCTCATAATTGTTATATTATACAGTGTTAAATGTCGGCCGTATCGGGTGTCGGGTAAATACGACATATAGGAATGTCTATAAAAAATATGATATATAAAGTTATGGATAGACGTGGATTTCATCGTACACTTCCTTTTGGTTTATAGAAACTTTATAAGAGAACTGAATTTATTTGAACTTCTTGTGTCTACTCGGTCAATATTCAAAACTTGGTTCATTTTACAAACAATATGAGTATGGCGTCATGCCAGCCATGCATGCAGGCCATTGAAAAAATCAACATAAAAAGGTGTTGTGCCAAAGAATAATAACTAATAACCTAACATGTCTCACACACGGCTGTCTGATCCCAAACTAGGCAGAGCCTGTACTATGGTAACCAGACTGCTGATAAACATACTTATATATTTCTAAATACATATATATATTATAGATAAATTACACCCAGAGACAGAACAAATAGTCATGCTTTACTTGTCCTGGGTAGGAATCGAACCCACGACCTCTGGCTCAACAGTCAGGATCACTAACCACTAGAACTGGACTGGAACAACAGGCCAGTTAATATATTTTGCAAAAATTATCTGTTTCTTTATTAATTAACAAACCATATTATCAACAACAGTTTCGCCATATTTTTGTACGGTTCTGTAGATTAGACCAAAGTTAATACGAAGACGAGTTAGGTTATGGTTGACAATAGTACATAAGACTTTGTAGTAGTAATTTCTGTCATGCTTATAGTTTTGGAACGAAATATGATTAGTTTAGCTAAGATCTTAACTTTTTAGTATCTTATAGATTGGTCACCAATTGTTGTGTCTTATCTAAAAGGTAAATTTAAAAAGTATAGTTAAGATTTCTGCAAATATAACTCATGGCCAGAGATAGACTGTGGATGTTTCAACTTTACTACAATGATCCATTGAAATATACTAAGACCCAATAAACCTGATCAGTAATAAAAAATATACAATACAATTTAAAAATATATTCTTAGCTCCATTGTAACAAAAATTTCGCCCATTCAAACAAAAATTCCATTTCTCTTCGGAAATTTGTGTCCAAGTGTAATGAAAAATGCAGTTGCGCATTTTGCCATATAAGCTTCTACAAGCTTGATCCCTAAATGTGACTTAAAAGTCTAAACTCAAGAAATACCAAAGAACAAACGATCGTATAATGCTGGCACTTCCCACAGCATATTTGTGTAAATGCATGAGTTGGTCAAAGTAAAACAAACCTAAACGCTTACAAGAGAAAGTAAATTTTTGTTTGGTCCTATATCGCAAATATTTGCACAAATACTTTATGTTAAGTAAGAATACAAGGAATAATAACATACAAGACAGTGAGCTTCGTCGTCTCATATTTGCAGAGAGACAGATGAGCCTAAGCCTTTATTATCACGCAATAGAAATCTCACGAAGGGTGTCTTAACGAGCATAGCATAAAAATACAGTTTGACAAAGACTTGGAGCCCGTTCTGTACGATTAGCCGGGAAATAGATCAGTTGGCAAAATATCAGGAAGAAAATAAGTAAACAAAATATGATTACAAGTATAACCCACCACTAATGAGCACAGTAACCAAACGCCACTTAAGTATAGAACATCGTTATGACTAGTCCCGTCATCGTCAAACTTTAAGGTACCGATTTTGCAATTGAACAGCGACCGTGTAGTGTCACAGTGGCTCTTTTCTAAGAAATTTCTACAAAGAAAAAATCCTGTTAAAAAACCTGTATGTAGTGTTAGCGTTGTCTAACAGTAAAAAACTGCAAATCATTTAATATCATTGTCCTTGAATGGCTATATAATCACGGTTTTTTGACGCACATATGTCCGGTTTAGAGATAAAAGATTTAGGTCAATGTAATTGCTTATAAATAACAGAGCTTAGTTCGAAGAATTGGTTGTGTGTATAGTAGAAGAGAATATAAGTACAATTATTTTAGATGTTGGCAACGTGGAAGTGATATTCCTGCGTTGCAAGCGTTAATAGCATAGTATTAGAAATATTAACTTACTGTACATTAAATTACTTTACCGAACCAATACAGGCTTCTTGTACACTGCAGCTCATCTTTTTGTCTATATTTCTCTATCCACCACCAATTGTACATAGCATTAACGAGTAAGTATTTAGATATAAGTATAGTATTATAACCTATTGCTCTGTGTACAATAAAAAGTACATCATCAATGTTTGCGAAAATTTTGCCCTGTTGCGAATCTGTTTAGAGTACAACGCTCTGTGTGAGAACTCAAGTGACTACGACTTCGACATCTTAATGATCTCCTTGACAGGTTTAGGTGGAAATTGGTGCAATACCAGAGTTGGATGTGTCATAATAGCTGATCTTATATTAGGATTTATTCTTATCTTAAAATTTTATAATTTATGTTTTACTGCTTAGCATTAGTTTATAAATTGTTAGTATTCAAAGTAAACTTTCCGTATAATGAATGCTGTGGGCGTCTATTATAAGAGATGTGATATCGTGATCAATAGAATGAACAATGTTGTATATATGTTTTGCTGATGCTCTTTAATTAATAAACATTATGTTACCATTTGTATAAGCAATATCAATTGCCTTCCCTTCTTGCCTACCTTTCCCTTTCAATATTCTCCCAATTTTCCCATCTTTAACTCCCAAAGAGCCCAGTGTGCGGCAATAGGCTTACCCGCTAGGCTTTTTAAAGCTTTCTGACAGTCTTTTTACACATGCAATTTTTACAGCGATCATACATACAGCGATCTGCATGTCCAATATAATAATGCATTCAGTATATTGTTGGGGCCGTCATGCGTTGGCGCACACAGACGATTTTTACGCCATTAAAAGAAAGAGGACCGCATCCACGGCCGGCCAGTTGCGTACCGCCTGTAGCGATCTCTTGAACGTTTTCACAAATCGGTGGGACTCTCCTCTGCTGCGCAAATGGGCAAAGATTCACACTATTATACTAACCCTATGGACCCATGTCTGAAATAAAGAATTTGAATTTGGATTACGTGAGTGGGACGAAATTATATTTGGCAAAATGTGGGTGTTTAATACGGATGCTACTAGATATTTACTAGTCATTAGTCATAGTTACTAGACATTCGTGGTCACAGGCATCAGTATATGTATGTATGTATGTATGTTAGGTATATAATATACTCCACCGATTATAGTCATAGCATGATTTTTTCCGACTCACTTAACACATATTCTTATAATTTTGTCCATTTGTTTAATATCCATACTAATATTATAAATGCGAAAGTAACTCTGTTTGTTCGTATCGTAATGAGATATATTATATCCTGGTAAAGGACATAGGCCACTTTTTATACTGGAAAAATGTGTGGTTCCCGTAGGATAAATTTGAATTTCCACGCTAACGAAGCCACGGGCTACAGCTAGTCTTTTACAAATTACTAGCAGCGATCCACGGTTTCACCCGCGTAAGTCATGATCCAGTGGGAATAACAGGATAAAAAGTAGCCTATAATCTAATCCAGGTCTCCAGCTATCTACATACCAAGTTTCATCGCAATCGGTTCAGTGGTTTTTGCGTGAAAGAGTAACAAACATCCATCCATCAGTCCATCCATCCATCCATCCATCCATCCAAACCTTCACATTTATAATATTAGTGGGATAGTCTATGTTTATGTATACTGTAAAGATAAAATTCATTAAAATCCGTTCAGAAGTATTTTTTTGTTTTTTTTTTTGTCGTTCTCTCTTGTACATATTTATATTTCGTGACTTATCACTTTACTTTTATAGTTACATAACTTACACAATTATAGTCTACAGTATAGAAAATAACATTAGTAACAAACGACATAAAGTCCGTATCAATGTTCATAATAAGCAGAATTTTATAAGGCAAACTTTCTCCATACGCGACCTTTCTCTGCCCGATCCCTTTTCCACACAATACCGTGAGAGTCATACCTAATGGGGCAACTAAAATCATCGTTTGCGCGTCACTTACGTTTAGACGCGGTGTTTGGCGCAATTTTCTATATCATTACTTCGGCAAATTGCCTGAATTACACTGTTACCCGGGCTTTTGTCAAATTACTCAAATGTGTTGTGTGAAAAAGCCTTAATTTCATTGCTATGCCATTTGTTTGTTGGTGTGAATTTCGTCCAATTATTGAAAGTTAATGCGTTTCACTCCTCTCGACTTTACTCATCAGCTATATTAATGTTTCTTGTCTCTCTTTTGGCTTCTTATTTTATCTCTGACCTACATATTAGTACATACACTTTAAGCAAATTGGCAGACAGAAATACAGTACAGAAACGAATATTCTGTGTAAACTTTATTCTTGGTTTATTAGAGGCTATTGTCACTAAGCAATTAATTTCTATTAACAATCAAATTTCAATAAGGTGGGTGAGAAATCTTCTAAAAATTAATACGTGAAGATAATTTATTGTAAGTACGTATTTTAAAGAAAATTTCACGAACGCAGGAACTTGAAATTTGGAATACTAAAGTTTAAGTTTTATAAGAAGTGCAGAAAGCTACTCGTAAATGTGTTACAAATTAAAAAATTACGAAAACGGCTACGCTAGCGAGTAGCTACTACCGTCCAGTGCATGTTGACCTGTCATGATACGTAAGTCTATACAATGTAAGTTCAAGTTAGACTGGTCTTGAAATGAAACAAAAATGAATTATTTTCGAGATTCGATTCTGTAGTTAGATTGAAGTATTGTCGTATTCATTCATTACGCTACATGAATTAGTATCATATGTCATCTTTTTTTTTATATGGTACATGGGGCAAACGAGCAGACGGGTCATCTGATGGTAAATGACTACCGCCACCCATTGACACCTGCAACTCAAAAGTCACAAGTACGTTGCCGTCCTTTAAGGTGGGCGTAGGGGAAGAATGGAAGAGGGGGAAGGGTTAGGGCCTCCGATAACCTCACTCACTCGGCGAAAAGCAATGTGAGCATTGCCTCACTGCCGGTTTTCTGTGAGGCCCTGTTATTACTCCGGTCGAGCCATCTCATACGTGCCGAAGCATGGCTCTCCCACAATAAAATACACAAAAAGTAATGTCATGAACTCATAACTGGTCAGTTACCGTTCTCTAGATGTCTTGATACGACAAATAGCTAATAAGCAAATAATTTACCGCCAAAATTAAGAGCAATAAGTCTTATCGTTAAGCGCGATTAGCCTTCAGTCATGAGACTCTCGTTTTTTTACCGTTTTATTATCGTCATAAATCTGTCCAACGGCGTTATAAACCACATGTGCTAATTATGAGATTCCATATTTAGCAACGAATTAAAAATATTTCTACTAATTAGTAAGGTAAGCTAAATATTTATTACCCGATTTTGATAAATGTATTCACGTCTAATTTGTGAACAAGTTAAGATGTTATGTCAACCATAGATTTATTATTGATTCTCTTATATGGATATATCATAAACAAGATTAAATTAAAAACTTGAATATAATTTCATGTAGTATATGATGCATTAATAAGTAGTTTTTTTTTTAGTATTTATTAAAGGTATGCAAAACATGGAGTTTATAGTGCAGGGTTTTTATGTTATCAACTTTTGGATGTTTTGAAGATGATTTGACGCGGTAGATGCATTTTAAGTAATGTTAAT
This sequence comes from Euplagia quadripunctaria, assembly GCA_963859945.1. NCBI lineage: Eukaryota > Metazoa > Arthropoda > Insecta > Lepidoptera > Erebidae > Euplagia > Euplagia quadripunctaria. The sequence goes on from OY982585.1 coordinate 8,346,324, forward strand.
AACCATGTAGGAATCATCAGATATAAACATTTAGAAAGTGAATTTGATACGTATAATTCCGCAAATCCACTAGACCAGTTGCTATTATGGCAAGGCCCTACCGCACAAACGGGCATGGAAGGTGTTGACGCTAAGATATTTTTATTGAAACTAAAATCCATTTGACTAAAATAGATCAGGATCTTAATTGGCCGGTTGGTCTAGTGGTTAGTGACCCTGACTGCTGGGCCAGAGGTCGTGGATTCGATTTCCACTCAGGGCAAATAATTGTGTGATGAGCATGATCATTTGTTCTGTGTCTGGACGTAATTTATCCACAATATGTATGTATTTAGAAATATATAAGTATGTTTATCAGCAGCCTGGTTACCATAGTACGGGCTCTGCCTAGTTTGGGATCAGACGGCCGTGTGTGAGATGTGTGAAGTTATTATTATATTTATTATATCATCATCAACTTCCTGTCCTTTTCCCAATTTTATTTTGGGGTTGGCGTAATGTGTACCATTGCAAAGGATTTTGACTGTTTTCTTTTATGGCCGTCCACCTACCTGACGCCAACCTTCCTTGGACGGAACAGAAGAAGGAAGGGAATTGGGGCAAGGAAAACGGATAGTGCAAAAGAGCTAAGGGATACTGCAAGTCTCAGATGTAGAAATGGGACTGAGACTGCAGTAGCTCGAAGAGGCCGGGGACGCGTACCCAGGGAGAGGGACATCAACTGGCCAAACTAAAATAGATCAGGATATAATACGAGAATCGAAATCGTGATATTTGCAGTCGAATGCACATAGTTCATCAAACGATAGCGTTGTTTGAAGGATTTACAGCACGACATTTTTCCCACTATTTTTGTTTGTCCTCTATCAGGTATTGGATTTCCACAGTTTACAATATTAATTACTTAGTTGATAGATATTACAAAGTTTTTACAAAATCAAATTCGTCAGTGGTATCGAATACTGATACAATGAATCAAAATCCTGCAGATTCTTGGATAGCGTGTATGAGCTTATTCATAATACTCTCGGGTTCGTGTCTCATCGGCGGCAGGTATATATTTATGGTTGCATAGCTGCTGAGATTGAACAGCTGTGCCTTTCTGATTAAAATAATATGAAATATGTAGCGTGTCTCACTTGCGAAGGTGCATAACGACAGAGGGGTTATATAAGACTAGTCTTGTAGCTTCCTACTTAAATTAAAGTAGAGTGTGATAAGATTTTAACATTTTTTTTTTTGGCTTAGGGGACGAATGAGCAGACGGGTCACCTGATGGTAAATTACTACCGCCGCCCAGTGGCACCTGCAACTCAAGAGCCACAGCGGGGCAGGGAAGGGTTAGAGCCTCCGGTAACCTCACTCACTCGGTGAAAAGCAATGGAATCATTGCTTCACTGCCGATTTTCTGTGAGGCCGTGGTATCGCTCCGGTCGAGCCGGCCCATACGTGCCGAAGCATGGCTCTCCCAAGTTTAACAAACAAACAAATCTGAGAAAAGAGATTTGTCACCCTAGCTAATAACAAATAGTTGTTATTGTAAAGGTGGACTGCATGCCTACGGCATTCGCTCTCTTTCAACCTGTCTGGACTGTGTGGACTGTGCTAATTAAGTCAGTACAAGAACCTTAGCATGTCTATGGCAAATAACTAACTAGAATAACGTTTATTTTTTGAAGAATTTGTCAATAGTGAATTAAAAAAGTATTTTCAGAACTTTGTTGCTCAATAAAACTAAGACAAATTAATGAACTTTTGAAATTTGAAATGAGGTAATGTTTTCTTAACGTTTACTTTAACTTAAAAAAAACAATATAGTGTGTAAGTTTCGGCTTCGCTAAAAACTTACAAAAACGTCTTTCTGTGGATACTTATCGCAATACAAAAGTCAGTTCATCATAAGTCATAGATTCATAGTCATTAGTTTCATTTGGCGCTATGCAATGTAAACGTTACAAACATAGGTATTATTTTTGTGCGATACGGTGAATGACCGTAAACGTTCGGTTGACTTACACTTTTTAAAAAATTAAGAAATTTCCAATTCCAATTTTTGACTCAGAATGATGATCTGAATACACTATTTCAGTATTCGGCACGGTGTATCTTACACCCTGTATAATTTTTGATATGACATAATGGTTAGGTTCTTCATCAGAAAATGTTCCAGAACATGAGAAAACTTTCTAGAATATTTTTCATCCATAAAAACAACTGAGTTGATTGTTACTTTTATCTACAAAATAATTTATTTCTCTTTTGATTGCTTAAATAATGAGATCAATCGTTACTTTTATTCATTTTATTACTTGTATTTAAATAATAATAAATTTTGGGACATACAACGTTATGTAGACCCAAACTAAGCATAACTTGTACAACACAGAAAAACATACTGAAATACATGTTTTCTTTTGTAAATATTATACGTAGAAACACCCAGAGCCATGCAAATAGCATATGTACGAGTATAAACAAAAACCGTGTAGAATTTTCTTCCACATTTATCCAAAAAAACATTGTTCCTTCAAGATTTAGGAAACCTCAATAATAAGTGAGAACACATAGTAAGAGTCGTTTAATATAGAATCTCCCTTACTTAATAAAATAACATACTTGAACTTCCACGAAATGTTGCAGCTATACAGGACCCCACCTTGAACACTAACTTTCATTAAGATGTTATCAAACTGACAGGATTGGACCTCAAACACGAGTTCAGCAAAAACCAATTACTCAAACTAAAAATTCTAAATCACACATCGGTTTCGAGATCCCAACCCAAGATAGTCGAAACAAAATATTGCATCTATAAAACAATATATCGAACTTGTCGATCGATATCGGTATAAATCGATATTGTGTAAACATTAACACTGGTTAAGATTACAGATAACGTTATTTAACGCGTTTCGTATCGTTATTTACCGTTATAAGGAATTAAATAATGAGGTAAAGGTAAAAAAGGTAATCTTTTTTACACTAATATAAAAAAATATTTGTTAGAATCATAACCGTGTAAATACTGTAGTCTTTTGTTAATAATTCCAAAGCCTAGGGTGACCATTTAAGACAGATCATAGACAGAGAAGTAGTAAGAAGTAAAAATATATTTCTCTTTACACAACTCATTAGAAGAACCGGGTTTAATATTATGTTAATAGAAAATAGCTTAATTTAACTGATACTTGCTTTTATACTAAAAAAGGTAGACTTAATGTCACTACACTTACCTTTAAACATTTGCAGTCATAACCAATGGTCAGGGCAAACTAGTTTTAAATGCGGACTAATCATATGCGCAGGACTTGCTAGAAACGTTCAGAAATGACCATAACTTGTTACTATAAATTATATTAATGAGTACCCCTGACCGTGTTTGAGACACCCTGTTTATAGACAGTTTGTGTTAAAGTACTAAAAAGCAAACATTTTAATATTGCCTTGCCATTTTCATCGAGTTTTATTCGATATTAATATGTTTCTTAGGAGACCTTATCGATCTTTATCCAACAGAAGTTATAAAAGTAAGGAGAGTCGGAAATTGGCAACGAGTAAATGGCCATGCAACTCCTTCGAACCGTAATTAATCTATGCAATGGATCTACAATGAATATTTTTACTACTAAAAAGGCGTTTACAGACTTTCCATTATTAATATATACCTATATACGTCCAATACAAGACGAAGATTACGAAAAAATATGTGTGTAGCTCTCAAACGAAGAGACCTTAACGTTTCCATTTTTGTAAAACCCTGTTACAGTAAAATCCATATTAAACTAAATTTTGAATTACAATAAGGCTATACCTACCTCTAGTATAACATTGCAGCGTTCGGTGTTTCTATGATGGCGAAATACCTGAAAACAATTTGATAATATTACAAACTAATCCAGAATATAAGAAGTGGTCTATTTTCTGTTTTATTTAGTGAGCTCTAAAAATAGCCAACGAGTTCATTTGCTACAGTATATAAATAATAATACAAGTGAATACAAGATCGCATGGAAGGCCTATTGCTTAAGGCATCACTTCACTATTGCTATTGGCTAAAGTTATGTTCTGAATCTACTAGGGACAAGTATTTGTGTAACGTAGGAATAATTTATCAAAGTCGAAGTGTTCTTTATTATTGTGAATTTTATGTTTGTTAAGTAACCTTCACACGTTATGGTATATTGATATTCTTTTCTCAGGGGGTTCATAAAACAATTTCAAAATATTAGTGCTATAAAAGTTACAGATAAGTGTTCGTATGAGCAGAAATTTTGTATTTTCTTATTTGCAATCACACAAGCTCTATATAACTGTTGTAACATGTACAATGTACATAAGTAATATACAGTAGATAGAAATTATATAGGCCTAAGAAATTTCGTACAACAATTACGGCTAAGCTTTCAAAATAGTATAAAAACTATTTATTACAAAAGTAATAAGCAGACAAATGAAAAATGTTTCAATTAGATTATTTAAAACGCTTCTTTCTTGGCGTCTTTTTAGATTAAGTTGTTGAAATAATATCTGTGCTTAATTCTTAACTTTCGAAAGAAATTACATAGGAGGGTGTGGAAATGTCAATTTCCCTTAAAACTAGACTGTGACAATTGATAAGTAAATGTTGCAGAAAAATTAATTTACTATGGGGGAAGAAATTCAGGAGCAGCGATACCATACCTAATATCCTGAAGCTTTGTCCTTAAGTTTTGTTAACTGATAGATTGTGAAAGATGTTGCCAATCAACCTGTTGAGGCCCGCTTTAAGTAATTTTAAACTTATAAATTTAAGGACTCACAGGGACAGCGGTAATTTACCGCAGACCACATCATGCGCGAATGTACATACTTTCTGTCGGTCTGTAAAAATAAGGCCTTAGTACCCCAAACTACCACACACGAAACACGGGTAGTTTCAGGTAGACTAAGTACGTCATTTTTTGGTAGACCATCTAAAAGTGATTAAATACGAGTATAATTTTTCATAACTGATAAAAAATGTTATAATGAATTTAAAAACATGGGAATAGTTATGGTTATTATAATTTTTTAACAAAACTTATTGCCACATTTGGCATTCAGACTTAAAAAAACATCACATTTCTTCAAAGCAAAGTAGTAGTAGTTTATAATGTGGTAATATGTAATTTATTCATACTTTTACATTTTCGTTGTTAGACAAACCTTAGCCGAGGCATCCACGGGCTAAATAAAGCCATCTCTACTTTAGTAAAGCTTGCATTTTTGATGGCGACCTCTTTGCTCTGAACACAATATTCGCTGAGGTAACGGTTATTTTTTTAGAACAATATCGCGCGCAACAGCCAGTATTATTCTAAAAAATATTTCTTTGCCGTTCTTGAATTTACTATTTACTATCAATGCTACCAATGGTAAGCGAGCTTACATTTTGCCTGATGGTATATCCTAACCTGTCAATACTCATTTACACAATTGATATACGCATAAGCTGACAAATAATTTAGTACTAAGCAGAGAAGGATTTATGGTTTATTCACATTCAAATTTCCACAAACTACTTAAGCTTGGTTGATGTAACAAAGTCTTATATAGCACTTGTTTGTCAGTATACTAACTACATACATAACTACATACTGCTACATTATGTAATATACTTCAACTTGGTCTTCTAACTTAAGTCAGACATCACCCTTATTAGACAACAACAGCCAACACAAGAGCAAATTAGTACGTTACAAAACAAAATAAAAATACATTTACTGCAGACACCCTTATTTTACATTCCTTTGATGTTTTTCTTCGTGTCATTACTCACAAGTATACTTAATGTTAGGCATTATGTAAGGAGCTGCGTGGGGCTTCAATAATCGATAATTTGTTTTATAGCATCCTTCGACTGAGCAGAGATGTTCTAGAAATGCGGTATTGGGTTACATTAGATTGGATTTTGTGTTTTGACTGAAACCCTGAAGTCAAAGATTAAAAATTCTCATATATTTCAGGGACGACTGATCGAATCGATGCCTCAATAGAAAATAACTTCTTACTATACAGAAGTTCGCAATAAACTGATGATCTAATTTGGAACTACAGTTTGAATCTAAACATGAATACAGTTTGAGAGTTGAACCCACGACGTATGAAATGCAATATCATAACAAAATAAAATCATTACATTTTCACATGGGAGAGCCATGCTTCGGCACGTATGGGTCGGCTCGACTCCGCTCGATACCACGGCCTAACAGAAAACCGGCAGTGAGGCAATGCTTGCATTGCATTTCACCACGTGAGTGAGGTTACCGGAGGCCCTAACCCTTCTCCTCTCCCTCATCTTCTCTCTTCCCACTCTTCCCCCCCTCCCCCTTTTCTCCTACTCCCACCTTAAAGGGCGGCAACGCACTTGTGACTCTCTAGTTACAGGTGCCCATGGGCGGCGGTAGTCATTGACCATCAGGTGACCCGTCTGCTCGTTTACCCCCTATACCATAAAAAAAAATTAATATCGTTTCATAAATACTATGTTAGGCCATTGCGTGAACCGACCATATGGAGCACAGGTTAAGGGAGTACAAATCATTTAAGGAAAAAATTTTGCATATTATATCCCGCTGTTAAGAAATTCTATACAAAAACCTTCCCACGTTGAAGTACATTTTCGCATTTCAAAAATGCTTGTGCGCAACTCAGGAGTCTTTATTAGACTTACAACTTAACAGACATGAAAAAGTCGGACTAGAAACGGTAATATCAAGGCTTCTAAAATTACATGGTTTGATTTTGAGTGTTCTTTAAGACGTCTCCAGCACATTAAATATTTTTAATATTTACTATATACATAATCTTTGTGTGCATTGTTTCAATGAAAGACACAAAGAACACCCAGACTTGGGACAACTGTTTGTCGATCACACAAACTTTTGTCTCGTGTGGAAAACGAACGCATAACACTTGGCGATTAGTGGCAAGACGATCAAGGCGGGGACAGATTGAATAAGAAAGGAAGAATGGACACACGCAGAAGTATGAGCATGGGCATAACAGAAGAAGATTATTTGTAGAACAGAGAGTTATATTATAATTGGAACACAGGAAATAGAAAGAGGATGTCAGTATTTAAGAAAAGTAGGAGAGTTGAGAATAAGATAAAGGGTCGTTAGGACGCACAGTGACGCCGCTGACGAATCAGAAACCAACAACTGATTGAAAGCTGTTATCACATCATTTCAGCCATAGGAAGTCCACTGTTGGACATAGGCATCCCTTAATGACTTCCAAGAAGCGGTCTTTTTCGTCGTCTTCCAACCGGTGTTGGAAGCAGCCTGCAGCCACCGACAGCCTGCGATCTTTACTAGGTCGTCTGCCCATCGTGATAATGGACGTCCTATGCTGCGCTTTCCGGTCCGTGGTCTTCATTCGAGAACTTTTCGGGTCGAACGACGACGACCGTCCAACGACCATCCGTTCAAAGGTTAGAAGGTGTAGCTTTCATTAAAGTAAATAGCCTCAGATTATTATATGTGATTTACACTTATTATGTGAAACTGAGTGTGATTTATGTTAAACAATTATGTTTTTTTAACAGCGAGTTGTTATTAAAAACTAGATCTTATCATATACAAGAAAGCGGACGTAAAGTTAGTGTAGTAGAAGGTGCGTATTACAAGGTCTATAATTATGCACAACTGCCTATTTTAATCAGTATCTTTACTAATTACAACTTGCTACAGACTGGCATAGTAATCTATTTCTCACCGATTAGTGAACGGAAAATGTCTAATTTATCATAGAGTAAACATTTTCTTTTCTTCATTCGAAGCTATGAAAAAAGTTCAAATTGAAGGTGTGATAATTTTGTTTTATTACATAAACATTCTTTACCATTATCGTAAGGGTTGACCTATGTTATATTTGAACAGCTTCTATTTTTGTTATATGCTCGTCCAACACTAAGACACATATTATGAAGGAACATACATGGCTGTGCAAAATCTGAATTTTAACAGAGTCCAATGATTCCTTAAGTACTCGCTTAAAAAACTGTTTCAGGATATTCCGGTTCGATTTGAAGATAAAACCTACTTTCTAACAACAATGGTATATAATAGCTAAAACACGGAAAATGTCTGAATGGCGATGCCGACGTGTCACCTTCTACTCCTCTTATAATGAAATCTATAGTATCTTTTCTTTTTTTTGTTTGGAAACCCCCTCGGGCCGTCACCTGGATTCTCGGTAGGACGGTGGGTCGGAATCGAACGGACTAAAACCAGACGGTGTGCCACACTGCGCCTAAAATAGGAGAGATCCGGAAACTTTTATGATGACAACCGGACCCCTCCTAGCGAATCTATAGTACCTAATAAAACTTTGGACCCGAATTATATATTTTATAACACAGACTTATCGATACGCTGTAGATGCGGGTTCAAGCTTCTTTTCTAGGATAAAGTGTTGTGAACAATCCTTAAAAACTATCCTTAAGGATAGCTTAAAGTTTTAGTGGTTACAAATATAACATTTTACACTTCGTACAAGAACCGGGATAGCGAATGGCATGTCGTGTTTATACGTAGAGTGAACATACGGGAGGCTGTTTCGTAGCACAATTGCGGTACTGAATAGCTTGTCATTTCAATGCGTGTGAATTTCATTGTTGATTTGAGACCGAGTGCAAACCTTATTGTGGAAGAAACATATTGAATACAATGTTTTTTATTTGTACAGGTTTATGTTGTTATATGACTAAACCAGTATCATTGTGTATGAAGATGTTGGACTAAATATCTCTATGTATTGCGTCGTATAAAATTGTTGATAGTTGCATTGTTCACGACTCACAAGTGACTTCGAAACATGAGAACTTGAACCGAAGATCTTTGAATAGTATTTGTCATATATCTTCGTATTTATGACATTTATTGCTCATTTTTTCTTTTCGTTTGTTTGTATTAATTACTTACTCATTATTTTGGGGTTATGTCTCTTCTATTTTAGGTTACTTTTAAGCGTGTTATCATTTCCATGACGTACGCAGGATTTCTATTGAGATAGGTACTGTCATTTGCTAAGGAAAAATTATACTGTAATGAAATGGTACAGTTAATTTCACGCGATAAATTCCTATCTGAAATACGCTCAAGGTATTCCTTGACCTTAAACCATCCAACCTTATAATCAACTTCTATGTCATTAAATTACTTAGTAACAGAGGTCTTAGTAATCTCGATCAGCTGGAATTATGATAACGGATACAGCTTTCATATTCAAGGATCAATAGAAGCGGTTTATATAAACTCCGATTATGCGTTGCGTGCAATCACATTCGGCCACATGAGCATCTAATCTGAAGCAAAATCTGCTCCAAATTAACCCGAAACCAAATGAAATGAGTTGAAAACACGAATCGATTATCGATATTTTTCTTTAGAAAACACATATTACTTTAAATAACTTAACAGATCATACGTCATAACTTAACGTCTTCTATAGTCTCGTTATAAAAAAAGGCAAATTATGGCTCTCCTCCCGAAGACTTCCACAATTTGACTACCCTTCATAACAATAAAAACTTAAAAATTATTCCTCAGACATTGAATCTGTACAACAAACGATATTCAAAATACCTTACGAGCAATTCCATTATCATCATCGCAGACACGGGACTGCTGCAAGTCGTCACATAAAAGTTTGCCCATAAGGTGTCTTAAAGAAAAGCTCCCCAGTGCTGAACAGGTACTTATAGGTGATAGGATAAATCTACACTATAACTTTAATAAAAAACAGACTGAGACAAAGTTAACGAATACATTTTGTCCATGTATCCCAAAACTGCTTGATTTTGAACAAACAATAACTATATTTATTTTACTGCCTTGCCTTACCAGTTTCAAATAATTTACACGCTATCAATCGACATGTGTTTCTTATAGTATAAAGTAATATGTTTAAAGTAATACATCTGAAATCATTTATTAATAAAATCGTAACAAGCAATTTGAAAGCGGTGTTACAATGTTTGCTTTCATTATTAATTCTAATCTACATCTATAAGCAAAGTAATAGGCTCGTAGATGACTAAGCTAGTATGATGTTAATTATTTCTTAGATATGAGTTTCATAATCATCATCTGCTTGCTCTTTTTATAATATTCATTGGAATCAGCGCAATAGCCGCCTGCCTGACGCGAACCCTCCTTCGGAATATTGTCATTTTAAGACGGGAAAGAAGGAAGAAGATAAATTTGTATAAGGAAAAATGGGTAGGAACCTAGGGTAAAGTATCTCTTTGTACTCTGCAGGTCTTGGAAGGAGAACGGGACTGAGACTGCAGTAGTTCGCAGAGACCGGAATTGCGTACCCCAATGTCCTGTATTTTCTGTGACTGGACTGGAACACCAGCTGGCCATATAGTTCATAATAAAATATCAAATTTACAGTTAAGAAACATTTAGAGAAAGAAATATAATATAAAAATAAACATTTCAAAATAAAAAATGCTTCTGAAAATGTTTTCCCGTATGCTCGCATATGTTTTTCTTGAACTGGTAGCTCCTATCTATGCAAATTGCGTTACAAACGCCGCTACTGTGGCCTTCGTTTTGTTTTTTACACAATACGGATAGCCCGCTTAAAACGGTTTGTCTAAAAAAATAAGATTTTTTCCTGAAAAACTAGTGGAAGGACGCTGTTATTGCAAATTGGGGTGAAATGATTACTATATTTTGGTACAATGAAACTGAATTTGAGTTTAACAGTACTAATTTTGTTATGCTGTGTTTTTTGCATGTCTACAGAGAAATAGAGTCGGGAAAGCCAAGTGACACATTTCAGTCTAGAAAAACTTAGGCACATCTATCACGAGCATCTATCTCTCTCGTCTACAGGCATCTATCTTTCTCATCTAGATAATCAAGTTTTCCAAAATACAGGGCTAAAGAACTAATTTATGTAATTCCAAGAAAAAATATATACATATACTTACAACGCAAAAGGGCACAACTAACTAAAGAATTGGGTATTAATTTATCAGAGGTTGCTGTTTTTCATAGTATTCTAGATGAATCTTATTCGGATGGAGCTAAAGTTCTAATTACTTTTCAATTCAATTACAACAACAGTGTTTATTATTATATAGTAGTTATATATCAATATACATCGCCATTTATGTACAAAAAATCCTAAATAAGTAAGGAAAAAATATGAATCTCAATTAAATGTGGAATCTGATATAATATATTTCTAAGTGCCTCTTTTCGCGGATATGAACACATCAATTTGTAAACATGAATAAGATATAGCTACTCAACGTCAACCTACTTTTAATCGACTTTAAAAAAACAAACAACACAGAGCCAAAGTGAAAACAGCTTGAGTACATCTTATTTAATTATGAATCAATATTGATGATTTTTTTGATCTCTTAAATAAGAAACGGTTTATTAAAAAGAAAAGAAATTGTATTCCGAACGAAAAAAATATTCATGATTGTTAAGCTGGTTTAACTAAATTTGTATTTTGTTTTTAAAGATTTATAATTTTGCCCCAACTGACCTCTCTCATTGGAATAATTAATTTGAGCTTTGCATAATACACAACAAATAAATTTTAAAGAACTCCCATTACAAATTCAGGTATACTCCAAACAAGACAGTTAACCCGTTTCTGCCCACGTTTCAACAACAATCTTATAACTGTATTTTATTAAAACCCGATATTTGTCATTCCCATTCCGTAAGGAACCGGTTGAAAGTACGTGTTGTACATATAAGCATATGTACTTTTTGTGGAGAGAAAACTACCTCTCAAATTATCTGGATCTCATTTCCGTTATGCGTTCACTTAACGTATCCATACGTTATACTTTTCAACATGCAATGATAAAATATTAGCTGTGGTACTTAAGCGGTAGCATATTATAGCTACCTACTCAATTTGGAGACTACGGTATCGAATCCTGGGCCACTTACTATATTGTTTTCGTCCACATCGGGTATTTTTGGGCATTTTTGTAAACCAGGCTGGTATATAGTTGGGTGTATTAGTATACCAGCCGATTGCGGTCTGTAGTAGGATGCACTGACAAAAAAGCAAAATTCTAAGTTGACTTTTAACCCTTATTTGAAAAATTTATAAAAAACTCAGGAGGTGCTTGAAGTTGAAAAGGTTATTAGGTTAATAGCAACTAATAATCTTACAAGTAAAGTTAAAGGATTTCAAAGCGAATTGGGGCTGAAGATTCGGGAAGTGCCAATACAGAAAATGAGGCATTGTAGTGTCGGAGAAGAATCGATTTCTAAAATTAGTATACTGCCCGCCACATAGGTTAGAATGTCTATTCCATATTTTAAAATAATATTCATCACCTTTATCACCGGTTTTAATCAGCAGCAGACAAAAGCTTGCTTACAAGGTGGATAATATAATTACATGGCAGTGGCGGTATAATAAGCTTCATAATCTTAAAGTCTATTTTTGCTTGTACCGGTCAGAATTGGTATTGCTAATTTTCGAATGTCAGTAAATAACAAGGTGCATAGCCTAGTTAGAGAAAGTAATATGTGTAAAGTCCAAACATGGAATTCTCTGCCTGACTCTTACTTTTAGTGTACTGTTAGGCAGTAGTATATGCTCAAGTCCTAGGAGTTAACTTTGCTAAACATTTACAATCACTCGCATACATCACACGTAGTATGTACGTTAGGTTTTAAAAGTTTGGAATGTTGGCCATTTTACTACGATGAAGCTTGGAACAAGATTCTTGCTTTGTGGTTACATTCAAAGTAACTTCCCAGCCCACACGTAATTGTTTCTGACCAAAGATGATCGAGTATTACCTGTAATACCAGTATTCAACAATCTTGCCTATTGCCTTTAAGGTGTATATTAAAAGCTGCTTTATAAATTCAGAGCCATCTAGTTTTTTATAATGAAACTAGTTGTGTTGAAAGCTTGAGTTGTTTAGTCTTTTGTGTTATCTACTTCTAAAAGCGTGGCGGTGGCGTGTTGGCTAAGGCGACGGACTTGCGATCAAGTGGTTGCGGGTTAGAACCCCAACCAGTGTACTACCGAGGTGAACCCAATTCTTACACATGCATTAAGCTTATCTAGAAGGGTTCACAAGAATACTAATAACCCACGTTACTAATATTATTTTAAAAAGAACTTGGAATTTCTATTGATTTTACAACTATATTTTTTTGATAAAACCTAATGAATAAATAAGTGTTACTATTGCTATAAAAAGTGTAATTAATTGTAAAAAAATAATATTTTTTCTCGACTGTGCGGAAACGAAGAAGGCATTTTTTTGCTAGTGTCAACCAGCAAAAAAAATACCTTCTTCGTTTCCGCAAAAGTAAGCATGTAAGTATTATAGAGGTTTATGGTAATAATAATAATAACTTCACACATCTGACACACGGCCGTCTGATCCCAAACTAGACAGAGCCTGTACTATGGTAACCAGACTGCTGATAAACATACTTATATATTTCTAAACACACATATTACAGTGCGATAGTTATAAGCTAGCTTTTATTTTTAAAACACAACGAAAATCTAGGGTCAAAAGATATGATTATATAGTTTAGTTTACTTTAGTTACATAATTAGTTTGTACTAGAGATCGCGTGGTGGTCGAATTTCGACCATTATTTTTTCATTGGCCAATATTGCTTGACCTGTCATTGTATAGACTTACTTACCATGACAGGTAATCACATACACTGGTAATTTCACGTAATTTTTAAAATTGTAAGACATATTGTTTATAAATTTTAGCTTTCTGCACTTCTTCTATATATAAACTGTAAATATTTCAATTCACGTTACTACGTTGGCGAAATTTTCTTAAAAATAGGTACAAAGATCTTTAAAAGTTAAATAACCAAGAGTGTTTTACATCCGTAAACTCTGTACTTATACGGGAATTAACGCGATCACGAAAAGGTATTACATACCTCTGAATTGCCTGACGTTTCGACCAGGTTGCACTGGCCGTGGTCACAGGCTGATTGGCTCAGCAGTGTAAAAGTCAGTTTAAAAGTTAGTATCCGTAAACTCCTTATAAGAATCACAAAACCTGAAAGTTGAACATGACCGAAAAGTTATTAATTAAGAAGAAGATAGATTAAATACAAATAGAAAACAAAAATGTTACGGTGTTTGTATCTCCCTTGAACCGCGAATTGCTGCTTACGTGACAAGTCAAACATGTGCTTGAAAAATGTTCTTCTATTAATTTCTTTTTCACGATTCAAGATTTTTTACATATATAAAGGTTAAGTTATCTAATTGAAATGAATTTATCATTTAACCTTTTAAAATACGCTTAATGAAACTATCATTGCAGGATTGCGGAAACTTGTTTACGATAGTAAAAATTAATAGTGATTAAATACTGTATAATTTTTCATACCATCCACCGTGTGACGTACGGTACTGTTACCATATACATAACTGGCTGTAACCATATTTCTCGTGATAATTATTCTACTCCTCAAAGGAAATTTCTGATGTGTGGAGCTACATAAGAGATGTTTTTAACTTCGTACATAGTTTGGTACTATGTGCCATCAAGATTTTTGAGAACAACTACTTAAGTTTATTATTTTTATAGATAAGAAAAGCCGGCAAGCACCCACCCAAGTACATAAACTTATGCTTAATTAACTATTTATATAGTATATTGAATAAAACATTACTGTATGGCTAGATTTTGGTATATAAAGTACTAGCAGTGCCCCGCGGTATCACCCGCGTAAGTCCCGATCCCGTGAGAATATCGGAATAAAAAGTAGCCTATGCGTTAATCCAGGTCTTCAGCTATGTACATACGTTTTTGCGTGAAAGAGTAACAAACATCCATCCATCTAAACTTTCACATTTATATTATTAGTGGGATATGCGAATGCCAGATGCAAAATTGACATCACTTGTCTATTACAAAGTTGTGAAGTAATATTTGCATCAGAAACCATAAACTGAAACTGCTGTCAACTGCCAACCAACTTTAGCAGTTTATGCAGAAATTCTGAGCTGGCGTGCTGTACAAATGCTGTTTGTCTGTCTAGACCCCAAACCGCAGTCGCAAACAAAAAAACAATTCTAAACTCGCCCGTTAAACAAGTTTTTTTTTTCTGAATCTAGTTATGACAAACAAATATTGTATAATACCCGTTCTGCATACCATCGCGCGATACCAAGACAATTACATACCAACATAATTGTTTATCGAACAATGTGTATGAAATCGTTAAACATCCCACCATTCTTTCTCACGAACGCAAAATGCTGTAGCCACACTTTAGTGTTGACGAATGACGAATCGCTCTTGTTCGGTCAATATTATATTTCGTTTTAGGAACCTCACATGTACAAAACTTTACATTTGTGTATTTTTATTGTTTTTGTGATATTTCTTTTTAAAGTTATGTTATATTGTTTACGTACACGTAATATTATTAGTTATTTATTCAGAAATATTTATTTCGGAATTCCTTAAAACGCGTTAGTAAGAAGAGTCGGGGTGAATTTTGCGTGCAATGGGACAGTACGATGTTAAGATTAATTTATTACCCTTTGCTGTAGTTTTTGTTGTTCTCAAGTAAGACCCAAAAAAAAGGGCATTATGTTCTTGACAATCAAAAGTCGTAATGTTGTAGTAAGGAAACATGCCTTGATTATGGCTACATTGAGGACGAACCTTTATAGAAAAGCAGTATAGTTCGGATACGTTTCTTAGCATTGAAAATACCTAGTAATAGAATGGTGTGGTAACACCTGAGGTGATCGTGACGTAATTCCAATGATACAAATTAATATCAATTCATCTTTAGTGTGTCTGCGGGTAGTGGGAAAGCTTCGCCCTCCATTCATCCTGTCCAACTATCTTGACACAGCTGGAGAAGTTTATAAGCCCCGACGATCACATTGACAGAGAAGGCAAACTTAAGTCACTCAAGAAAGAGTCTACTTTTCAGATAAAGAAGTTAAAGCCTTGTTATTAACAGGTGATACGAGGTTGATTGGTGGGACGCATTTACTCTTCTTCGAATATTTCCTTAGCCTCTGTCAACCCTCGATGACATATATTTTTAGTTCTTCAAAAACTGAGAGATTTTTTTTTTTTTTTTAATAATAATAATAAATCTTTATTTCGGAACAGGTAACACAGGTTTACAAATAAATGGGTTCGATAATGACTGCAGTAGTTAAAAACTGTGGCACAGTCATTAACGCCCTCCAGAAGACAATCGGGTGTATGTTGTAGGTGTATATTTTCAAGTTATCATTTCATTCATAGATAGATAAATAAACATGACGTATGTACACTGTACAGGTTACAGAAAAATATACTCTAATCTGTAATTCAGGGCCTTAGTGTAGATCCCATGAAGAACGTGAAGCTGCGCTGAACACTTCATGTTTTTTTTAGAAACATTGTTTTAAGCTGAGGAATAAGGCATTTTATGTAAATAGACTCCCATAGGTGAAATTGTAAGTAATAAATTGAACAGATTTACCCGGAAATGTCTATTGTCTATTGATCACATTTAGTTCTGTTTTTTGTGCATATATTTTAGAAAACTACTTCATGGGAGAGCCATGCTTCGGCACGTATGGGCTGGCTCGACTGGAGTGATACCACGGTCTCACAGAAAACCGGCAGTGAAGCAATGCTTGCATTGCTTTTCGCCGAGTGAATGAGGTTACCGGAGGCCCTAACCTTTCCCTCTTCCTCTCTCCCTTCCTCGCACTTTATTCCCCCCTTCCCCTCTCCCACCTTAAAGGCCGGCACCGCATTTGTGACTTTTGAGTAGCAGGTGCTAATGGGCAGCGGTAGTAATTTACCATCACGTGACCGGTTTGCTTCTTTGCCCCTATACCATAAAAAAACTAGCATATTTTCTTCCTAATGGTAAGCTGTGGTCTAGGTAATGTTGATATAAACAGTAAAACATATAAAGAATAAAGGTTTACATTGAGAATTCTACCGTATTGGTTCCTAACATTTTGTACATTGCATTGATGTATTCAAAAGAAACTAAAAACCTGTATTCCACATCAAAGGTATTGGCGAAACATATTTCTATAGAGAGTAACCAATCAGTATTTGTATGACATCTGTGGGTCGGATTGCCAACGAGGTATCGATCGTGGTTGTAACTTCCTTATTAAATAATAACGTAAATTAATAGCCGGGGAATGTATTTTAACCCAATCATCGCATATTAAAAATTATCTGTTTTTAACGAAGGAGCATTGAGGGAAACGTTTATCAGTGAGTAAGTGTGTGATTAAGTAAGTAGGTTCGACTTGCCTGTTGGTCTAGTGGTTAGTGACCCTGACTGCTATGCCATAGGTCGTGGGTTCGATTTCCACCCGAGTCTGGGTGTTCTTTGTGTCCGTTGTTTGTATGTTTGTAAAGTCCCTTGCGACACATGAGTAATTCCTAATGCTTGTTGTTTTTTTTTTAAATAAATTTTTAAAAAAGGTTACGTAGGATCTAGGTAAGGTACGTTTGTTATCTTTTTACTTTGAAACGGCTGAACAGATATATATAAAACTACTTGAATATAGTAGTAATTTTGCCTGATTGTTTACATTTTAAAACAATATATTACATTGTCCTCATATTTAATTTGCGTTTATAAGCAATGCAACAGGTAAATTGTAAAAAAAAAATAGGCAGAACGAAACGACGAACTTAAAACGTCACATTAGTAGGTGACATCAATTAATAAGAAGCTGACAGAACTCAATGTTTAGATTAGCGCCCTCTAGTGGATCTATATATGTATTATTAGCGTGACAGTCACGAGTTCAGTGCTTTTTCCCCATAGCAAACGTGCACAAACGTGCCTAAAGAAGTTTTCACTTCAAAAACATGTTGCAAACGAGTGTCCTTGGAGTTTCTTGCCTGTTCTTCTCTGTAGAATCTACGTATTGGAACAGGCAACTAGCTTCACGACCGACTTATACTGACTGACTTCTACTTCTGACAATTCAAAATACCTACAATTGGTTGAATTGAAATAAATAGTTTTGAATTTGACTGGATATTGATATATCGGGTTTCGGAAACTGTGACCACGACAGCTGGTCAAATCCTTACTTCCTTACTATAATATAATATAATATTATAAAAGCGAAAGTAACTCTGTCTGTCTGTCGCCCTTTCACGCCAAAACTACTGAAGCGATTTAAATTAAATTTGGTACACAGATAGTCTAGAGCCTGAGAAAGGACATGGGCTACTTTTTAATGCGAAAAAAGGGGTGTAAGGGGTTGAACGGTGGGGATGAAAAGTTGTATGGAAGTATCGTCATATTTAGAGCTAGAAGCTTGAAAATGATTTTTTAGGCTGTTGATTCGATATAAATTCACTATTCCACGCGGAAGAAGTCGCGGGCACAGCTAGTATACAATAAACAGAAAGCAATGTGCACCAGTCTTCTCCAATTGCTGTAGATTATGAGTACGTTGTAACTGTTGTAGATTTTATTCGTCTCATAAGATTTTCAGCTTTATTTTAATAAGATAATATTAATATTTTATTTAAATCTTAAAAGTCCTCGATCATTTTGCTGCTCAATCTGAATTGACCCTTAGTCAATCGGCGAATGGCTTGCCGGATGGAAACGTGACCTTAGTATTAATAAGATTGGACATCGGACATTTGAAAGACTTCTATCTATATTGAATCAAGCAGCTGTAATCAGATTAGGCTGATAAAAAGCCTAAAATGTCTTTCAAGGATAACGATTAAATAGTGTATTAATATATATTATATAGGTGTCTGACCGCGGTTTTGCTTGGTTGAGATTTATACTTATCTATCAGATTTAAAGATTCAATTGTCTGACCGTGGTTTTGCTTGGTTGAGGTTTTATACTTCTCTATCAAATTTAAAGATTCAATTGTCTGACCGCGGTTTCGATGGTTGAGATTTTACATATCTCTATCAAATTTAAAGATTCAATTGTCTGATCATGGTTTTGCTTGGTTGAGATTTTATACTTCTCTATCAAATTTAAAGATTCAATTGTCTGACCGCGGTTTCGATGGTTGAGATTTTACATATCTCTATCAAATTTAAAGATTCAATTGTCTGATCATGGTTTTGCTTGGTTGAGATTTTATACTTCTCTATCAAATTTAAAGATTCAATTGTCTGACCGCGGTTTCGATGGTTGAGATTTTACATATCTCTATCAAATTTAAAGATTCAATTGTCTGATCATGGTTTTGCTTGGTTGAGATTTTATACTTCTCTATCAAATTTAAAGATTCAATTGTCTGACCGCGGTTTCGATGGTTGAGATTTTACATATCTCTATCAAATTTAAAGATTTAATTGTCTGATCATGGTTTTGCTTGGTTGAGATTTTATACTTCTCTATCAAATTTAAAGATTCAATTGTCTGACCGCGGTTTCGATGGTTGAGATTTTACATATCTCTATCAAATTTAAAGATTCAATTGTCTGATCATGGTTTTGCTTGGTTGAGATTTTATACTTCTCTATCAAATTTAAAGGTTCAATTGTCTGACCGCGGCTTCGCTTGGTTGAGATTTTATATATCTCTATCAAATTTAAAGATTCAATTGCCTGACCATGGTTTTGCTTGGTTGAGATTTTCTCACTTCTCTATCAAATTTAAAGATTCAATTGTCTGACCGCGGTTTTGCTTGGTTGAGATTTTATACTTCTCTATCAAATTTAAAGATTCAATTGTCTGACCGCGGTTTCGATGGTTGAAATTTTATAAATCTCTATCAAATTTAAAGATTCAATTGTCTGATCATGGTTTTGCTTGGTTGAGATTTTATACTTCTCCATCAAATTTAAAGATTCAATTGTCTGACCGCGGTTTTGTTTGGTTGAGATTTTATACTTCTTTATCAAACTTAAAGATTCAATTGTCTGACCGCGGTTTTGCTTGGTTGAGATTTTATACTTCTCTATAAAAATGTAACAAAATATTAAAAAAATCCGTAACATTGTTATTGATTGAGGATGTTTTGTATATCTATACAGCTAGTAATACTCCTACGTATAATGAATTATTGACCTTTTTTTACATGCCTCACACCGCTGGCCTTAAGCCTTAAATACTGTTCAATTTTAAATGACAAATTTGCAAGCACAATTGATATGACTGTCCGGGGCCATTCATGGCCCTTGGTCACGCTGTTTCAGATTTTCTGAGAAATGACTCCCCCTGTACACGTAAAATAAAAATATTCTAAAAATAAATTTGCAAATATGAAACGAATTACTTTTTCTATGGTTACACAAAATTAAATTAAAAACACCGAGAGAAAAAATTTGCACATCTTTATTTCACATCTTGTCACAGTAAGCGACAAAGCCCCCTCCTCCCATAAGTGCGAACGTATTTTATGAACCACCCATCCGAATCTCGACCTTAATGACCATTAAAATTAGACTTGAACTTGTAAAGCCTAGACGTAGTGCTTAACATCTTGATGCTAACCTCACTTTCTAAAGGAGATAATCCAATTCAAGCAGAAATTTACTGTAGGCAACTCTTTAGCTGCTCTCCGTCCTAACCTCAATCTGTCTCGAGTGTGGCCTAGCGCTTAACATTTACACGAAAGAACAAAACATAGTGTCATTAACATAGTCTTTCAACCTGTTAATGGTCTCGTACCGTAGTTATTATGTTGTTTAATTTCCTCAACTCAATAGGACAAAGAGCAAGGATGTAATTGAAGCAAAATATTTGGTATGCAGCATTTTAATAACCCTTAATGATATGTTCCTGTGTTGCTGTATTTGTATGACGCATAGAAACAATTTAACGAAATGTATCATATTCAGCGCTTAGCTATAATTATTTAAGCACTTTAATAGCCAGATATTTGCTTAAAATACATCTCATGACAGAGGTGACAAAATCCCACTAATATTATAAATATGAAAGTTTGGATGGATGGATGGATGTTTGTACCCTTTCACGCTAAAACTACTGAACCGATTGAGATGAAACTTGGTATGTAGATAGCTGGGGACCTAGATTAACATATAGGCTACTTTTTATCCCGATATTCCCACGGGGTCGGGACTTACGCGGGTGAAACCGCGGGGCGCTACTAGTTAAAAATATGTCTTTAAGTCTTGTGTCTATCTTGTGTGAAATGTTGACCTAATCAGGATAGAAACTAATTGATGACTTAGGATCTCTAAGCGTAGCAGCCATATTCATTAGAGATGCGCCGAATAGTGGTTTCACCGAATAACCGAATACCGAATATTATTCGGTTTAACCTTTACCGAACCGGATATTCGGCCGAATTATTCGGTTTACCATTACATTGTTTTGCCACGTATAAATGTTGATTTAAAGTTTAAAAATAAATATTGTTTTGAGGTTTAAATTAAATGTTGATTTAAGGTTTAAAATAAATGTTGACTATACTAACTATAGGTTAAGAAATAAATATATTTTCTTTGACTTATAATATAACATAAATCTTACATAAGAAGTCTTGTCTTTTAGTCCTACACCTTGGCTACATGAGCCAAGAAAATAGAAAACCTTGAACCGAATATATTCGGCAATAAAACCGAATAATTCGGCCGAATACAAATAGTGGAAAAGGTGCCGAATACGCCGAATACCGAATAGCAAACGAATATTCGGCGCATCTCTAATATTCATAATATAATATTAAAAATATAATGACCAAGAGGGAGAACTTAATTTTATTGCCTATTGAGATCCCATGCTGCTTGTTACCCAGAACCAGTATGCCCACAGCCGCTCATTACATACCAATAGACTCGCTGAGTCAAGAGAGTTGACTCTAAGAGCTTTACTTCTCAAACCCACGAGGTTAAGTGGCTATCTAACATAGAGAATTAGAAAGACAGATTTAATAAAAGTGATGATATCTCTAACAGAAACTGGTCACACGAGGTATACTCCTCAGTAGGTACCAGTCGCAGACGCAAGCTGGCTAGCTAACAAGCACAATCATATGTATGTAAAATAATTAACAGACAGACATGTTACAGATGCAAAAGTTATGATTTTCTTTGATGCCACTACTCAAGTTTTTAGGATCGTAAAAGGTCGCTTTAGAAAAAATTGTGGTGATTCGAAACAAATTAGCCTGCACGTGCTAAATGATAAGCAAATATTTGTCTGAACATAAATTGCCGTGTGAGTTTGTTAACATGCCAGTTCATCCAAGAGTGTTATTTTTAAAATACACTCATATCCTACATAACTTTATAAACGTAAAGGTTTGTGAGGATGTATGGATGTTTATTACTCTTTCACGTAACAACTACTGAACCGATTGCGATTAACCTTGGTACGTAGATGGCTGGAGACCTGGATTAACATATAGGCTACTTTTTAAATAGATATTCACACGGGATCGCGACGGACTAAAAATAAACATACACAACAACAGTTTTAAATATTTATTAATAATTTCTTATATTATTTTAAAAACATATAATAACAGCGGCTTTAACTTATTGGCACTCACCGACAATGAGCCTTGCCAGTCGGTATTCTTCGTGACAACCATGAACAACAGATTAATAAACCTCCGTAAATCATGGCGTCCGTGAGACACCAACTCAGATCACAGAATCAACGAGACACCAATTTATTAAGTATTGTAACATCAAAAAAATAAGCCTATTCCTAGACATTTATCCATTATGCCAGGCAGCCTGGAAAATATTTAAAACCACACTTTAGATCGCTCACTTAATTTCTATCTAGTTCTTATATTTTTATTGTGGCACTAAGCGTTATCTCTTGGTCCACAAAAACAGATTATTGAACGGTAGACATTGTGACCTAAATGCCAGTAAAGTAAAAATCTGAAATAGTTACACATTATTTAGAATAGAATATTCTTTATTGGACACCAACGGTATATTGCTTAAAATAAATACACAAAGTCGAAATGTACGATAGGCAGCCTTATCGCCAAGAGCGATCTCTTACAGGCAACCTTTAGATTTACAAAATCGATTATAGATAAAAGAAGAAAGGGTGTAAGATAGAAGTAAAGAGAAAAAGGCTTAGTTGAGAGGAATTATAACGTGATGTATTTAGTTATTCGCTAATCGGTTTACATAAGGCAGGACATCCCTCAAATAAGTCCACGACTTGAAGAAAGTAGCTACGTGATTCGTCCATTATATATAATCAAATATTTTTTCGTAAAACGCACTAAATATATATGTATTTAAAGATAATATTCAGATTTTTTTTATATATTTGGTAATAAAAAAGTACACGTGATTTTGGCACGGGGGTTCGTCTAAAACCTCACCACGTATCACCAGGGGGAAGGAGGTTATAAGTTGCTATAAAAATATCACGTGATTAATGGACGGCCTCTAAGATGGAAAGATTTATGTCCAACAGTGGACTGTGGTATGTGAGTTGTACGTCAACAGTGACTCTTATATTTTTTTTGGGTGTTTACAGTAAAAGTTCACGAGTGAAGTCGCTGGTATGTCTACTTGCTGCAAAGTGCACCATGAACTACATTGTCACCACAGATGTACAAAATGACGTCTAAAATTAAAAATAAATTTTAACAAAAAAAATTAAATCGACAAAAAAGAAATAAAAAAATAAATAAACCTTTTAAGTTTACATAAACTATCAAATATTGTATAAACTAATTTTCAGTCAGCGCCAAACAACAAACTGATTTATTATCAAAATCGTATATGTACGTAGAAATGGAGATGGCTTTAGATAAGTAATTAATCATTTTATTATTTGGCGTTGACTCAAATTAACTTAATAAAATACACACGTGTGTGTGTGTGTGTGTCTGTGTACATGCACGCACGCATACTAGAGGCATTCCATAATAAACACGTAGATCAATAACCTTGTGTAATGAAATTTATAAACTACTAGCAACCCGCCCTGGCTTCGCACGGGTAGCAGAGACATCTTCAACAATCATCAAAATATTTTAATCAGTATACACAAAATCTTAACAAATTATACAGTTAAACCTTGCTCATGAATCACTGTGGTAAGCAAAATAATTAAAAAAATATATTCTATCGAAGTCATTGACATTTGTATGAGCCGCTAAACAAATTATCATCTTATAACAGATGTGTATCATTCGTGAGGTGCTATTCAGAACATTTAGTGCAATAGCAGAACTGGTTTGTCCTCAAAACCGTTTGGTATTCGGTTGACAACTGTAAGGTAAGTACACCAATAATGCGACGTACGACTGATGTAAGAGGTTCAATTAACGAACTTTCTCTGTGCCACTGTTTCCTGTCGTGGCTTGCTTTAATAGCTGGAGCTGTGTGAGGTCCAGTTTTTTGTTGATTTGTCTGTCAATATTCTTAATATTCTATAATGATGGATGAGGTACTTTGATTCAAGTCTATAAAGATTCTGTGCTATAAAACCGCAAAGACAAATACATTACACGCCATCTAGCGACCAGACGTTGTACTAATTGAGTCTAAATCGCAGAAGTGATCTTTACACGAGAAGTATCCTGACAATAAAACAAAACTCATTGATCGGTAAATGGTCCTAAACGTATATTTTTTTATAATATTCGCCTGAAATAATGTTTACGAGAAGAAAGACAATTAGAGTCACAAACGAAGCACAAACGACCCCCTTACGTCTTTTTCCCGTAATCCAACGAAAGAAAGACAAAAAACTAAATAAATACCGTCACCATCATACCGTCCTTCGGGAACGTTTTCGTTAAATTGTCATGCGGACATTTAAAAGGGTTTAATGGAACTCTGACTCATTTAGCAATTGAACAGTCTGCATTTTTAATTGTGGTATGCATTAAATATTGGGTGATTTGTTGCTTACTTCTGGGAATAAATTAGTCACTATATTAGTTTATATTATGATGCAGATGGAAACGAAGGACTGGATTCGTTACTGTATCATTTATTTTAAAAACCTGTATTGGGAAATATTTAGGTACGTAGGTCCCGATCCCATTTGAATATCGGGAAAAAAGTAGCCTATGTGTTAATCCAAGTCTCCAGCCTTACATACATACCAAGTTTCATAGGAATCGGTTCAGTAGTTTTTGCGTGAAAGAGTAACAAACACACACACACACACTCACAAACTTTCGCCTTTATAATATTAGTGTGATATAGACGGGACTTCCTCCCCCAAGCCGATTGGTCACCGTGGGGGAAAACGACCACTACCCTCCAAATACAAATGTAAAGAACACACAGCTATTAAAAGTGTGCACCTTCAATGTTAAGTCTATAGCATCAGCCGAACGATACATTGAATTGTGCCACGCTCTAGGAAAAGTAAATTACGATATAATAGGACTAGCAGAAGTGAGAAGAAGAGGATGCCAAATTGAAGAACACCGAGATCACATATTTTGCTATATAGGAGAAACACCTGGACTATACGGAGTAGGATTTATAATTAAGAAAAATCTCAAATCAAATATAATAAACTTTATTGGAATATCAGAACGAGTAGCCTTGTTACAATTAAAATTTGATCAAATTAATATATCAATAATTCAAGCCTATGCTCCAACAGGGAGCTCAAGTGAAGAGGAATTATGTAAATTCTATAAAGATTTAAGTAAAGCTCATGAATTAGTTGACAAAATAGTCCTCGTAATCGGAGATTTCAATGCTAAGATTGGAAGACCAAAAAAATCCGAGACACTACTAATGGGAAAATATGGATACGGAAATAGAAATGAAAGAGGAACGCGAATGATCCAATATGCCTATGAAAATAGACTATCAATTATGAACACATATTTTAGAAAAAAAGAAAATCGCAGATGGACTTGGATCTCCCCAGATCAAAAAACTAAAAATGAAATCGATTTCATAATGAGCAACAAACCAAATAGAATAACAAACGTAGAAATACTAAATCAAGTAAAATTCCAATCAGACCACAGGCTGGTAAGAGCTACTTTTAAATTGAGTGCAGCCAAAAAGAACAGGAAAACCTTCAACTCTATCCTTAAGTCCATAAAAAATGATGAGGAAGCCAAATGTTATGCTGATAACCTGAAACTCAACATTAACAAACTTAATACTCTAAACGAAACACAAGACATACAAAGTTACTACAATAAATTTGAAGAAATTATAAAAAACAGCCTAAAGATAAAACAAAAAGAAGACAAAAGTAGAAAGAAGCACAACAAAGTTCTGACAAAAACTACTATAGATCTAATAAATGAAAGAACTACACTATTAACTACCAAGAAAAAGACTAAAGAAATGAAAGAAAACCTTAAAGAATTGTTTAAAAAGACAAATAAAGCTATAAAGATAGACTACAACAACTACAGGAAGAGAATCATAGAAAAGAACCTTAATACTTACAGGAGCTCAAAACGAGCCTACAAGGAATTAAATACACACAAAAACTGGATACAAAAATTGGAAGGGAAGAAATTAACAAGAAACAGGCAGGAAGTACTTAGTAACGCCACAGAATTCTATAAAACCCTTTACGGCAAACCACCTAAAGATACGAGTGGTAAACAAGACGAAGATAAAATCATAACGGAACCAAACCACAACATAGAACTAATAAATGAAAAAGAAGTAATATCATATTTAAATAAATTAAAATACGACAAAAGCCCTGGACCCGATAACATTAGTAATGAAGCACTGAAGATAGGAGCACCTATTTTCGTGACACATCTTACAGAACTTTTTAATATGGTGCTTAAAACGGAAACAGTACCTACGCAATGGTGCCAATCGGACATAATACTTATCTATAAAAAGGGTAACCCGCTAGACATCGGCAATTATAGGCCAATCAGCTTACTATCAAGTATTTATAAACTGTTTGCATCTATCCTGCAGAGTCGCATTACTGAACAAATCGATAAAAATCAACCGATTGAACAGGCAGGATTTCGGACGGGCTTTTCAACACATGACCACATACATGCAATAGAACAGTTATTGGAGAAATTCACAGAATTTAATTACCCATTGTATATGGCATTCGTGGATTACTCAAAGGCTTTTGACAGTATAACTCACAATTCTATTTGGAAAGCACTAAAAGCAAGCAATATAAATAATACATATATAAATATTCTAATAAACATATACTCAAAAAGTAAAAGTCAAGTAAAATTAGAAAGAAGAGGTGAAGAAATTGAAATAGGAAGAGGAGTAAGACAGGGAGACCCTTTATCACCTAAACTATTTATAGCAGTACTAAAGGGTATCTTCCAAAAGATCGACTGGAAAAACAAAGGTATCTGGATAATGGATAAACACCTGACACATTTAAGGTTTGCAGACGACATTGTGCTTTTAGCAAAAACATCAAAAGAATTAGAGAACATGATACAAACCTTGAATAGTGAGAGCAAAAAGGTTGGTCTGGAAATGAACCCAAGCAAAACTAAAGCTATGACTAACAACTATAAAAAACCAATATTTGTAGATGGAAAAGAAATAGAATATGTAAACGAATACGTCTATCTTGGTAAACAAGTCTCGTTCAGTACAAACAGGAACGAAGAAGAAGTGGAGCGAAGAGTTACCATTGCATGGAATAAGTTTTGGGCACAAAAAGAAATTTTAAAAGGAGACTACAGCTTAGATCAAAAAAAAGATGATAATAGATACGTGCATATTGCCAAGCCTAACTTACAGCAGCCAAACGTGGGTCTATACAAATAAAATAAAAAACAAACTAATAACAACACAACGAGCTATGGAAAGAAGCATCTTAAAAATAAAGAAAATTCAAAAAATTAGAAGCGAAAATATAAGGAAGAAAACCAAATTAACAGATGCTCTGGAATACGCTTTGAAGCAAAAATGGCAATGGGCTGGACATATCTGTAGAGTAAAGGACAAAAGATGGACGCTGCAAGCGACAAAGTGGAAGGGACCGCTAGGGAAAAGACATGTCGGTAGACCAAAAAAACGATGGGCTGAAGACATCGCGGAGATCGCGGGAAACGAATGGATGGAGATAGGCCAGGACAGAGATAGATGGAGAAAAATGGAGGAGGCTTTTACCCGAAAGGGGTCCGAAATAAAGTCTTGATTAAAAATAAAAGAACTACATAACACTAATAACACACATATGTAATGTAAACTTTTTTCGGAATAAACAAAGCTTTATTATTATTATTATTATAGACGGGACTTAAAAATATGTAACTAACGGATACAAAGTCCACCAAAACTCGGAATAAAGTATTTGTGTATCACATAAATACTATTTATCCTGGGATTAGATCCCAGGATAGGAATAGCACAACATAACATTGAGCATTGCTTTAAGCACATCTCAACATAGTGGCGCTTAAAGCAATGCGATAAGTACTGTTAACAATATGATGGCAAACAAAATAGTCGAGTGCAATAAGGTTTATACCTTATACTTATACCTTTGCCAGTAATATACATTTTAAATCTTGACAATAATTTAACATTATGTACACAAAAGGACAACAAACAAAGATTGAAAGTAGGTATTGCAGGTAAAGGTAAAAGGGAGTATGGAGGGGAGACAGGCATAGTGGAGATCACGGGGAGCCACCCGTTTTTCCGCTTCGAGAGTAAGTTAGCATCGTGTCTGTGTCCACGTAGGACGTTATTTAAAACATTTTTGACAGAATTTGTTGATTAAATTCGCCGACAGAGACGTATGTATAGTGTGAGACACACTATAATGCTAATTATTTTGTTATTTTTATTTCTTTCATATTTTTTATTTTCGAGAATCCATTTACCAATTTTAGAGTATAAAAAGCTTTTTGAGGAAAAGTAGGTACCGCGCGTAAATGACACCTCTGGTGTTGCGAGTAAAAGTAACCGTGTGTGCTCGTTCGAAACCTCAGCATTGACTATAAAAAGTTACTAAACCAGTATTTAATTTGAACTAAAGATTATATCTATACCTCAATATTTCTACTGGTAACTATCGTAATAACCGATTCAAAACATGGATGAAAGCCCTTTATATTCTTTGAACAGTCTTCCATTACTTATTTAGTCCTCAAACGGTTTTATAACCGTTCTATATTCAAATTATTGGAACATGGCTATCAACACTACTTATTAAACTGACGTCTTTCCATTCGATCTTTGAAATCGACCGTTAAACGTCTCTTAACATTATAGTTTGTTAACATGTATTTCTTACTTGAATTTATTTGTCAAAAGATTATGAATCGTATTGATAGGACTGTAAAGTAGAATTTAAGTAGTAGTCAACAAATTACTGCAATAAAGTACACCTACGCACTATCAAAGTTGCCTCTACAAGAAGTTGAAATGATAATAGAATTATTAACGTCCACCGTAACTTAAGCTATAGTGATTTACAAACTGTTTTATTTCTTAAGTAGTGCGAAGACTTTTGGAGGTCTGGTTTAACTGGTGTTTTATAAGAATATTAAATAGGTAAGAAATGTCTCCGTTTTTGGAAAATTGTATTCATTATGTTAAAGGTCGCGATTTTAATTCATTGTTTTATAGGAAATGAGTAGTATTTTTATACTACATCCTTAATGCCATGTTTTTTTTCTGATTCTGTATAAGTCTTGAAAATCTAAATATAGTATATTTATATTTTGAAGCTAATTAATAAAAATAATAGATATAAACATACTGTTAGGTAGTGGGAATAGTTATTAAATAAAACTACACCACGGTCGACATAGTACAGTAAATTCCAAATTTAAAAATAATATTTTTTCAATATTAAAATCAAAACCGTAGGTACACTTTTGTATGATATACCAAGAAATGACGTCACGCCTTACTGTTGTCATTCACTTTTAATGTTAATTTGACGGTAAGAAAATAAATACAAAAACGTTGAAATAAAACCTAATGATAATTACACGATATTTTAAGATTATTGGCCAGCTGAGGCGAAATAATGTATTTTGAGCATAGGAATCTACGCAATGGATTGTAACATTCGTGTATTACTCGCTTAGTATTAAACAGAACATAATAATATCACCTATATACTTTTAATATTCCAATTAAATATGATTTTCTAGTTGTACACTGATAGACCTTGTTATGAGTAAACTAGCTGTCCCGCGTAACTTCGTCTGCGTTTGTAAATTTTCCCCGTTTTTGCAATATTTTTCATTGATGCTCCGATCCTATTAGTCGTAGCGTGATGTAATGTAGCCTCTAGCCTTCCTCTATTCAACACTTAAAAGAATTTTTCAATTCGAACCAGTAGTTCCTGAGATTAGCGCGTTCAACCAAACAAACTTTTCAGCTTTAATAACTCCACATTTATTTTGAAGGTACACTTTTCGTTACTTATCTTTTTGAAACGAAGTTCTTTATCGCACGTTACACTTCAGACGCTCGGCGGATCAGGCCTAAACAGAAATTCAATTATTTTATTTACGCCATTTGTGGATTCTGCGTGATACTGCTGTTGTATCCTAATTATCCATAATTAAATATTAGTTAAGGCAACTTTTACTGATGGCGCAATTTTAATTTAGAATTTCTTAAATATTTACCATAGTTTGATATAATTTATTACAAGAACTTCGTTCCAACCGGGTGTCCCAAACACACGATGCTTTTGATTTTTGAAGTGAAAACTTCTTTAGTGGCGTTGGGCACTTTTTAAGATGGGTAAAAAATGTTAAACTTTCGTCAGAATTCAGGGTCACGTGGACCCTGATCGAAAACGTATGGAAAATGTGTCTGAGTGTAATATGGTCAAGTGCACCCTGATCGAAAATGTATGGAAAATGTGTACGAGTGTAATATATTTAAAAAATATATTTTTATAACGAGATCGAAAATTCGTAAGACGGAGCCGAGTTTCTTATATTTAAAAAAATATAACATTCGAAATTCAAACATTTATGAGCGGCCAGAAGCGCAGAACTTCCAGTGTAGGGTACACTATATGTATACATTTAGATATGTTATTACCTACTTTTTATTTTTAACCTAATTATATAAATACAGATGTGTGTGTGTATGTATATGCAAATATATTGTGAAGTTATGTTTTCGCTTCTGACGTGCAGTCCTACGACTGACTGTTTTTTTTTTCTCTCTGAGCTGTTGAAACGATTCTTACATCTAGCAATGATTTTAAATTCTAACTAATATTATAATTGTGTGTGCATTTGTTAGTTTGTTACGCTTTCAGGCCTTATGTTTTTTCTATGGTATAGGGGGCATATGAGCAGACGGGTCACCTGATGGCAAATGACTACCGCCGCTCATGGGCACTCAAGAGTCACAAGTGCGTTGCCGGCCTTTAAGGTGGGAGTAGGGGAAGGGTGTAAGGGGGGATAGGTGGAAGAAGGGGAGGGAGGAGGGAAGGGTTAGGGCCTCCGGTAACCTTACTCACTTGCTGAAAAGCAATGCTTCACTGCCGGTTTTATGTGAGGCCGTGGTATCACTCCGGTCGAGCCGACCCATACGTACCTAAGCATGTCTCCGATCATCATAAAATTGCATAGGTACACGTGGTCAGGATTACAAATACTACTGTTACCGAGGGGACATTAATTTATTAAGAAAATCTACAAAAAATGCGAACGAAGCCACGGGCTAAATATAGTTATTCTATAAAAACTAGCTGATTAAGGTTAAGGCTACGTGATTGAAGTTGAACACTATGCATAATAACTACTTAGACTTAGTGTCAGTTAACTTAGTTAGAAATTGACACACGTTATCATTAATTGAGTGTGAGCTTAATTACTAGTCGAGTTAATTGAGTTCAGATTGACTTAGGTCAAAACGTTTGTTAGCTGCGAATTTGTTCGGAAATAGTTTTAGTAAGGAATTATTTATTTAATAATTATCCAATATCATATCTAGGAAGGTCCCTTTTGTTTTGAACTATTAAATTATTGTTTTTTGTTACTTTTCTTTCAGTTACATTTTTGTTAATTACCTATGTTAATAATAATAAAAAATAAAGTCGGTTTACGGACGATAATTTTACGTGATAACGTCATAAGAAAACAAGCCACAAGCAACGTCACAAGCCGAACGCTTAGGCCGACGGTTCTGTCTATCGCTTGTTCCGCGCTCTCGCTTGCACGCTCGGCTCAGGCGGAACGTGACAATGAGTCTTGCTTTTTCGTGCGTGCAGGCGGGGTTCATCGATTTTTAAGACGTAATCACGTCAAAAAAAGGTGTTATGTCAGACTGGAGTCGACTAAAACCACACGCGGTGTTCCGTTACTGGGTCTTATGACCGAGGCCTCAGGTGTACCCTAGAAAAGAAATCCCTGCGAACCCCGGCAGACTTGGCCGCCACGTATATTTTTGTACAAATATGTATATATTTCTTAAAACTTTTAGTTTCGTATAACAACTATTTTTATATAAATACTTTACACGATTGTTTACACTTGACGACTTGCTTTTTCTTAACTAACGCCCGTATAAAGTAATACTTATCTAAGTGGAGTACAAACTGCTATAAACAGCCTGATTTATTAACATAGATTCAGTAACCCTATGCGTTCGTCAACTGTGAAAGATAATAACGTTTTGAAAACATGTGTAAAAGGTTTTTATTTTGATCTGCCTCACTATGACTGTGTATTGACTTTTTGTTTACAGCTTTATGAACTTTACCTAACCTCGTTGCAAGCGTTATTATACCAGACGACTTTCTGGTTCTATAACAACCTGTACACAGGATGTTATAGAAAGGTGTGGTCTAATTTTAAGAGCGTTATGTGTAGCCGATAAGTAGTGAAAACAAAAGGATTTTGCAAAAAAAAAACGAATTTTAGTAAACTTGTTAGCACTTTACGTTACTCACGGGGTCTTCTATACGAAACCAAAACATGACCATACCTTTCTGTAACACCCTCTAGATCTAATTATTAAAAAAGGAGTCAAAATAGAGTAAAATGGTAAAATACTTTACAACTTTCAAACACACAATAAAAATACAAGCTGATATATTTTTTGTTTCTGGTCGGCTGGATTAAATCACTTCTGGTAAGCACATTTTAAGAATCTATGAATTCGTTACTACCTCCTTTTTGAAACTAAATAAGGTCTCCATTCACTAGAACGTCCGTAAAGTATCTAGAATATTCAGTGTAATTTCCCTCCGTGTGGCATAGCCGTTTGATCACGAGTATAATAATAAAAATATCGAGGAGCATAATTTTGTTCTATTTTCCTTTAAAAATTATGACAGTTTCACTTCAGAACTTCGTTATTTTTAAACTCTGCGAGTATGAATATTATCTATTTAGTTCGTTTTCACTGGCTTATTTCTTATGCTACCAGGCCGATTAAAAAAAAAACTTTCTGTGTTAGATAAGGTTTATTGCAGATATTTGTAAAACATATAACAACACGCTATGCGCTATGGCACATAGGAAAGGATTAATAAGTTTCCTATTATTTTTATTTGAACGGTTATTTAAAAAAAGATACTCTTGTGTATTTTTGGGAGTGGCGTTAAACCCGCAAGCACTCGATCGCAAGTCCAATTGCTTAGCCATATAGCTACAGCTGCCTTAATCGTAAATATATATTATGTAAATTTCAGTCATAGGAAATGAACACCCAAAAGCGTGGAAAAGTAATTACAGAGACGAAGCCACGAATAATTACATTAATACTGAAATAACACATTTAATATTTAAGGAAACACAATGTACATTAAATACACAACGAGATTATTTAATTTCATGTAAGCACCAAAACTGGTAGCGAAAACAAAATAAAAACATTTCCACAAAATTCGTTTCATCCCGACCACATCTCGAAATGAGAAAAAATCAACTAAACACAACAAAAAGTTACACCGCCCGGTGAACACCTGCCCTAATTACGATCCCTAACGAGTAAGTATCAAACCTGTTTATTATAAAAAAATAAAACGAATTTATTCTACTATTCCATAAGACTACCATGACCGTTATTATTATAAAGATAAGGTACAGAATGTTTCTGTTTTTCAAATGCATTCGAAGTATAAAAATTTCAAATTTACCAATTCAGCTATCACGTATTGCTGTAATCTGTATTTCAAAGAGATAAGGGCTGATTTTCAATGTGTTCTTATTCTGTCAATGTAACATAGTGTTGTATTATTCATCTCGATTCTTATGTCTTATGTTTTTTGGACACTGACTACTTTATAATGTCTTTTTTATTAAAACCTTATGGCGGGTTTGTTTTAGATACTGATGCGACTTTTAATTCAAATTTAGAATTCATTGATAAAATTAGATTGTCTTTTCGGGACTTTTTGGAAGTTATCAGATAGATAAGTTTTGACAAGTTTTAACTTTATATTTTTTACATTATCTTGTGTTATTTGGGTTTAAAAAGGTATATTGTACAAGTGGAAGTATTAATTTTGTTTTTATTTTAGTACTTGCTAGAAATAAAACAAGTATATAAACAAAGGTTTGTCAGTAAAAACATTTTATTTTTATTTTTTGGAATAATATTTTACACTTTTTTCCTATACTATATGTAAATGCTACATATACATATCAAACGCTGAAGATGAATCTTTTATTATCTTAATAAATAGGAAAACTCACACATACATAAAAATTTAATTATAATCGGTAATGTAAATAATTGCTGTGTCTTACCTAAATAAACAAAAATTTTAACAGAAGATTATGAATATAGAGCCAGTAATATGTATAAGAACTTACCATTCAGTGTATTTAATTAAGGTTAAAAGTTGTATATTAAATACAACTTTTAAAATCCAACAATACACTGCCCATCTCCAAGTTCCGCAAATTCAAAATATCACTATCCACTAAGAATCCACCCGCACTTTAAACAATATACTACTAAAATTAATAATAAAAATTAATATCCATTGACACATCAAAACTGTCAACAAAAATGTTCCCAAATTAAATTTTAATTTATGCCGCGCACAAACGTCAATCTAATTAAAAAATATGTTCCACACGTAACACGACCAAAAAGTTTTAATTGCTAACTTTTCTATCGAAAACAAAATTGTTTATTTGTTGGCGCGAAAGGCCTTTGGCGCGAAATGTCGAAACGTCAAAAGCGAACGTCTGGCTTGGCGCCTCGTTGACACCGCACTGTGGGCGTTTAGTCGGTTACAATGGGCGATGCAACGGCATATACGGGTGCCTACCTTTATGTTGATATAAAGCTTAGAGTATTATGTTTTGGGAAAAACTTGAACCGTTTTCAATAGTACTTAACAAGTTATATGTTAAACGTGCGATCATTCGGTACGGGATTGAATGTGGAGCATTGTTCTACTTGTTGCTGATAGACTTATTTTATTTAAACTCACTAAACATCTAGTTTGGAAAGGAGGGTTTCTGTATCATTCATATATATAATATATCAATCTCTAATAAAAATAATATATCTATAAATAAATCATTGATAGCTGCAGAAATAAAGTTTATCTCTGGTCGACTTTTTATGAACAAACTTTCATTTTATGGCAACAGCAACACCGCCTGTGTTATACGCACGTTGTTAAAACTAAACTCTCCCGATGAAGCTCAAGTCAGGTCTCTGTACTCACGCCCTAGCCCTCGGAGACCCTCGGAGAAGTTAAATACCTATCGCGACGACATACTTATTGGATGTTCGTTAATTACGGGAGGCGATTTTGGTGATTTTTCAAACACAACAAATGCTACACGTAATTAATGGATGTTCCCTTGTATCTCGAATACAAGTCGCGGTCAGAACAAAAAAAACTTTAGCGTCTTACGCCAGCTTAATTAGCCAAGTGTTTTTTGAACATAGTATATTATTTTTTTGTGTTTAGAGCTAGCTTCTACTTTTTGCGTAGACACTAGAGTCACTATTTATCTAAGTGCCTTCAATGAGCGAGACTTCTGAGTTATGTATTGGTATTCTATCATAATCTAGCTTGTACTTTGTTGGGACTATTTACTATCATCATCTTCTTACCTTTTCCCAAAGTTATTTGGGGTCGACGCAATGTGGTTTCATCTTCCGTTCTACTCTATCATTCGACATTTCATTGATTATCTTTCTATTGATATCCTCTTCTAAGAAGTCCATCAATATTTTCTTTAGTCTTTCTCTACTGTTTTACACGTTAACTTCCAAAAAAAACTAAATCCTCTTCGTCGTTCGTTATGTCGTCGTTCATGTATCCACATCACTTCTCCCTTTGTTGAAACCCAATCGCAGAAATACAACACTATGACAGTAATCATGCTCAACTGTAGTCTTAAATATAATTTAATTTTACATCGACGTAATCATTACTGTACATTTAATTATATTGGGTCCAAATTTACTGCCTAGCGGTATCCCTATATACAACAGGTTCAACATCTTGAGATGGCACGTTCAAAGCAATCTAGTTGGCAAGATATGATATATTGCTTCCACTTTTACCTGATTGATTGGTCGATAGCCAATCACTTCTATGAGATGTATTAAAAATGTTTGCATGAATATCGACCTTATAAACATTGTCTGTAAGTAAGGTAATCATATTGATATTGTAAATTCAAATTATATAATCTTAAAGGTTTTTATTTACAGGATTCAATGAGAAACGATCTAGTCTTTTATTCTAGGCTTTTATATCACTTGATCGATATCAAGTGATATAAAAGCAGCTACGTTCGAAAAAAGGGAAGTATTTTCTAAAAGGCTTGTATCTTTTTTTATACTATTAAGTTAGCAAATAGGTACTGGTCCGTCTTACGGTGAGCTAACACCAGAGGCCCTTGATAGAGGGCCCGGTCGGATCCAAAGCTAGTCTAGTATCCCTGAAATACACACACACACATAAAACCGTATCTTTAATATACACCACAGGTGTCACTCGCACGTCTTCAACGCAGTTCAGGCAACTTAACTAACAAGCAGAAATACAATAAGACACTGGGACCGCTCGTTAACCGCGATCTTCTTTAGGAATACAAGTTCTAGTCAGAAACCTTGTGCAGAAATTTGAATTTAGAACACATCTATATTTTGTAATATATGGATATTTGGGAAATAACTACGGATATAGTCACGTGTGTATTTCTGGGAAGGTCAAGTAACAAAACCTCGATAGGTCACTGATCCCGTTGGTAAAGGGGCCCCTGTCGGGCCTAAACCTAGTCGAGATAGAGTTAAACATATTACTTTATAGCATTGTTAAAACAAAAACGAATAATGAATGATAAATAAAAGCAGCTCATTTACCCATTCTGTATAGGCCATCATCTCGTTACCAATCTTATTATAATTTAACAAGAAAAAGAAGCGAATTAAATACAGTAACTGTGTGATCTAAATACCTTCCGTGACCTTGAGACTATACCAGCGGTATACCGCTGCGTTTCCCGTCATTGTCTTCTTCGCATCAATAGTGTAATTTTCTCAACGTTACTAGTATAAACTATTTAACCCTTTTTTTTAAATGCCGTAACTTAGTCTTGTTATTTATAAAACTAACCTGATTACTTGTATGTTCTTGGAAGAACTGATTACGGGTAACATGGTTTAGTAACAAATTTTAGTCAATAATTTAATGCATGTATAAACAGAAATGATCAGTAAAAAAGAAACGATTCGTTTTGCTTACGGACGGTAAAATTTCGTTGAATTTTCAATGAAAATTTTACCGTCCGTAAGCAAAACGAATCGTTTCTTTTTTATTGGAACGCGGCTTTAGTCAATGTAAAAGTGCTCGAAAAATCCTGCGTTACGAGAACATTCTTCCATGTTATCTGTGTTAAATAAAGGTAATAGAAGAAAAACAGTTAATTATTTCTTCGGAAATTAAATTTCCAGGTATAGTATAGTATATTTATAAAGTATAGTATATAGTATAGAGAATGTATTACAGTGGGAGAGCCATGCTTCGGCACGTATGGGCCGGCTCGACCGGAGTGATACCACGGCCTCACAGAAAACCGGCAGTGAAGCAATGTGACGCACTTGTGATTCTTGAGTTGCAAGTGCCCATGGGCGGCGGTAGTCACTTACCGTCAGGTGACCCGTCTGCTCGTTTGCCCGCTATAACATAAAAAAACGAAATTAAAAACAGTTACAAATATTTATAAGAGAAACAGGAAATTTGCATCAAAGATTGGTAAATGACTACCGCCGTCCATGGGCACCTGCAAATCAAGAGTCACAAGTCCGTTGCAGCCCTTTAAGGTGGAAAGAGGGGTGAGGGGAGGAGAGGGGGAAGAGGGGAAGGACGGGAATAGAGGAGAGGGGGAGAGGGAAGGGTTAGGGCCTCCGGTAACCTCACTCACGCGGTGAAAAGCAATGCAAGCATTGCTTCACCCAGGACAAATAATTGTGTGATGAGCACAATAATTTGTTCTGTGTCTGGGTGTAATTTATCTATAATATGTATGTATATAGTAATATACAAGTATGTTTATCAGCAGGCTGGTTACCATAGTACAGGCTCTGCCTAGTTTGGGATCAGACGGCTGTGTGTGAGACGTGTCGAGTTATTATTAAAAAAAAATTCAAACAGCATTCATAGGTTCTAAATATCACGCCACACAATGCGTGGGAGTAGGCAGAAGTTATGAAAACCGGTAAGAATCTCATTATGATTCATCTAATGGGAACAGCGTAACATAATATTATTATTATTTATTAGCGCTTAAACGCTTTTGAAACTGAGGGGAACGCAGTTTTACCGGCGTTTAGGGTCATTGCTCCGCTCCCAAGGGTTGTAGCGTGATCTTACATAGCCTATAGCCTTCCGCAATGAATACTCTATCCAAAAAAAAAAGATCAAATCAAATCTGACTGACGGATCTAGAGATTGGCGCGTTTAAACAAACAAACAAATGAACTCTTCAACTTTATTATATTTCTAGGTACAATATTGATCAGTTCTCTGCAGT
This sequence comes from Euplagia quadripunctaria, assembly GCA_963859945.1. NCBI lineage: Eukaryota > Metazoa > Arthropoda > Insecta > Lepidoptera > Erebidae > Euplagia > Euplagia quadripunctaria. Next base: position 8,385,204 of record OY982585.1, read on the forward strand.
ATCCTTTGCGTTTATGGCCACTCTTCTGCTCTCAAGGGTATCGTAGCGTGAGGATAAATCTTTAATCTCCCCGAAGAATTGGGCTAGCAAAGAATTGAATTTGGAAACCCAGTTGGTAGTTCCGGGGACTAGGGCGTACAACAATAATTTTTTTAACAAAAGCAAAGTGACTTCAATGAAATTTATTGTAAACAGTCGTAGAACTGCATGTCAGAAGTGAAAACATAACTTAAATATATGTATATATATATACATATAACATATGTGTGTGTGTACACCAAAAGTGCCTAAACAAGATTTTACTTTTAAAAAAAATTGCTATTAAATACCGTATGTATTAAATACTAAAACCTTTATGAAAATATGTAGAATACGTTAGTAAAACAACTATAAAAATTTGTCCAATACTTCTTAAGAAAATCGCAGACATACAAACATTCATTGCATAGATACGGATCGAATACAGAACCTCCTTTGCTAAAGTCGGTTAATAAAAAAAAATAGGCTGTCATGGGACTTAAAACGTCACATAGCAGGTTGGTGACATTAATTAATAAGGAGCTGACAGAACTCAATGTTTACATTAACGCCCTCTAGTGGATCTACATATGTATTATTAGCGTGACGGTCAAGAGTTCAGTGCTTTTTCCCCATAGGAAGTCAGTCAGTCAGTTTTATTGTATTAATATACATAAAGCGTTAAATGTAGAAAGTTTTTATTTAAAATAGTGTCACAACAGACTAACTTAATGAGCTTTGTGTGAATATACATACATACATACATAGATATAGTAATGGCGCCGTGAAAACAAAATGCAGGTAAAGTGTGGCATCTTGTTTTTGGATGGTGAAAGGAGGATAATGTGTAATACTTAAACTTCGATAGATTCATGTTTAACAGTAGGATACAACTTATCATTACTAAATAACTTATTAACAGGAAATCAAAATTGCCTAAAATAAAAATAAAAACACTGTCGCCAATTAAAAAAAACACATATCGACACAAAAATAGTTTCTAACCAGTTTGCGTGATATGAGTTCAATATATATATTGGGAACAGTATACGATGCAAAATATTATGAACTGCAAGGCTGGCTGGTATGGTGGTCGATTGATTTAGCTTTTATCAGTGCCCATAAATTCTACTAAGTTATGGTCATGGCTCCCTGGCGATGTGTTTCTGCTGAGTTTTGGTAAGAAGGTTACCAAAATTCAGCAGAAACACAAGACTACGTTAGTAGCTAGTTTACCACGATCTTCTTATGGCCCTTCAAATGGGCGTTTTCAAATCACCTCTACTCTATCTTCTCGAAAGAGGTAAACATTAGATATTAATAATAAGATTAGAGCGCCGAGCAATGATTGTAGATATCACAAAAAAAAATTAATGAAGTATTTAGATTTGGCCCACGAGGTGGTCGACATGTGGTATGTGGATTCGGCAATCATTGTACCGATAGTCATATCAACCCATGGGTTGATTGCGAAGACCTTCGACCAACACCTTCAGAGGCTCACGTTAGGCAGCTGGATTAAGGGCCTGATGCAGAAGGCGGCCCTTCTTGATACGGCACGTATTGTGAGAAGGTTTCTGTCTCTGGAACCCTAACCACTGCCACAGATTACTAAGTAGTTACTACCACTGCACTGGTAGCTTGGTCCCTGTACCCGATAGCGGTCTGAAACCATTTTTTTATATTTTTAAATATATTTCTTTTAAATAATAATGTATTTAAAAATGTAATTTATGTTTTATAGACTTTAATAAAGAGAATAATAACTTGAGAAACCTTACACACGGCCGTCTGATTCCAAACTAGGCAGAGCCAGTACTGTAGTAACCAGACTGTTGAGATAAACATACTTATATATTTCTAAATAATTACAAATTATAGTTAAATTACACCCAGACACAGAACAAAATTAAATGATCGTACTCATCACGCAATTATTAGTGCTGTGTCTGAATCGAACCAACGACCTCTGGCTCGGCAGTCAGGATCACTGATCAGTAGACCAACAGGTGCGTTTAAACTCCAGACCCTTCTGTTCGTAAGTAACGATAGATAAATATCTAATATCATTAATATTTTATCTGAGAGTCAACATGGAAGCCTTAATAAAGAAATATAATTAATTAAAGTACACAGATAGTCACGAAGTAAACGTATGGCATGATTTAATTCTAATGACTTTCCGATCCAATGTATTTTATGTAATTAATTTGTACTGTATCATTTTGTATAAATACGAATGGAACTAGAAGAAGCTTGAGGCGTACTGAACACAGTGATCCTCAAATACATGCCGCCGTTGGCTGAATATTGATTAATAAATGTTAAGCGGTTCCTAGACGATCATGCGGCATGACTTGCTGAATCATCATGCTGCATGAAGGACCTATTGACAGTCTATCATGCAGCATGATAATTCTGCATTCTGTAAAGAGGTCTTCTGCGCTGGTATAGAAATGTCTTTGTCAAAGGCAGATTTATAAATAAATAAATTGATGAATATAAAAATTAAAGGAATTGTCAATCGACTGCCAGCACGTAGTTTGCATGTCATGCGCATTAATCAATACAATTAAACGGTCATGCATGCATGACAGCACGTAACGTATGTCATGCCGCATGATCGTCTGGCGACCGTTTTATATTATGTACATATGATACTAGTATTCTTGTCAACTTCATCAACTTGACGCGCGCTGACACTGCTTCAAATGCTGTAAATTCTATTCCTAAATTATTAAAATGTTCAGCCAGTAAATTGCAAAGCCAACAAAGGCAAAGGAAACAATGACAACTGTTCAATAATAATCACGCTGTGAGTCTGTGCTTTGTGTCCTTTAGTTTAGTCCTTACTTTCAAAAACTTGACTAATGACATGAGTTTTAAAAGTACGTTAAAATGTTTACTTAATAAAAAAATAGTAAAACTAGCTTAGTATATACAAAACAGTCAATTTACCTTGATATGGGCTTATGATTCAGGTGGTAATTTTTTTAATGTCAATAACTACCTTAGAAAAGTCATGACTCTGTACAAATGTTTTACTCGTTGTGTGTGAGTGTGTAGCCCGCCTATCCTCAACATTTTATATTTCGGTTGTTCATTAACCTAAAGCTACAAACTACTGGCTTAATTACGGGTGTAATTAGAGTAAGAGCATATATCTTAACGCTGCATTCATTAAAGGGCCGACAGAGATTATAAACTAGTTTAGTTTTGTTTCTAGTGGTATTGAATTTGTACCTCTATTAACAAAGATAGAATATTTAATTAGAATAACGGACTTATATCTCAAAATATATGTGTTATATATACATATAGGACGCCATGAATTGATATTTAATGCTTCGAGATATGGAAAGTTTTGGACTTGAACCTGTTACTTGGAAAAACCATTCTATTGTGAGAATTTATTGCCATCGAATAACTAAATGTCTGTTTACAAAAACGGGAAGGCCTACTTCAGAACGTTTTATATCTATATTTTCACGATCATATGTTCTGTATCTGGGCGAAGTAACTATATTATCTGTATTATCTTATCTGTAATCTGGGTGTAACTTATCCGTATTTAGTAAAATAGAAGTATGTTTATCAGCAGTCTGGTTACCATAGCATGCAGGCTCAAACTCGTTTGGGATCAGACGGCCGTGTGTGAGGTGTCTCAAGTTGTTATTATTATTGTATAATATTACTTAGTTATTAAGTAGAAGTTATTATGTAGAAGTGTTCGTTTTTTTGGTTGAACAGAAAAATCTTTTTTCAAAGTGTTCCATTGATATTGTAGTGGTTTCAACAAATCAATGAGGCGTCACTACATATTATAAAAAAAGTCCCCCGCCATGTCTGTCTGTCTGTCTGTTCGCGATAAACTGAAAAACTACTAAACGGATTTTCATGCGGTTTTCACTAATAGACAGAGTGATTCATGAAGAAGGTTTTGGTGCATAATTTGTACCCGTGCGAAGATGGGGCGGGTTGCTAGCTATATATAATTTGTAGAATAGTGTGTGAGTCGCAGTGAGTTTTATTGCCATGTTCATTTTTCTAAAGCTACGCTATTGCTTTACGGACCAACCATTAAAATGCAAACATTAATAACTTTCATAAGTGCCAATTATTGTCCTATCTATGTAATTAAATATTACACATTTTAGTTTAAATAACGCAAACGAATAAGAGCTAACATCCCGTTCATTATTAAGTCCTACGAATGTAAGTATAGAATCACATTTAATTACATACTTTCCACCTTTCCACAAGATTTTCAACAAACTTCCACAAATATAATAATAATAATAACTTCACACATCTCACACACGGCCGTCTGATCCCAAACTAGCCAGAACCTATACTATGGGAACCAGACTGCTGATAAACATAGTTACCTATATATTTCTAAATACATACATATTATAGATAAATTACACCCAGACACAGAACAAATGATCATGCTCATCGCACAATTATTTGTCCTGGGTGGGAATCGAATCCATGACCTCTGGCTCAGTAGTCAGGGTCACTAACCGTTAGACCAACATGCCAGTCAAAATGTAGAAATATAATGTAAACATTGCATGCTATGTTTATTTATAAAAGCTTCTCTCTCTTGAATTTCGAACGACAATAGTACTGCTAATACTCGCAGCTACAGGCCACGCGTAATGTTTAAAACAAAACAAAATGACATCAAGTCTGCATCGTTCGTACAAAAAACATACAATAATTCACTGCAGTCTGACTTACCGAGCTATTCTCGTACACTTACAGTTAGACGACAAGACGTATTTATTGCCTACCTTCTATTTATACGGGACTTATTGATTCTGAGTTTTAACTTCTCTTTATTAATACCTACAATACACTCACGTCTATATCCACGAAGGGTTAGGCAGGGATGTATTACTCAACCATATTTTTCCAACTATGATTTGGCTTTACTCGCGTAATTTGGGAATTAAAGAAGGGAAAATTGGAAGTATATTGAAAAGAAAAGGTAAGAAAGAAGGATATTGCTTCTACGAATGGATATACTTACCCACTAATAGTTTATTGTAATTTAAAATTACATGTGTATGTATTTTTCATTCCGTTACTATTGCTTTTATGAGAAACGGAGGTCAAAATACCTGGAAATTCAAACGGTCATAACTCGTAAACGGATAGTGTTTAAAGTGAAACTTCTTTAGAATCATTGTGATTTATGAGAGAATGAGGTAGAATACAAGTATACAGTGTTTCCTATAATCTTTGAAAAGAGACAAACATATTGGTAAATAGGATTTAGCTTGCGAGAGAAAGAGATAGGATATTAGTATATAGTGTTTCCTATAATCTTTGTCTTTGCGCCTGCGTACTGCGAAGTCTTACGTCACACTAAAAAGAGACAAAGACAATACAATAGGATTTAGCATGCGAGAGAATGAGATAGAATACAAGCATACAGCACTAAAAAGAGACAAACATATTCATAAATATGATTTAGCTTGCGAGAGAATGAGATAGAATACAAGTATACAGTGTTTCCTATAATCTTCATATGCTAGCACTTGTCTTTGCGCCTGCGTACTAAGAAGCCTTCTTGTGTCATTCACGTGTATCATTTTTGTTCACTTGCGTGCTAAAATTCGTGGGTAATTAATTTAGAAGTTGAACTTCTGCCATGTGTGAATTGCACGCACACACTTTTTTATTCTTTTTGTAACTACATGCTAGAGTCATGCCCTTTCAGTGATTTAAGTAAGTGTTCCATTGTCAGATACTGCCTGTATACCTACTATAACTTAAGAAAAATCAAGAGCAAGTACTACTGAAACAACAGACACAAAATGTAACAGGCACAGGACAGATACGAGATTCCGGTGTAAAACTGATAGTTGTTTCCACTAATATAATAATTGAGCTTAGCAATTATCTAATAATATGTAGCCTTAGTCACCCTGGGGCATTGTACCTTTCAAGTGGTGAAGTTCTTAAGATATCTCCATGGATACAAACTCGCAAAATTCACAGTCTTTCTCTGAAACAATATAGATTTAATAATGTAGCGTTTACATACTTAAAAGCTTGTAATATGTCCTAAAAGTACACCTATAAAATTTGGTTAAAAATATATTTTGCACGACCCTTTAATTCTAAAAGGACGTGCACCATTAATTCTGTACAAATCAAGTCACAGATAGCCAGACGCGATCGTTCGTTATGTCTATCATTCTATTTCTGAATCCCTTTGGGCCAGTCAGATATTTCTAACCAGACGTTATGGTACCAGCTAAAATAGCCTGTTATTTTAGCACAGATCTAATTGTCTCTTCGTTTTAACGTTAGGTTTCTTTAGATTTTTCACCAATGTGTGTGTGATGTACCGCTGATTTGGCAGAGCGCTGGCCAATTTTTGGACAGAGTCGATACTTGGATTTATTATTTTTTTTTCATATTTAATTGTATTTATTCGTGGTACATAGTTACATATTGACGACCTAATATATTACAGTTAAAAATAAAGTAAACTGATGAAAAATTTTATAAAAAAGAAATAGGCAGTCATGGCCCCTGCCGACAGAAGTAAAAACTTAAACGAAACGACTAACTTAAAACGTCACATTAGCAGGTTGGTGACATTTTATAAGGAGCTGACAGAACTCAATGTTTAGATTAGCGCCCAAAAAAATTAAAATAAAATTATTAAAATTTAGAATTAGAGCCAAAATTTATAAATTAAAAAAAAAGAAGCATGCCCATTCATTGTTTCACTTTTAGACGTTCGCGTCATTATTCGAAATGTTAAAAAAAATATTGATTTTAATGTGACTTTTCGACCTTAAATCGCTTCTATAGAACTTGGGGTTTGAAATTAAATCTTACAAGGACTAAAACTTGAATCAATGACCGTTTCCATTTAAGTGAAATGTTGCCATTATATAAAATAAACCATTAATGGTTGAATTCAAATAAACATCGTTTTAAAATGAAATGGTTAAATAATAATATACGTGATAATAATTCGTAATGTCACATTAAAATATGTTGCAGTTTAGTAATCTTATTATTTCGTGTATATAGTCGTAGTTTATGTAGTGAATGTATACTTCAGTGTTAGTTTTGCCTTAACTTATACATGGTATCCCTGTCAAAAACATGATGCCACAAACATTATTAAAAATAACTCTAACGTCAGTGTCACAATAATTTCTCGTTGTTGTTATCGTACTTGTCGTTGTTATTTTTTAACCTAATATTGGCATTTAATTGCTTAATAACCCCAAGTTATGTTACAATATACGTTTATATTTCAGATAATACTCAGGCTTAATAACGCAGTTTATACATATTTGACGTAGCATAAAAAGGTGTGAAACTGATTTTCATACTGAAATGGGCAATGTCCTTTATGAACCCTGAAAACATTATTCTCCTTTTTTGGGCAGTCGTGTAATAATTACTATTCTACTGGAAGTAGTTTACTAAGTGACAAAAACTTAATTAATTTACGATTCAAAAACAATATCAATATTCATAAACACGTTAGGCGCCAATCTTTAAATAAGTTGTTGTAAAAACCGTATTCTAAGGAATTTACGAAGGTTATTAAATGTAGGTTATGAATATTTTACGCTTTACATATTGCCATTAGCATATAACGAAGAATGTTTTTCGGTCATAATGTGTTTGTATTCTCTTTGGTCATAAAAGCGTTTGTATACTTACTCTTTGATCATAAAAGTATTTGTTTACTCTTTGGTCATAATAGTGTATGTATACTATTTGGTCATAATTGAATGTAGCTTATATATTAGGATTCACTAAGAAGTCTTTCCTATCATGTCTGTATTACGTTTGTCATCGATCCGAACGTAAATATATTCTCTCTTCGCTGTCATATTCCTAACATATATTATATTTATATTCTCAAAACACAATAAGGAGAGAGTTCAACTTGCATTTCAAGCCATACAAGTCTGTAAATAAAAGAACAACGTGCTTTCGAGTCAATGGCAGCTATTGATTTGAAGCTGCCATTGACTTGAATGCTAAATATGAGTACTTTAACCTACTGTGTTGTGAATCTGGATTAGATACCTTATATATCTATACTAATACTTATTATAAACCTGAAGAGTTTGTTTGTTTGAACGCGCTAATCTCAGGAACTAATGGTTCGAATTGATAAATTATTTTAGTGTTGGATTGCCTATTTCTTGAGGAAGGCTATAGACTATATAACATCACGATACAACAAATAGGAGCGGAGCATCATTGACATATGTTGCAACAACGGGGAAAATTTACAAACGCGGACGAAGTTGCGCGGGTCAGCTAGTAGATTAATAAAACAACGTTACTGGTCAGTCATGAAAAAAAAATGCTAATGCTTTATGAAAGTGCAAAGATTTTAGACACATTCCACACACACCCACCTTTTACCTGCTAGTCTTTTCGCAGAATTGTAATATTTGTTTACCAATTCAATATCCCTCGGGAACAGCACTTTATTTCAATGAAAAGTACTTTATGACCTTTTCAGTGTTACTGACAAGATGTGTGCGAAATTTCATGTTCATCGGTTGAGTACTTAAGGCGTGAAAGCGTAACAAACAAACTTACTTTCGTATGTATAATATTAGTTAGATATTACACGGTTTTAGTCACGTATGAATTTCGTTGATGCCCGACTAGTTTCGGCCGGACAAAGACCCTTTGTCAAGGCTACCTGTCCGCCAGAAAAAAATAACGATCTCGAGGTATACAATAATAACCTTTATGCGACAGAAGTCACGGGAAAAAGTTAGTCTTTAATAAATGTGAATACCAATCATGTAAGTTTTTATTACGTCTAATACTAGCAATTCCCGCGTGGTATCGCTTGCGTGTACGTATTTACCTATATGTTTTGTAACCCTAATTCTTTCTTTTTCCAAAATAAAAGTCGTTTAATTTACGCCTTATAACACCAGTCAGCCATTAAAAGTTCCGTGGAAATCGGTCTGGAGATTAGCCGGAACAAACAGACAGGCAGACAGATAGACAGAAATTTTAAAAACTGAATTTTAGGCATAGTTATCGTGCAAGTTGCTGTATGAGCTTAAAAAAGCTATTATTTTGACATTATAAACAAACCTATTTTTTTACTTGTATTGATGATCATTTTTACCCTAACTCATATTAGGGTAGGAAATATAACGATCATTTAATGTAAATTATCAATTAACTTTTTAAAATTATTAGTTCTCAATTCGACTGAATGTGTTTTGTTTTTTCTTTTGCTTATGTTACGGGATATCTTCGCCATTCGTGAACCGATTTCATAGGTGTCACCCGATACTCAGGTTTGGTCCTATTTAAATTTGAAGAAAATATTCCACCTTAAAGGGTGCAAAATTAAGGGATGAACAATACAGCTTTACAATTTACCATAATTTAGAGGCATTGAAGTCGGTTATACTTTTTATAGTTAATTATTTTATACTTAAGTAGATAGTCATACCTCGTATAGCGGTAAAATTATTATTTTTTCTTTGATTATGTAATTTAATTATAAAATCATAATTTGGGGACAATTTCATGAAAAATGGTTGAGCTAATGACTAGCCTTACCGGAATAAAAATTGCCTAAATTAGGGTTAAACTATCATCAGACGAGCCTTATACCTATTTGCCATCTTAGTGGTTACGAAAGACTATAATAATTATAATCCTAGAACGTTCAAGAGTAGAGTGAATATGTCTCTCTTGGAAAGGCGTGTACCATCTTCCTGTTCATCATCACTCTTCACCAGATGAGTTGGAAGACAAGCACCTATTCCTTTTAGCAATAAAAAGAAATACTATCCACTGAGAAAGAATCATACATTATTTATTGTGCCCACGCACGAATCATAACACAAATAGGTACTACAAAAAAATGACTGATTTCGCACACAAAAAGATTATTATTTTTGTACCTTCATAAAATTTGTAAAAATAAGTCAATGATTAAATTACGATAAAGTGATTAGATATATAAAACCTTGTGCTAATAAGTTCTATACCCGTATCACACTTCGGTGTTAAATCAAGCATCGTAGAGATCTATTTAGCACTCAATAAAAAAACGAACAAAAGATACGTACACGGCAAAGTTGCAAGTAACCCTTCAAAATCGTTGCACCTTCGGAAGCCATACAACCATCTTATTATAACTGGATTATTAAATAAAACAAGCAAGGTAAGTTTCGCCGTCTCTTTTGCACGCCACGCGTCTATACACCCATCCTTTTTCCTCTAACAACTTTTCGTATTGCTGTTTCTTTTGTACGGCACGCTTATGTTGCCGTCTTGGTCGACTTGGGTGAATGCTCGCCACATCCGTTGGAAACTGGTCCAAGATGAGATGTGACAGGTGTAAAAACAACCTCATCTCGAAGGCATTCCTTGACCAGTGCGTTGGCAACAGATGGTATGAAACTTATAATACCTACGTTATATAGTTTGAGTTTTTAAATTATTTATTGTTATGTTTCGTAATAGAGTTTAGATTCGCGATGTACTTATACTCTGTCGCAAATTAGAAATGAAGAGAGATTTTAAACAGTATATAGACATGTGTTCCAGAATGTCACTTTTAATTCGAGTACTGTTTTTTTTACGAAGATGTCAAACATGTGTACGTGCTACCTGATGGTAAGCACTATGAACATCAGTGCTTTCACTTTTATGTTTCCGATCCTGTAAAAACCTTTTTGTGTACTTTTTAACAAACTGGGAATAATGGGAAAACTATAACAGGGTGATTACTTTAAAATTTTAGGTTACGCGGTACTTTTAAGTACCTATTCTGTGTTACGCGGAAAGTATCTATTAAACCGCGTAGTACCTAGTACGTGAGAACACACATGAGCATTACCAAATATCTTATAGGACCTATAGGGGGCAAACGAGAAGACTGACGCCGCTCATGGCACTTCCAAGGTTTCCAAGGTGGAAGTAGGGTAAGGGAGGAAAGAGGTGGAGAGAAGGGAAGAGGGAATGGTTAGGGCCTCCGGTAACCTCACTCACTCGGTGAAAAACAACACAGCATTGCTTCACTGCCAGGTTTCTGTAAGGCCGTGGTTTCAATCCGGTCGATCCGGCAGATTCGCGCCAAAGCATGCCTCTCCCACTTGAGAAATTCATCAAACTGATGATTTAATTCTGATTTGAAATAGCCCTAATTGTTTTTTTTTGCAACATCGGTTTACGGGTTAAGCAGTATTCATCATCATCATCATCATTTCAGCCATAGGACGTCTACTGTTGGACATAGGCCTCCCTTAATGACTTCCAAGAAGACCGGTTGGAAGCGGCCTGCATCCACCGACGTCCTGCGATCTTTACCAGGTCGTCTGTCCTGTAAGTAGTATTATTTAAGTTTAAATACATCGTGTATTTAAGCTTACTTTGTACCGTTTGTTGGCAAAGCTCCTTTTCAGTCTTTAACTATTTTATCAATAGACTTTTAAAAGATGGAAGTACTCTATGTGTTCGTCATTTGTAAGTCATTTGCGTATCTTGGCAGGGATCAGCAGCAAGATATTCTCATATAAATACCGTTTTAATCTGACTATGAAGTCCGAAGATAAACAATGGAACTCCTTTACGTATGGTAATAAACTTACTTTGATTGAAGATTGAAGATATACTGGTTTTTAATATGGATATGTATTGTAATTTTTCATGGTCATGGTTTGATGGTGAACCAGCTATGTTATTATACTTTCTCTGGACAAATAATGTTTACAACCGTATTTTGAAGGCGTGTAGGCTCTAGGAATCATAGACATAGGCTGCCACCGGGAACATTGCGTGTCTGAACATTGATCGTATATTTCTTATTTTATACTCGAAGTTCCGGTATTTATAGTTTTTAAACAACAGAAATTCACGAACTTAGCCTTTTTATATTAATTTATGTATTTATATAAACTTTTTGCGCAAAAGAATTTTTAGAAGTGGCATTATTGTATTTGTAACTAGCTGACCCGCGCAACTTCGTCTATAAATTTTCCCGGTTTCTGCAATATTTTTAACTGATGCTCGGCTCCTAATGGTTGTAGCGTGATGTTATATAGCCTATAGCCTTCCTCGATAAATGGACCATCCAACACAAAAACAATTTTTCAATTCGAACCAGTAGTTCCTGAGATTAGTGCGTTCAACCAAACAAACAAACTCTTCAGCTTTATAATATTAGTATAGATAACTTATAATAACTTCACACATCTCACACAGGGCGCGGCGGTCTGATTCCAAACTAGGCAGAGCCTGTACTACGGTAACCAGACTGCTGATAAACATACTTATATATTTCTAAATACATACATATTATCGATAGACTACACTCAGACACAGAACAAATGATCGTGCTCATCACACAATTATTTATCCTGGGTGGGACTCGAACCCACGACCTCTGGCTCAGCAGTCAGGGTCATTAACCACTAGACCAACAGACCAGTTATATTATTAGAACTTTTGTAATATCTTAATAGGTATACTTTTAGGCACAGTACCTTATGACCCTTATCTTCGACTTTTTATCATTGTCATTGTCGTATATAAAACCTTCTATTTTCGCCACTCAATTCTTATTTATGGTGTAAAATATATATATTGAAAATATAAATAAATATATAATTAATTTGTGACCAATTTATGATGACTATTAGCCAGTTTCAAATCAAATATATTATAGCTACAATCACAAATAAAGAACACATATTTTTTTTTATTTGACACTCAATGGACGACGAGCAGGTGGTAAGTTTTTTCTTTTGTTTCCCCACACGGTACGATCCCTGCTTGAGATATAATAACAGATAATATTGTTCCTTTACCTGACTGTGGTGAGCCCAACAAGAGGATACTTTTAGTGTTGATTTAATCATTTATGTAAAATTGTTTAAAAGTAGGGTGTAAATGTTTTTGGTACAGCTTTCTTACTTATGGATTGGCAGTATTATTTTATTTTTTACAAGTTGAAAACAAAACTTTTCCGTATTTGTATAAATTTAAAAAAAAACCTTGTAGGTAATGTAGTTTATGTCATTGAAATAATTATATTAGACTTGAAAAGTAAAAATATCCATTTTTATATTAACATAAACAAGTTGGGGTCCGCTTTCAGTCTAACTACGATACGGGCGAACTTTGATATTTTACGTGAAGCGACTGCCATCAGACCTCCACAACCCAAGTACTAAGGGATACCGAAGTTCTGTAGTTAGACCAGGCTGTCAGACTTTTTAGGGCTCCAACAACCCGTAACGAATGCCACAGATGTTTGTATGGGAACCGGGACCGACGGTTTAACGTCCTCTCCGAGGCAAGGAGGGGTCTCAATGTGTTAAGAATGATCACCCATCCTAGACTGATCTGGCTAGTATGACTTAAGTTTTTAATGTGCTAACCTACTCGGTTACCACTTACCCACGAGCCAGTCATTATTATATTAACATAAATATATTATAAATCAAATATACATATTTGTACACATTAAGCCAGGTTTCGCAATCTTTTATAGACTTTCAGTTGTATCATCACGTAAGTCGTCTAGTGTAGTAGTATAATATTAATTTTGTAGCAAATATTTGCTACAAAATTATTTATTTATTTTCAGGCACTATATTGAGAGTTCTGTACTTTAGGTTTGTTTTATTTTTACCACAGTTAACAGAAAATCAGTATAGAGGTTTAAGTTATTTCTCATCGAAAGCCAATTACAGTAATAAACGTTTTTAAACTTATTTGAAAAAATAAATCTTTAATCATGAATAATTAAAAAAAAAATAAAGTTTATTACAAGAAAGCTAAATGTGATTTAATGAAAAAGGTTTACTGCCCTTGAGACAAGTCTATTTTGTTGTCTGCATTTATGTAAGTACTTACCTTAACCTTTCGAGTACCTATAGTATTCTGTAACTTGAGGGTACATATATTTTTACTATAGATTTTTGCAAATGATATATATGTAGTAGGTACCTACCTACTTAATTCTAATATATATTATTTTATGGCCTTTATACAACAAATATATTTACTAATTTTGAAACTCTTTGTTCGAAGTTTGAAATTGGTTCTCGAGTAAATGTACAAAAAAGTATGATACCTACTTATGTAGTCTGCATTAAAAGACGCTGAACCTGAGATAAATGCCTTCAGAATATTGGTGCCACTTATTTTGCCTTAAGCGTCAAGTCCTACACTGAAACAACATCTGGCGACTAGACACAACAATGAACAAAATGTCATATTTAATATCTTACTCAGAACCTGGCGTCCAGCGTGGACGGCATTCCACGTAAATTAAATACATATTTATGTCCTATGATATTCCAAGAACTATGAGAAAATCAAACAAGATATCTGAATAAAGTAAACTATTTATAAATTGCCATCTATCTGTAATATAAAGTTTGCTAATAGACACTTTACGAAGTGAAATCAAATGATTGCTTTGCACAAAGTGGGAACAGGGACGTTAGATAATTTATACTTAATCTTAAAGACCCTTTAAAATTTAAGTATCAGTCGTGTTTGTAGGTCTATACATTATGGAAGACATAAACAAAGACCGCATAGTTATAGTGCAAGATCCTAGAGCCGCCAGGCTTTACTTATTTTCTGGGGAACGAAATGTGTCTATAGTAGTATTAGTAGACACTCTGAAGGTGCATCAATGCACGTATGCACGCAATGATAACGATAATACGCTAGATTTTTGTAATAACCGTAACAAAGAATGCAATTTTGGAATTGGTTCAATCAAACAATAAACTAACTAAAAAAAGAAAAGTTTTTAACGTGAAACTTCTTTAGAATCGTTGTGATTTGAAATTCCCCCAAGCTTTGTCTTTGTGGCAATGTCAACGTGGTGTAATTTTTGTCCATTTTTCTCCATATTTCACTTATACTTAATCGATTCTTTACAAATTTACATTTAAATCCAACTATAACCTATATTGAAAACGAAGTATTGTTTGTTTTGAAAGTTGTGTACAGTTGTAACTGGACTTCAAGTTTGCTTACTGTTTATTATTCAGGCCATTCTTTGTATATCTTGATCTGTTTTTCTGAAGTTTCACTTCTGCCGTATGTGAATTGCACACATACACTATTGTTTCTAACTGTAACATTATTTATGAGATGTTTCCAATATAGATATTTTTTATTACAATTTTATAGGGAAAAAGTACACACAGTACACCCTTTCAGTTTCGTATTTCTTTTTATCTATGCTCTTTTTTTCAGTTTCCTATTGTCATTCAAAAATTTTTCTTTTCTAAAAGAAAAACTGGTCTGATAAAAAATCGGTCATGGCCCTATAAAATCAGCCTAAAACCAGATTGAAGAACTTACACAAATAAAATAAAGCTCGCCCTGTATAAATATAACTTCCTCTTAACACCTTTATATGCTGCCGACTACCCCAATAGTTCACGTTAAACCAGATTAAAATAATAATTATCCTATATTAACCTCAAAGACGAAAACTTTCCGTAGTTGAGGATTCCTTTATAATCCCGGATTAAGTGCAAACTGAATAGATCACTGAATAATTTCCATACATTTGTTGTAGTGTTTAGTGGGTATAAGTCGGTCGATAGTATGGGCCAGGGCGTAGTGTTGTAATATACCAAGAAATAATTATTTAAGACCTAAAGCAATATATTTTTAAATTGAAGTAAAAATTTTACCACCTAATTCACATTGTGGAATTGCAAATAAATAATACTGAATATTGAATTAATAGATAGAGAAATATTATATACTAAAAGAATAAGATTCAAATGAGTAATATTAGGAGTTGTAGAATGGTAAGGTCTTATCGTAGTCTGCGATCTCGTATAAGCGGTGACTTTTGATTGAGCTAACATGCTGTGTAGTAGAAAGTAGATAAAATTGTTCTTTAAAAAAAACTGACATACTTTTTAATTTATAAAACCACTTTACCTACTTTTTACTATCATGTGTGCATTTTAATAAGGCTATGTAAAAATTGACCTGATTGTAACCGGGCTTTACTACAGACCCGAGTATGACGTCACAATTTTATTTTTTACTCATTGTTGTTGTTTATTTGTTACTCACTATCCAGTGCAAGTCGACAAACAGTGATTCGAATTTCGAATGTACCGACGCTTTCGATTGACGATAAGGCTACGTTTGCGCCAGAGCTAGCTAAGCTAGATCTAGCTTAGCTATGAGCTAGGTATAATCTATTAGATAACGAATAAAGTAATCTTTTTACACAGAGTTTAGATTTTATTTCTTAGCGTCCTGCTTAGGTACCTCATAAAACTCTGAAAATAAAATAAAATCAGTTTTCTAATAACGTCCCAGTTTGCTCTCATTGTGTCCTTATACTGCAGAGTAATTTCAGCTAAGCCGAAGTGCGGGGAAGGCTTAAATATATTTACAGTGAAGTTCTGAGGATCCTTTACTTATGGATCATAGTGGGTTTTGTCACAGTTTATGAATAGAACACTAGTAGTAGCATCTTTTGTGCTTAGATTTTAATAGGAATATCAGTAACACCGGTCTTTGTGGCATTTCTGGGGCTGAAACTATGATATTGATGTTTATCCTCACCTCTATTTTCAGCACAAAGTAGGGATATCAAATTTCCTTATTATGATATGACGCCGATAAGTTATTATCGGCGTATTATTATTGTGTTGTAAGTTGAAATTAAGTCGAATTAAAAGCTACTTATAATAATAAAATCGTGATAGCTTCAAGCTCTAATTCCGGTATTAACCACACCATACTCAGAACCTCATTTTTATCCTAATTTAAATCTATCCTTTGTGGTATTTTGCCAAAGGAATTTCGCTACATATTTTTTTTGTGCTTAACACAAGAGGTAAATAGGAGAAATTAGAGATATTATGGAACTTCTAAAATATCTCTAATTTCACCTATTAAAAGCTTTTATTTAACTTCACGTGTATGTATGTATGTGTGCGTATTTTGCAATCAATATTTCACCCACTTCCACTGAAGCTATCGTGTTGAAATTTGGCACACACGTTTGTTTCTCATAACTTTTCACAATGAAAGCTTTTTTTAATATTTTTTTAAATTATTTTTTTTTAAAAAAGCTTTCATTTAGTTTCAACTATACTTTGTGGGATCGGTTCCTACTTATTGTAACTTTACTAACTTATAGTCAGCCTGTGACCACGGCCAGTGCAACGTGGTCGAAAAGCAAAGCAATTTAAAGGTATGTAATACTTATTGATCGCGATAATTTCCGTAATATATAAAAAATATGGTATTATTGACCTTGGCAAAGCTGTTAAAAGAAGCTCTATAAAACAAACTAATTTGCATATAAGTAGATCATCTTAGAAACGCTCTCACTACTATTACTATAAACTATCAAAGTCACTGCTATGTTGTTCGTACCTCTATTCACACTCAAGTGATTGTTAACAACAACAACCTATAATTTATGCCTAGCCTTTTATAACCCCACTATTGTCAACCGACCAATAGTGTTGCGTTATTGCTATAACTAGTATAAGAGTTTTTGATGTGGCGACAACAATAATATTACAGAAATAGTACCGACTTTCGGAAACAATATCATACCTACATTAACGAGATATCGGAACAACCGTTTACAACCTCCTTCCAATTATTTATTCCGGACCTACGCACACATATAATACATCGTGGTCGTAACTACACGCACCCTGTCGTGGGAAGACACCGTTTGGTCTTGACGCAGCGGAGTAATTACCTCCGTGGAGGAGATTTTTTACGTAATAATTCTGAACAAAAACACTTGGATAAAGCTACCACATGAAATTTTATTATATTTCATGTGGTGGCTTCATCCGAGTGTTGTTGTGTACGGAGTTTTATAAATGCATAGGCATTATTCTTCCTTATTGCGAATGTGTCTTTGTTGAAATGTTTTTCATTTAAGTCATATGAGTTTTAGGGTTCCGTACATCAAAAGGAAAAATTTAGGCCCTTATAGGAAGGATCTCTTAGTGCTCCCTCTGTCTGTGTCTTAAAGGATCTGTGTCTCAAGAATGCGTTTAGCTATCAAAATTATATTAATTCACAAATAATTTTTTGTGGCTTTTTGCCAATAAAAAAATCTAGTTTCCTAAGTTTACGCTATCACGGCCATTAACTCATACTAGAGATCGCGTGGTGGTCGAATTTCGACCATGGTTTATTTCATTGGCCAATATTACTTGACCTATCATTGTATAGACTCTTGTACCATGACAGGTCAAAATATACACTGGACACTCGTAGCTGTATGTACCCGTTTTTGCATTTTTTTTTTAACTTTATAGCAAATATTGTTCAAAAATTTTACCATTCGTCACTTTTTCTCTGTATAAACTATAAGTGTGCGAAATTTCATACTCCTCTGTCCGCCCAATTTTCGTAAAAAGGGATCCAAAGTTTTCGCTTCACGTATTAATATATAGATTTGGACATACTAGCAAGATAATCAAAACCACGAAATTTAACCAACAAGCAAGGTGTTACGGTAACATTAAATAATCCCACTAATATTATAAATGTGAAAGTTTGAATGGATGGCTGGATGGATGTTTGTTACTCTTTCACGAAAAAACCACTGAACCGATTGCGATAAAACTTGGTATGTAGATAGCTGGAGACCTGGATTATATAGGCTACTTTTTATCCCGATATTCCCATAGGATCGGGACTTACGTGAGCTGTTCCTAGTACGTGATGCAGTTGGAATAAAAAAATATGAAACGGTCAACAATGATGATTGGAACCGAGTCTTTTTTTAGAATTCTGACATCAGCAATTGCAATCGTTACTGCTGTGGTACTGAACACGAAGCCTGTTTCTTTGTTCTGTTGCATATAAAAGTATAGTGTTTAGATATACATATAAATCAGAAGCATTCATTATAACTTGTGGTCAAAATTAAACCATAATTCAAATAGATTTTACCTATTCATTCCCTGTGCATGTTGAACTGTCATTGTTAGATTTTCCGTACCATGACAGAGCAACTTGATACTGGACGCGTGTAGCTTGATGTAGCAGTTTTCACGTATTTTTGTAAATTTGTGTTTTATATTATATTATAAACTAAGTATTCCAAATTTCACGTTCAAAGTTCGCGAAATTTTCTTAAAAGTACCTAAGAAGAATTTTCTTTACATATTAACATATTATATGTTAATTTGTCCAAAGCTAGTTCGTGTATTCAATGTAATTTAATTATGGAAATTGCGTTATATTTGTCAAAATCGTTTAATTAACATGTAGTTTAATTTGCATAACTAATTCTACCAGTAAATTATTATTAATCCAATTAATACTTTGATTATTCAAGTTCGTAAATATATTCGTAATTCTGTAACTTTAATACGCCCTAAGCGTTGAACGGACTTGAATCACGTAGGCACACGGAAGCCCGTGACGCCACGTGGGCAAGGTACAGGCGAAGTGTACAAAAAACGACTAGTTACTCTGTAATAAAGTTCTCTGTCATATAGTGGCTCACGTATGTATAGCTACATTTATGTATGTGTTACAGGAAAAGACCAATTTAGTTGGCAGGCGGAGTCAAGTAAAAGTTTGCCCACACCCGCTAAACTTACGTGCAGTAATTGCTACGTAATATTGCACTTACTTGGTTAAAACGTGGGGAAAATCACCTCCCTAATGAATCTCAAGTACATTGGTGTAAAATTTTATATTATACTCATCCTATTTTCTATCGAAGTGAAGTGTTCATTCGAAAGGCTTTGTTCAACCATCAGCTCTTTTGTAATCGTTGAAATGATTTTTGAGTAGTGGGTATTTTTATTAATTTATGCTTGTTCTTAAGATCTCAAATAAAAATGTAACTAAGTAAGATGTGGATATTGTTATGATCACGAATACTCTAATGTTAACGCCCTAGATTAAGATAATTGTGTAAGTCTTTATTTTGCGAAATAAATTATAATAAAATAACCTCTAAGTACGGGTACGGGTTAACGTCAGTAGTGTAATAGACAATGATAGGACCCACAAACTCGATGCGTACTCTCTTAATCGTTACGCTCTGGTATAATAAAAAAAAAAAATTGTGTGTGTGTGTGTGCAATTCACACACGGCAGAAGTGAAACTTCTTAATTAGTTAACCAATGAATTTTTAATACGCAAATGCACAAAAATGATACACGGAATGACACAAGAAGGTTTCGTAGTACGCAGGCGCAAAGACACGTGCTAGCATACGAAGATTATTGGAAACACTGTATACTTGTATACTTGTATTCTATCTCATTCTCTCGCAGGCTAAATCGTATTTATGAATATGTTTGTCTCTTTCCAAAGATTATAAGAAACACTGTATACTTGAATTTTATGTCATTCTCTTGCAGGCTGAATCCTATTTATGAATATATGTTTGTCTCTTTTCAAAGATTATAAGAAACACTGTATACTTGTATTTTATCTCATCCTCTCGCAGACTAAATCCTATTTATGAATGTTTGTCTCTTTTTAGTGTGAGTATTTCGTTTCATCATCAAATCACAACGATTCTAAAGAAGTTTCACTTCAAAAACTTTATTTTAAACTTAGTCTTGGCATTGTACATATTAAAGATCAACGTGTAATAAGTAAGGTACAGTTTTGTAAAGATTACTCGTTGGGGTCTATCGCAGTTTAGTTGGTAAAATAAACAACTCAAATGATATAACTATAATTTGGTTAGAATGCTAAAAATGTATTGTTTGTTGGAGTGATAACGACGTAAAAAAACTGTAGTTCGTTTTTAGTTTTTTAAACTGATCGTGATCCGCATTCAACACAATGTCCGGACTATATATACAGTGTGTACCTAAGCTACACCGTACCGATTCCTGAAATAGTGTATTCATGCCATTATTCTGAGTCGAAAATCATTGGAATTTTCTGCCGGAAAATTCAATAATTTTTTTTTTACAATTTTTTCCTAAAAAGTGATACACCACAATGAGTAAACAGAACATTTTACCAAAAAAAAAATAAATACCGCATACAGCCGAAAACAGCAATATTAAAACAGCATACAACATTTAAACATTTTATGCATTTAGCTGGGTCTTGATGGCGCCGAACGTTGAATGTCATTCACCGTACCGCACAAAAAGAATAACTACGCATGTTGCATGTACATTGCGTATTGCCAAATGAAACTGATGACTTTAAATCTTTAATCTCGCATTTTTATGATGAACTGACTTTTGTATTGTGTTAAGTATAAACAGAAAGAGATTATAGAAATATCAATTGCACATTGGATGAATTCCAGTATTGTGAAATACGGATCAATCAAGATCAATGTCGCTATATATCACCGTAACTAACTCTTATAATTGAGTTACGTTTGAGTATTTGGTTGCAAGACAGGTTCATTCCCGTCGATGCAAACAAGCTTACGCATAAGCAAATATTTACCTATTTGGCTATTTGTCGCCGGATGTAGGTCGTTTCGGATATGATCTTGCTTGGTAATGAATGTCAAATATTTAGGCAAATATCATATAATATACAAATTATACGACCAGCTATGAGAAATACGACGATAGAGACGAAGGGACAGGATGTTTTCTACACAAAGTAAGTATAATACCTATGTATATCGTAAACTTGATTTGCGAGATTGTTACTGATTTATCAACTCAGCAGTAATCGTACCGATAGGGGTTTAAATGAAAGAACTAAGCAGTTTCGATGGTCATCTTGAGAAATTCTCCCTTGAGAGTTTTTTTTTTCATGGTATAGGGGGCAAACGAGCAGACGGATCACCTGATGGTAAATGACTACCGCCGCCCATGGGCATCTGTAACTCAAGAGTCACAAGTGCGTTGCCGCCCTTTAAGGTGCGAGTAGAGGAAGAGGGGTAGAGATGGGAAGAGCGGGAAGACGGGAGAGGGGGATTAGAGGGGAGAGAGGGGAAGGACGGGAATAGGGGTGAGGGAAGGGTTAGGGCCTTCGGTAACGTCACTCACGCGGCGAAAACCAATGCAAGCATTGTTTCATTGCCGGTTTTATGTGAGGCAGTGGTATCGAGCGGAGTCGAGCCGGCCTATATGTGCCAAAGCATGAATCTCCCAGGTGTGGCTGTTTTATTATTACATTCATTTATTTACTTTGCAAAATATTTTTTTATCTATAAAAGTATCTATATATTAATACATGAAGCGAAAACTTTGGATCCCTTTTTACGAAAATTCGTCGGACGGAGGAGTATGAAATTTCGCACACTTATAGTTTATACATAGAAGAAGTGGCGAATGCTAAAATTTTTACACAATATGTCTTACAACTTTGAAAATTACGTGAAAACGGCTTAATAAAATTATACGCGTCCAGTATATGCGATGACCTGTCATGGTAAGTAAGTCTATACAGCTCAAGTTGTATTGGCCAATGAAAAAACCATGGTCTAAATTCGACCACCACACGATCTCTAGTAATAAATAAAACAGGATAGTTGGTACTTGAAGCCAAGTTCTACCTTTGCACTGCACAAAACCTAACATAAAATTTACGCGGCGAGTTGGCACGCCCATTGAATGTTGCGTGCGGTAATTGCAATGTGCTGTAACTTCACTTTATTTAAACATTGAGTTTATTTTACCGCTAATGAATTTTAACTTTTAATCTTATTAACTTTTAAATTAAATTTACATTGTCTTAATAATTCTCATACAGATTGGTAAGAGGTGATCTTTGCCTACAACCACTTACCATTTTATCTATTCTTCTATCTTAAAAGAGTCTAAATCTTTTTTTGTCTCTCCTGCTATTCATTTATTTATAAATTTAAACTTTATTCTCATATTTATAAGGTGGACTTAATGCCTCAGATATTCTGCCAGTCAGCCTTAAGATGGTTTTTAAATGACATTACTTAGATTGTAAAGCGTTATCATAGATTTTGACAAATTTAAAAGATACAAATATGTTAGTTTTCATGTGGGAGAGCCATGCTTCGCTCCGCTCGATACCACGGCCTCACAGAAAACCGGCAGTGAAGCAATGCTTGCATTGCATTTCGCCGCGTGAGTGAGGTTACTGGAGGCCGTAACCCTTCCCTCTCCCTTATTCCCGTCCTTCCCCTCTTCCCACTCTTCCCCCCCCTCCCCCCCTTCTCCTACTTCCACCTTAAAGGGCGGCAACGCACTTGTGACTCTCGAGTTACAGGTGCCCATGGGCGGCGGTAGTCATTTACCATCAGGTGACCCGTCTGCTCGTTTGCCCCCTATATCATAAAAAGAAAAAAAAAATGTATTTTCCGAGGAAAATCAGGTCGAGAAAATTTTGAATTTTAGAATTCAAGAACCGAAGAAAATTCCTCTAAGACCGCGTAGTATACAACTATTTTAGTTCCAAAGTGTGAAGCCGCGAGAATAAGTTTCTGTCTCCAGAAACTGGCTGGTAGCATATTTAACAATTTCTTAGAATTTTGAATTCCTCTCTCTGACTATTCTTAATAGAGAACGGCAAGGCCCACGTGTGTCCCCCTACTGACCAAGAGGCGGCCAAGGTCTGCAGGAGCTCCCGGGGCCACCATCTTATATATACCCGGGTCCTTGCAATAGACCCATTAGGTTTAGTTGATTTGATTCCGACATACCATCTCACCGTTAACTCCGTTGAACCTGCAGAACCGACTTCCTAGCTTTCATTTAAGAAAAAACTGTCAACAAGGTGGCCTATTCAGTCACCTTATTAGAAAAGACGAATCTAGCTACCTTTACTCGCTAAAACCAAATGTAAAATAATATTCTGCTACATAAAAAACTAGATCCAGAACACGAGATAAATACATAGAATTACCCAAACCAACACAAATAAATATTTTCATGCATATAAATATACGCACTTAACGGGAATCGAACCTCTGACCGCCGCGCCACATAGGTCGTCAAAGTAGTATGGGTGTTTTCCTGATTAGAATGGTGGTTTTACCTTTTTGAAGCAACACGATGAAAAAAAGTAAAGCAATGTTTCATGAATTTCAACTCCCTATTAAAACTCATACATGATCTACCATCCATCTACTTTAAAAGTGATCAGATGAAAGA
This sequence comes from Euplagia quadripunctaria, assembly GCA_963859945.1. Classification (NCBI taxonomy): domain Eukaryota; kingdom Metazoa; phylum Arthropoda; class Insecta; order Lepidoptera; family Erebidae; genus Euplagia; species Euplagia quadripunctaria. The sequence goes on from OY982585.1 coordinate 8,409,318, forward strand.
CATCAGACAAGTTAAAAAAATACTTATAAGAAATTTAATAAATTCCACAATAATTATTTACACCGACCTTACTGAAGGAAAAAAACTCATAACAGACATAAATTAAACCATTAATTCTGACATCAAAGCCTCATCATTTATTAGTGGAAGGGATTTTGCGGCAATGATTCACTAATAAGTCTTAGTTAATACTACCTTATACCCGCGGCTTCGCTAGCGTTATTCTTGCGTTATTTTGCCAATCATTCTATCTCTCGAGAACAGCCCTTTTTTCTTCATGAAACGTCAAACCGTAATAAACAAACAAACTCATATCTGCATTTATAATATTAGATAGGATTGCGATTTTAGTATTACATCTTCTTGGAATGAAATGACTTTATTTTATGTTTATTTTTATTAACAACTATTAACACCGACTTTACTACAACTCGTACCCTGTCATAAACTACAGATAAGCAACTTATATAAAAATCTCTTTAAATATTATTATTGATTATTATTTTATCCAGCTCACCAGCTGGTCTCTCCAGTCAGGATATACTGGACATTCGATTACACGACTCCGGTTTCTGCGAGCTACTGCAATCTCAGTCCCGTTCCCCATCCGAGACTTGCGATATCCCTTACTTATACGAATTTATCTTCTTCTTTCTTTCGCGTATTAAAACGACTACATTCCCAAGGAGGTTTGGCGTCAGGCAGACGGCTGGCTATAAAAGGAATGAGCCAAAACCCTTTGAAATACATTGCACAGACCCCAATGTAAATTGGGAAAAGTGTAGGAAGATGATTGAAGTTCAATCCAGTTAGCATACTCATCACACATAGTATTTAAGTTCACAGAAGATTTTTAGTCACGTCAGTTTTAGAACGGCTGTTCGGCTGAGGAAGAATCTTTACCCTGCAGCAAACAGCGGTTAACCAGCAGTACTAGCGAAGTACCTACTGTATTGTTTTGCAGGTATTTATAGAAGGTCCGTGTACTTGTTTGCCAACATACTTGTATAACCTACCTTGTTTACTGCTGTGCCCGACAGGGTACAAGAATCTAAAACTACGCTTTGTGGAATAGCAATAAATATTGAGTGTGTTAATAAAAGTTAAATACCTAAAGAATACCTATCCCTTTTTTTATGTTTCATTGATGTTAATGTGTAGATTTATTTTCCTTTTATTATTTTACGGACGAAATGCGACGTGAGTATAGTTCAGCATAGGATGATTGATGAAATTGTTAACTATCCACTGATATTATACATTACTAGATATAGCATTGACATTACCGCATTACTAACTTATAAGTTACTTATTCAAAATAGTGTGGTAATGTCAAAGAAAGAACGTAACTTTATCAGCTATGACGGTTAGATTGATGATTAATACCGCGTTCCTGTAATCAAGAAACGATTGGTTTTGCTCACGGACGAAATTTTACCGTCCGTATGCAAAACGAATCGTTTCTTGATTAGTACCTGGGAGACCGAGCTTTGCACGGTAGCTTTTTGTAAAATCGTTTTTTTTTTTTGTGAAATTGCATTTTTATAGGAAATACAACTATGCAGTTGAACTTAAAATGCAAAACTGTATCTGTGTACAAAATTTCATCAAAATCGTTGGAGCCGTTTCCGGGATTCAGATTATATATATACAAGAATTGTTCGTTTAAAAGTATTAGATAGGAACGCGGTATAAATGGACATCTGGCGGTACTTATTGTTCGGTTAATGACGTGAATGTAGAATTGTAGATATATAGTTATTGTATATGTAGTTAATAAACTTTAAGGGAATAATAATTAGTTGCATATTGAGCAATCATTCCCTTTGCACCAGGCCCTAATACATACCTAAAATCAAATCAAAGAAAGCGCATTTTGTACCACTTTTAGTCCGTAATTTAATCTAAAAAAAATCTACATTTTAGCGTATTCTAATTTTATTGTTTTATTTTGTGCATAAAAACAAAGAGTTTTGCATAAAACTGTACCGCCTATAAAGAACTCACTTTAACAAACCATTTAAAAAGCACTAACTGTATTTAAAAATTCAACATATCGAATCGCCATTTATGCAGTCGAAAAAATATTATTCACGTCAGCGAAAATAAACTGTAAAATTTAGTAATTCAGTTTGCTTTGGAAAAACCAGGAATAGTAAAGTCCATACTATTAGAGCACCCATCTGGTCGATAACTTATTATTGCAAGTAAAGTATAACACTCCCCGACGCTCGCCTTGTAAATCTTTACCTGCATTAGTGTGGGATTATATTATCGATAAAAATGTGGGATTATCGATTACGATGAGGCCAGAAGGTATTTCTCTCGGTGAGGTAAACGAAATAAAATACAGGTGTACATTTTTATGATGTATTAATTAACTAATATTTTTGTTTTTATAACTAGATTCATATTATTGATAGTTGAAATGATAAATGTGCAGTCTCAGTCGTGAAAATGAATAAGGTTTTTTTTTCTTGTAACAAGCTAACAAGTGCTTTACTAGGAGTGGGTATATTTCAGTTTCATTCGAAACCGTAGCTGGGGTTATGCCCTGTACAATTCAGTTAATGAAGATCATATATTAAGACAAAAACTTGACTGACCACCATCGTTCTTAAGTACAGTGTGATTGAGATTTGTGAAAACGTTTAAATTTTTGTCTAATATAAAGTTTTTTTATTTTGTTCAAATTAGGATTTTCTATTGCAAACGGCTTTTATTGAGAGTATCTGTTGCCAAAACAGACTTCAATTAAAAACATCAAAGTTGCCAAAAGTTCTTGTTTAAGTTTTGCTACCTGAAACACGAAAGCCAGTCTAAACTAAAATAACTTTTCAATCATAATAGCACCATGAAGACATGTATTTTGAAACCAAAAGTAAAAAAAAAAGATAAAATCGTTCGTCGTCTAAATCATGACAAATTGTAATAAGCTGTATTTCTCATCCCTTAATTTTCCACCCTTAGAGGTGGAATATTTTCCTCAAATTTAAATGTTGGGCCACTTTGAGTACAAGAATGATTGAAATGGGTTCACAAATGGCGAAGATAACATACACACAAAAAATCGAATTGAGAACCTCCTATTTTTTGACGGTGGTTAAAAAGTAGAGTATGAAATTGCCAGTAGCAATAGAAGAGAAAGCAGTTAATAATGATAAGATTGAAAAATCTACAAATTGTAGCCGGGATACTACACCATGAAGCTTTGAAGTTAGGGCTACCTTTGCTCGCGGACAGTACGTGTACGTAAGTTGTATTATGGTAATTCGCTTATAATCCATTTCAAATTATTTCAGTTAAATGTTTGGGCATGTGGGTTCGCTCTTTCTGCATTCGTTCGACTGCCATGCTTACGCAAACCTGCGAGAAAGAAAATGGATAGGTGGTGCTGGAGAGCACTGCAGGGGAGAGGGAAGAGGAGAAAGATTAACTGTTCTCCTCACGTTAGAATTCTGTGTGATTTTAATTGATTCAACACCATTTCGGTGTGTTCTCAACGTGTTGGTGTCTACAGAGTTCCTTCATATCACTTTATTTTCTAGGGTTTATGAGATAATTTATCTTAAGTTTTATAAAGTACCCTAATAAAAAAAGGGAAATCGGACAAAAACATTAAAATAAGTTCATCAGTAAGATGCTATGACTAAGATAATGAAGAAAACATAAAAAATACTTACGATAGTCGGTTATATCGTGGATAGATAATTAAGATATTAAAATCGTGATATAATCTTTAAAGATTTTCAAATTATCGTGAAAGAGCTGTAAGTACATAAGGGAAAGATAAACCTTCACAATTTATTGGAACGTTAGAAACCAGTCTAGAGGTAAACATTCTAACTAATATTATTAATGCGAAGGTTTAATAGATAGTTATTACAATATTTTGTAAATTGTGTTACAGCACTGTTTTCTTGTGCGCTATTAGGTAAATAAACTAGAAGGCAGGAAGAAAAGAAAGCATAAAATCGTAAAATAAGGAACATGATATTAACTCACATTACATTTTATGCAGTGTTTAAAATAGCCTGTGAATCCAAAGCAATTTAAAACTAAGCATTCTTATCCTCTATATAATCCACTATTGAATAGATAATAGCCCTTAAGACACATTCTGTTGTCGTTTCACTGTAGACTTAAATTTGTTATTTATATATTATGTTAAACTAGCAGCGTCCCGCGGTTTTACTCGCGTAAATCCCAAGCCTGTGGGAATATCGGGATAAAAAGTAGCCTATGTGTTAATTCAGGTCTCCAGCTATCTACATACGAAGTTTCACCGTAATCGGTTTAGTGGTTTTTGCATGAAAAAGTAACAAACGTCCATCTATCCATCCATCCCTCCATCCATCCATCCAAACTTTCACATTTATAATATTAGTGGGATATTCTGGGATTTTATTATCAAATCGCACACACCGACCTCGAAATCACTTGTTAATTGAACCTAGATGCAGGTAAAACAATTTTAAGTTTATTGCGTGTGTTCAAAGAGTGCATACCATTTTGTTTACAGAACTGATCTCTATTTTTATGAAGATTTGCCAAGTTTTCAGTCAAGTCATTATGTTAATTTCTTTGAATTTCAGTGCCTCAGTGGATAACAATTATCTAAGTTGTAAATTGCTCGATATATTATATCCATCTCTCAACTCAGCTTAGCATATTCTCTTCGAAGATAGGTTGAATATTGGTCGTATTCTCCATACGACATTATACCCTAAAGGTAACTAAAATAGACCAATCTGGCTTTCTCTATATCGGACAGTTCACAGTTTTGTTTATAAATGTTGGTATATGCTGCAGAGCTGTGTCTATTAGAAGTGGTAAGCCGTATGTACACATTTAGTTTTGCTCAATTAAGAAGTAAGTTGGTAAAAAATGGGTTTAGCATAGAACCCTGTGGAACTCCTATTTTTACCATGGACTCTGGAGACAGCTTGCTATTAATATTGTCTTCCTGAATCCTGTTACTTAGACAAAAAGTAACAAGATCCAGCGCTGTGTCTTTGGTGCCGTAGTGATATCGGGGATGCCTGACTAATTTCTAGCGTCCTGCGGCGACAGTGCCAGGATGCTTCACCTTAAAAAAGGGCAAATCGTCGGATCGTAGTTGGACAGGCACGAAATATACACGTAAGTAAAATCGTATATAGTTTATAAATATGAAAGCCACTCACGAAAGTTTTTATTTAATCATTTCCTGATCAGAGTTTCAGGAATAACACAATCAGAAGCCTTGGATAGATCGCAAAAGATACCTAGGGTATCGTGGGCGTCCATCAAAGATATGTTTTACAAGCTCAACACCATTATGTTTATCAGTAGTCTGGTTACAGGCTCTGCCTAGTTTGGGATCCGACGGCCGTGTGTGTGATGTATCAAGTTATTATTATTATATATGTAACAGATTAAGGTTATGAAAGAAACTGTATTTAATCATAAACGATTTTTAAAAAAAATCCTAAACTCAGAAAATGAGACTTGGCTAATTTACAAAGTTTCTTAAACAATTTAGAATATTTTTTGACACATGTTACAAATTGTTCATTACTATTATATTTCCTTTCATCACGTTATGACTCATAAAGTCACATGATGAATTGAAATGTTGAAGGTATACTTCATTGAACCGCAATTGTTTTGGGAGTAAAAACTGAATTAAATTCTAAACAAAATGTTTAAAAAAAATATTAAAGATAGTAAATTAAGTAGAGGGTCATAATTTATTTCTAAAACCGGTATGCTGTAAGCAATTTCAGTGTGTGTTTGTTTGTAATGCTTTCAAGTCTTAAATGCTCACCCGATCATCATGAAAATTTATATACACATTGTACAGAAAATGATATCAAATTTTATTTCAGAAAAAAGTGCGTTTCCTGAGGGACAATGAGTTGGTGACAAAATCTACATTAACGCAAGCGAAGCCGCAGGTAAAAGCTCGTATAAAAAAAAATTAAAAAGGAAAAATCCCGCAGTTATCAAAATGATGGTGAAACTAGCAAGACGGATGCGCTCCCCGCCCATGGCGAGCAAAGCAACAACCGTATTAGAACAAATTGTGTCTACTATACGAGCTTGCATGTTGATGTACAAAATTACCACACAGTAGTGCGTCAGTTAATGTTTTATCACTTTTGTAGGAAGTTGTTTTGCTACCAAGATTTTCGAGGCCTCATTGTAATCCCAGTAATATTATAAATGTGAAAGTTTGGATGGATGGATGTTTGTTACTCTTTCACGCCAAAACTACTGAACCGATTGCAATGAAACTTGGTATATCGATAGCTGGAGATCTGGATTAATACATACGCTACTTTTTATCTTGATATTCGCAAGGGATCGGAACTTACACGGGTGAAACCGCGGGGCGCTGCTAGTATTATAAATGTGAAAGTTTGGATGCATGCATGGATGAATGGATGTTTGTTACTCTTTCACAAAAAACTACTGAACCGATTGCAATGAAACTTGGTATGTAGATAGCTGGAGACCTGAATTAACGCATAGGCCATTTTTTATACCGATATTCCCACGCGATCGGGACTTACGCGGGTGAAACTGGGGTGCTGCTAGTAACATATACAAAACAACACATTACGATGCTGAGAGGTCATAAATAATACCAAATATTGACCAAGAAACTCGTCAAAACATAATCTTCAATAGTAGGTCAAACAACTTTTTACCGATAGTCTATTAATAAAAATGTTTTTCGACTTCACATAAATAAAATCAACTTTAATTGGCCACTCTTAGAATCCGCTTACAAAATTATTTTCGCAAGAGCCTTTAATACGCATCCTCAGCACCTTCGAAATTAAAAACCAACATCTTCCCCACTTCATTTTCACGAAATAACGGCAGCAAAGTTCCGCCACGTAGTGAAAAATAACAGGTTCGGAGCCCGACTCGTAAAATTTAACCTTCCCCGATAACGCGCGATAACTTAATTTGAATTTAAAAATGAATCCGCCGAGAGACAGCTTCGCATGATTCTTGGTGGAGCCACTAAACAAGCGGAGAGCGCGTGTATTTTTATTTTTAATTAAATTAAGCTGGGGTGGAAGTTCCAATTTATTATTTTAACTAAAAGTTTAATACCTGATGTTATTTAGTTACTAAAACAGTTTGTGAATATTATAAACTGCTGATTTCTTTAAAAAAAAAATTATAATTCATAATTAAAATAGTCAGCTTTCTATTACTATGATTAAGGAACAAAAAAACATATTGTGTCACAGATATATATATGTCTTAGTGGTATTTAGAGTTCAGATCACAATGACTGTCTTTTGCTTTAATGTGTTAGACTAGAAATTGTGTCGAAAACAGATTTTAATAGGTAAAGTCTTTGTAATCCACAGATTTGTTAAAAAAATCTTCATACTCGTGAAAAAAAAATACGGATTTCATCGACACTTGCAAATGTTTTTTTTTTGTCCTTTTATATAGCGTAATCATAAGCTTTAACAATTCAAACGAGTACATCGTATGGTTTACGTATTAATTCTATTATAGATGATGTCATATTTTATGTAGTCTGGGATAACTTGCTGCCATGAAGCTTTAGAAATCTTAAAGATATTGAACACAAGAATGGGTATCATACCAAATTGGAAGCGGTGGTAGCGTAATGGCTAAGGCGTCGGACTTGCGATCGAGTGGTTGCGGGTTTGAACTCCACCCAGTACTCTACCGTCGTGAACCCACTACCAAGAATACTAGTAATGTGTGATCCACGTTGCTATTATTCACAAAAAAAAAATAAACATGTATAATTAGCATTTCCTAATAAAAAGTAATCTTGGAATAATTTTCTGATAATTTTATCTTCTAAAGAAAACATCGCATGTTTTCTGGCCCTATTTAAAAATTACCCATTTGAATTGATACGCGCTCTGAGGCACTTATTAGGAGCAAGGAAAAGATTCCCGGAAATGCAATCGGATTATGTATATTATCGTGAATGGTACATGTGTGCTGAGGCGGTAATGTGTGATCTTGTTTTACGTGAGACGACTATATTTTGAGTTGGTTATGACTTTTATGTCCTAATGTTCAATCTTGAACTTAATATTAAAGTAATTATTTTGTTTTATAATACTTTAGTTAAACTAATTAGGGACGATGCCTTTGTTTATTTAACATGACTTCTGACAGGAACGTGTAGGAAAAAACGTAGTTCCTCGAATAACGTGATAGACAATACAGTAGAGGAAAACAGGGAGTGCTGTACAGTTGTTTTTAGGGTTCAGTTCCTCAATAGGAAAAAAGGAACGCTTATAGGACTCTCACTTCGTTGTTCGTCGGTCTGTTTATCGTATATCTGTCAAGACATTTTTTCTCAGGAATGTGTGGAGGTATCAAGTTGAATTAACATCAAGTATGTACTGTACTGTCTAATAATACCTGCGGTCCCGTGAAGCTGTAAAAAAATCAAGCTTTGTCAACGCAATTGAAAGACCATTTAAGCCATATATACTAACTTTTCTACCTACTTACACCTACCTATTGACCCTCGTAAAGGAAAAATTCGAAAGTCGTTAATTTATTTTTATGTCACAAAAAGTGGTTTTTATCAATTACAAACTTATATTTTGCGGTCGGAAAATTGCCTGCGACGTATGTCGATGTATGGGAGAGCTTTTCCAGAACGGTAAAATTAAGTTGTCACTCGGAAAAAACGGGCAAAGATATAGAAAAATTTCCTTCGTGGGCTCTCCCACGACGCATGACTCTTCATGCTTCGGCACGTATGGGCCGGCTCGACCAGAGTGATACCACGGCCTCACAGAAAACCGGCAGTGAAGCAATGCTTGCATTGCTTTTCACCAAGTGACTGAGGTTACCGGAGACCCTAACCCTTCCCTGTGCCCCTCTTCCCCTCCTCCCACCTTAAAGGCCTGCAATGCAACTCAAGCGTCACAGGTGCCCATGGGTGCCGATAGTCACTTGCCCATCAGGTGACCCGTCTGCTCCTTTGCCCCCTATATCATAAACAAAAATTTAGTGACTAGACTAGGGACTATCTACATACACCTAGGTCTATGGTACAACCAAGAAGGTCCTCATTCCAAACTATGGAACCAATTAGTGGAATACCAACCACTAATAGCTGCCCCATGCGATAGGATCCCTAAACAACATATCTTCGGTAGAAGGTACCGAATACAACTACATGAGAGCGACCGAGATCAATCTGGCATAAACGAAGTCCGGATATACACGGACGGTTTTAAGATGGGGACAGGGACTGGAGCCGGAGTTTTCTCACAAGACTTGAATATAACAATATCACTGGCGCTAGGCCGACACAGTTCCATATTTCAATGTGAGTGCGTTGCGATAACCTACGCCGCTACAGCGGTCATGTCAAGGGGTATAAAGGAGTACAACATCCGCATACTCTCAGACAGTATGGCCGTCCTGAAAGCCCTGGAGGGCAACACCATGAACTCCGGCCTCATATACGAATGCCACCAGACACTTGACCGTTTAGCCTCTGTCAATGGGCTAACCCTTCAATGGATCAAGGGGCATAGTGATTCACTCGGCAATGATGCCGCAGATGAGCTGGCAAGAAATGGATCTGCAACGACAGTGGCAGGGCCAACTATATTGCTGCCACTTTCCTTTAATCAATTTCGCTCATGGGTAAGGCAACGAACCCGTGAAGCACACAACGGTCGCTGGGCTGATACGCCCGGCTGTAGGCAATCTAGACTGGTGTTGACGGAGGTCTCACCACGTTTAACCTGCAGACTGCTCAGTCTTAACCGACTCGAGATCAGAATAGTTATAGGTACCATTACGGGCCACTTGGCCCTAAACCGGCACCTATTCACCATCAATGCGACAAACAGTCCTCGGCCGCCCACGTTGTCCTGGAGTGCGAGGCAGTGGCCACACAACGGGCAAATATCCTCGCAGGAGCGAGGTCGCTCCTAGAAGCCTGTGAACGCCCCAGGAGGCTTCTGTGCTTCTGGAAGGAGCTAGGCTGGCTCAATTAGCCAGCCTATCTGAACGCATAATGGACCGCCTATGAGTCTAAATACGGAAACAGAGCCCTTTACCAATACCAATACCAATACCAATATCTACATACAAGTTTATACGCTACCCTCGGTGCGCAAGTCAGACTCGCATTTGCCCGGTTTTTTAATTAACCTAATTTAACAGCGGTGAAGATGTCTAAGTGAAATATAGTATGAGTCTCGCCTCAATAATACTTTCTATATTTACCACTGAAGTGCCAAACAAGTTGCAGTTTACCTTGTGGTAAGCGGTAACCTTAGCTTATGGTGTTCGCAATACTAGAGACAGGTTGCCTAGTTTGTAAAATGTTTTAATGCCCTTCCTGAAAACCCCCAATTCTATAATAATTATATTAATTAAAGTGCAAGTTCTATGTCCCTGTAACCGTGACGTCATCAACCGACATAATTTTTTTATGAAACCATCACAAGCATTAACAGCAGAACTCTTTACAAAGTCTCACTTGATTTCACATTTTCCCAAGAATCCCTTTTGGGGAAAATTTTACGGTTTAATAGCCAAGTACCGCAGTGGTTAGGGAATAATCATTCGTTTGGAGTCAGTTTTTAGTCGAAACTAAACACTGACTTCAAAGGAATTATTATTCCTACTACTGTAATACTACTACTTGATTTACTGAAAGATATATATTAGCCCAGCTGACCCAACGGATGATATCTTGTCTTAACTATGAATATTGAATTCGAATTAGTATAATTAATAAAAAAAAATTATTCCAGTTCCGATCGATGCATCTGTTTTAAACGATATCTGCAGCGTGCATTCTGTCAATCGCGCCAACTATCAAACGACTGACAGTTATGTCAAAAGTGCTATGGTAAACGTTGTCCTGCCGTAACGTAAAAAACATTTTTCCTGTAACCCTATCGCAGCGTCATCTACCGGGTCCAATTGTCAATCTCGATCGACTAATAATAATCGACTGGCCTGTTGGCCTAGTGGTTGGTGACCCTGACTGCTATGCCATAGGTCGTGGGGTCGATTCCCACACGAGTCTGGGTGTTCTTTGTGTACGTTATTTGTATGTTTGTAAAGTTCCCCGCGACACAGGACTAATTCCTAATGCGGGAGTTGTCTTTAAAAAAAAAAATAAAGTAAAAGAAAAATCTAAACCAATCTCGAATCCACCTGAAGACACACAAAAAATATCATTAAAATCTTTCCATCCGTTTAGGAGGAGTTCAGTAACATAGACACGCCGAAAGAAATATACATATAAAGCTGTGTATCTCGGGGCTAATCGCGATAATATTTATAAGGGACAGACATGTACAGATTGTACAGCACAGAGTACCGGCTTTACCGGAATATCTGCTATTATCTTAAAGGAGAGACGACAAAGTTTGTTTTTTTTTTTGTTTTTTTTTTTTTTTTTAAAGGAATGCTAGCAACGTGGGTCACACATTACTAGTATTCTTGTTAACCCCTCCAGCTAAGCTAAACGCTTGTGTTAGGAGTGGGTTCACGTCGGTAGTGCACTGGTTGGGGTTCGAACCCGATACCATTTGATCGCAAGTCCGACGCCTTAGCCATTACGCTACCGCCGCTTATACAGTTGGAACAGTATTTAAGAAATACTCCATTAAGACTGTTTTCATCTGCACTCAAAGATAGCAAAGTCCTTGAGAACACCGAAGAATGTTGTTCCTCTACAGACGCCAGGTGTGTACAAGGTAGATTTCAGCTATAGTAATTCGTAAATCGGAAAGACCAAATAAATAAAAATATTATTGTATGTTAAGCATATCGGTCAAGCGGAACAATTTATTTGACTGATTGATTACATATAAATGTGTTTAACAACATGCTTCGGCATGTATGGGGCGGCTCGACCGAAGTGGTCCAACGGCCTCACATTGCTTGCATTACTTTTCGTCGAGTGAGTGAGGTTACCGGAGGCCCTAACCCTTGGGGGTGCTGTCTAGAAAACCTCCACGTGGTGCACCCTGGAAACGTGGGCGATGACGCTGCCTTTCTTCCTCAGTTTTTGAGGACGGCGTCATCGCCAACGGCTAATATTCTAGTATGAAGAGGAGGCCATCTTTCTTCGGCCACACGGTTGAGGCTTGGCCCAACAGCGCACATCTTCCTGTTGGCTCTTCGCTCTTCGGAGCTATGAGGATGAAAACCTCGGTAAAAAATCACGAAGGAGGGACCCTTCCATGGGTCGGAGTTTCTCCGCTGTTCACAGTGGAGAAAGAGGGCGGGCTCGGTGTGCACTCACACTGCCACCGAGTAGGCATGGGAAGATTTAGTTTCCTTGCCACCGTCGGCATATCGTAATCCCGAAAGGAGTTGTGGTCATGTTTCGCGACTCTGATCGGGGACGAGGGTCTTGGCTTAGCCGCCCGGACTGCGAGGAAGAAAACCTCTTTAAAAAATCACCCCGAATCCCGTGTTCTGGTGCGTGACCAGGGGATGCATGGCTGATGGGTAGTTCAGTCGCAAGCGCACTCCCAGCCGGGGGACCTGCGGACCCCTCGGTTGGGTATAAACCTTCGCTTGCCCGGGTATTGGGGATCTCTGCCCGGGTCGACCTTTAGTTCTCCCCTACTCGTGGGTTTAGTTATGGAGTACTCAAATCAATTTAAAAAACAAATTAATGAAGAAAAAAAGACGGAGAAAGTCGAAAGTAAAAAGCAGAAGGAGAAGAAGGCGAACACCTCGTCTACCGAAGAGGAGGTTTTATTAAAGACGCCTATCTCGGAGGCGCTCCCAGAAGTCAACTTGACTCCTGGGAGCAGAAGGTATTCGGAACGCCTGCGTTCCAGATCTGTCGTGTCGTCGGACGTAAATTCCGGTACGACGACGGACAACCAAGAGGCGATGGAGGTTGAGGTCCGCGGCAATGACAGTCGTAAACGCGGACTCTCCTTAGATCAGGACAGCGACACGTCCCAGGAGATGCTTCCTCCCAAAGTGGCTAGTAGCCATAGAGGGAGGTCGCGCACGCCGGTCTCGGCTCCGTCGGGCTCCGCCTTCTCTGGGAGGGAAGCCTATGTCCGAGCTAGAGCGGAGGGCGAGAGCGTAGCGGAGGAGGAGATTGCAGATCTCCTGCTTAAACTTCAAGAGCCGGTGGTAGGGGGTTCTGTCCCCGTAACACCATCGACCATGCAGGAGAGAGCGAACGCGGCGGTGGCCGTCATCCACAAAGTGGCCACCAAGTCCACGAACCTTAAGGGTTCCTTTGTTAGGGCCCTTAAGGACTCCTCTTCCGCCATCTCTGGGGTCGTCGAGACCCTCATTGGGGACGTGGCGCGCCTCCAGGCCGCAAACGATTTGTTGACGGGGCAGGTCACCGAGCTCAGCGCTCAATTCGCCCAATTTCGGGCACAGGCGAATTGCCCTGAGCAGCCAAACCCGGTTGCCCAGCAGCCTGCCCCCTCCCCAACCCCCGTTCCGGATGCCCACTTGCGTCAAGTCATTGACGCAGTGTGGCGCATGATGGACGGGCGCCTCGCGGGCCTGGAGGCAAGGCTTCCTCCGGCACCTATTGTTCGGCCGCCACTCGCCGCGGCCAAGGCTAACGCCGCAACGGTCCCGACACCCCTTCCCGTCTCGGGAGGCCGCGTGACTGTGACGTATGCCGCGGCGACGTCGGCCCCGGTGCCTACAGCCGCACCGAAGGCTGGTCGACAGGTTAAGGCCGCGGCAAAGGCGGCCGCTTCAAGGGCTGGACAACCACCTAAGGCCGTAGTAAAAGCGGCGGCAGGATTCCCGCCACTTCCCACTCCGGCATCAAAAGGGACGAATGCGCCTACTGCTCCCTCTGGTGCTGAGCACGTGCCTGGCCCCTCCACATCTGGCCCCTCGACGTCTGCCCCCTCTAACGACGGGTGGCAGAAAGTCGAGGGAGGCAAAAGGTCCCGAAAGCGGAACAAGAAGGCTGCCAAGAAAGCAGCCTCTGCACCGCAGTCGCCATCGGTGGCGGTGGCCACCACAAAAAAGCCGCGAAAACTGCAGCCGCCTAAGACAGCGGCTGTGGTGATCACCGTATCGCCGGAGGCGACAGACGGCGGGCTGTCATACGCGGCCGTTTTTAGGAAAGCCCGGGACAGCCTCGCCGGCGAGTTCGGGACTGTAGGTGTGAGAATGCGCCTCGCCCAGACGGGGGCTCGAGTTTTGGAGTTCCCCGGGTCTGAAGGCGCAAAAGTGGCTGATACTTTCGCCGAGAAGCTGCGGGGTATATTTGCAGCTACGGATGGTGTCAAGATCGCCAGGCCCACTAAGTGCGCGGAGCTGCGCATTTCGGGCCTGGATGACTCTGTGACGGTGGAGGACGTCCGCGTTGCCGTGCAGGAGAGGACGGGATGCAACGCGGACAAAATCAGAGTCGGCACCATCCGCCCCGGTCCAGGAGGCCTTGGCGCGGTGTGGGTCAGCTGTCCCGTAGCGTCGGCCAAAATTTTGGGCGACGCCGGTAAGGTTCTCATCGGTTTCGTGAACGCCAGGGTAACAGTCCTGTTGGCGAGACCGATGAGGTGTTTTAAATGCCTATCGTCGGGACACACCCGCGTCAAGTGCGCGAGCTGTTTTGACTGCAGCGGACTCTGTTTCCGTTGCGGTCGACCGGGGCACAAGGCAGCGGAATGTTCCGCTGCCCCTCACTGCCCAGCGTGTGCGGCGGGAAATCTTCCCGCCAATCACCAGATGGGGCAGGGTAGCTGCAAGCCACCCCGCACTTCTCGACAAACTTCAGGGGCTAGCCAATCGACCCAGGCTGCCTCGGATGTCAATCCTGCGTCGTCGTCGTCGCCCATGGAGGAGGTTGTAGAGACAGTCCAGTAATGGACCAAGTCTCCAACCTCCTTGTCCAGACGAACCTGAACCACTCCGCCGGTGCGCAGGATCTTTTCCTGCAAACCATGGCGGAGTGGTCGATAGGTGTGGCCGTAGCCGCGGAGCCCTATTACGTTCCTCCCCGCCCAAATTGGCTGGGTGACCGGGACGGCTCCGTGGCAGTCGTCAGCTCCACGGCGGCTCATTCCCCGCCCTTGTCGCTAAGAGACAAGGGTACTGGATATGTTGCTGCCGAGTGGGGGGGGATCACCATATATGGTGTCTACTTCTCCCCCAACCGGAGTCTGAATGACTTCGAGGTTTTCCTTAACAACTTGGAGACCTCGATGCGGCGACTAGCGTCTGGGCACGTCTTAGTGTTGGGGGACTTCAACGCAAAGTCTGTTGCGTGGGGTTCCCCCAGGACGGACGCACGGAGCGATGCCGTGGAGGAGTGGGCGGCATCGGTGGGCCTCTGTCTCCTAAACAGAGGCTCCACCAACACGTGCGTGCGACAGCAGGGGGGGTCGATAGTGGACCTTTCGTTCGCTACCCCTGCTCTCGCCGCACGAGTAAGGAACTGGCGTGTCCTGGAAGAGGTTGAGACGCTCTCGGATCACTTGTATATCCGATTTGAGCTCTCCCGGACCCAGGACCCCAGTAGGGGTCACAGGGCGCGGCGTTCTTCCCGCTTCCCGCGGTGGGCTGTTTCGAAGTTGGACAGGGACCTACTAGAGGAGGCAGCCATCATTTACTCTTGGCTGTCTCCGCAGCCTCTGACTGAGGAGGTAGACATGACGGGGGCAGGCCGCTTTCGCGATGCGATTACGCAGATTTGCGATGCGGCCATGCCCCGCGTCCGAGGTCGTCGGCCTCCAAGGAAGGAGGTCTACTGGTGGTCCCAGGAGTTGGCGGACCTCCGTGCGGCCTGTACTCGTGCCCGGAGGTCCTACACTCGCAGCCGGCGGCGTCACCGCGAAGAGGGGGAGGAGGACCAGCTTCATGAGGAGTACCGAGAGGCGCGGGAAACTCTGAAGCTGGCCATTAGCCGTGCCAAAGAAGGAAAGAGAAAGGAGATGCTGGAGGGTCTCGATCGTGACCCCTGGGGTCGCCCATATCGTGCGGTGCAACAAAAGCTCCGCGCGTTGGGCCCCCCCCTTACGGAGACTCTCCAGCCCAGCTTCCTGCAGGAAGTGGTTGAGGGCCTTTTCCCGCAACGGGTGGAGCACGTACCCCCGTCGATGGCCCCCTTGGCCGGAGACGACGGGGAGGACGAGGATGATGGTGTTCCACCCGTCACGGAGGCGGAGGTAGGGGCGGCTGTTCTACGGATCCGTTCCAAGAACACCGCCCCCGGGCCAGACGGGATCCCTGCCCGAGTGTTGGCCCTGGCCCTCGACCACATGTCCGACCGCCTCAGGGAGATGTTCGACGCTAGTTTGGCGTCGGGACAGTTCCCTGACTGCTGGAAGAGCGGGAAGCTGGTACTTTTAAGGAAGCCGGGACGGCCTACCGACTCGGTCGCGGCCTACAGGCCCATCGTGTTGCTGGACGAGGCGGGTAAATTGTTTGAGAGGGTCCTCTCTGCCCGCATCGTCCGGCACCTTGGCGAGGTCGGCCCCGATTTGTCGGACGCCCAATTCGGTTTTCGAGCGGGGCGTTCGACGGTCGGTGCTGTGTTGCGCCTGAGGGCCGTGACCGAAGAGGTAGTGAGCTGTGGCGGCGTGCTGTTGGCGGTGTCGTTGGACATCGCCAACGCGTTCAATAGTCTGCCATTCAGCTGCATCAGGGAAGCGCTCCAGTATCACGGAGTGCCAGGGTACCTGAGGCGGCTAGTGGCAGACTATTTAGAGGAGCGTACCGTCATGTACGAGGACCGAGATGGAGTCTTGAGTCGTCGGCCCATGTCGTGCGGTGTTCCGCAGGGGTCTGTCCTTGGACCACTCCTGTGGAACATGGGGTACGACTGGGCCCTTAGAGGCGACTTCCCCCCCGGGCTCGGCGTAATTTGTTACGCCGATGACACGTTAGTCACAGCCCGGGGGGTGAACTTCCAGGAGGCGGCGCGCTTGGCTACCAGGGGAGTCTCTCTGGTGGTCGGGCGCATCGAGACGCTGGGCTTGCGGGTGGCCCTGGATAAGACGGAGGCCCTTCTATTCCATGGGCCCCGTCGTGGTCCACCCCCTGGCGCCTCTATAGTGGTCAACTCGGTCCTCGTACCGGTTCAGGCCCACATAAGGTATCTGGGCCTGATCCTCGACGGTAGGTGGCTCTTCGACGAGCACTTCCGACAACTTGCTCCGAAGCTGGTCGGCGCTGCGTCCGCCCTTGGGCGACTCTTGCCCAATTTGGGCGGACCCAGCGTCGCTACGAGACGGCTGTACACGGGGGTTGTCCGGTCAATGGCACTGTACGGTGCACCGGTGTGGGCGGGAGCTCTGACCGCCCAAAATAGGGCGCGCCTCTGGCGCCCTCAGAGGGTTATGGCGGTCAGAGCCATACGCGGATACCGCACCGTGTCGACGGAGGCGGCGTGCGCGTTGGCCGGGACTCCCCCGTGGGATTTGGGGGCGGAAGTGCTCGCCGAAGTATATCAGCGAACGGCTGAGTTCCGGGCGGGAAGCGGCAGTCGGCCCCCGCCCGAAGAGGTACGCGAATGGCGTGAGGCCGCTCGCCGAGCCACCATGGCTCGTTGGTCATCCCGGCTGGAGGCTCCACGTGCTGGCTTTGCCGCCGTGGAGGCGCTCCAGCCGGTCATCGTCGAGTGGGCAGGGCGACAGCACGGGACCCTTTCCTTCCGACTGACGCAGGTCCTTTCCGGGCACGGCTGCTTCGGGAAGTACCTGCACTCGGTCGCTAGGAGGGAACTGAGTCCCGCCTGTCACCACTGCGACTGCAGTGAGGACTCGGCTCAGCACACGCTGGCGGTTTGCTCCGCCTGGGCGACGCAGCGTCGGGCCCTCACTGCAGTCATCGGAGGGGATCTCTCGCTACCGGCCGTCATACGCTCCATGGCCGGTAGCGACAAGAATTTTACCGCGGTCGCGACCTTCTGTGAGGACGTCATCTCGCAGAAGGAGGCGGCGGAAAGGGTCCGGGAGGACGATCTCCACTCGGACCAAATTCGCCGCCGGCGAACCGGGCGGCGGAGGCGCGCATACCAGCGCCTCATGCCGCCCTGAGTGTGGCCGCGGGTGGACGGGACGGGTTTTCCCCTCCACCCGCTGTAGTGGCCCCCCGCGAGGAGGCGGCGTCCGCGTGTGCCTGGACGTCGCCTAATTTAGAGAATTTTACCCGAAGGTGGTGCCCGCGATTTTGCGGGCAGGCGCTAGGAGGGTTCCGGATGTCTTAATAAAGCTGTTCCCGGATCCCTCCTACTTAAGGCGCAGTACGGCACACCGTGTGGTTTTAGTCGGTTCGATTCCGACACACCGCCCCGCCGAAAACCCCGGCGGGGTGACGGCCCGAGGGGGTTTCCACACGCACAAAAAAAAAAAAAAAGGCCCTAACCCTTGCCTCTCCCCCCCTCACCCCTATGCCCCCCTTCCCCTCTCTCCCCCTCTCTACCCTCTCCCCGTTCTTTTCCCCCCTCTCTCCCCTCTTCCCCTACTCCCACCTTAAAGAGCGGCAACGCACTTGTGGCTCTTGAGTTGCAGGTGCCCATGGGCGGCGGAAGTCATTTACCATCAGGTGACCCGTCTGCTCGTTTGCCCCCTATACCATAAAAAAAAGTATCGTCACTTAACTAGACTGATCAATCGATTCACATTGTCAAATAACAGTCAGGGATCTAAATTAAGTTCAGAAACATCCATCCAATAAGATACATAAACCTGTGGGTAAGTTAGGTAATATGTGACACCTACATATAATAAAGTACAGTATTACTAGCACTAACGTTATTACGACGCTGTGAAAAATCGGTCCAACACCGTTCCGGTATCGGTTCAGGAAATTATGTAACATGAAATAGCAACATCTTTTGAAAATGTCCACGCTTACGATTTGTCGCAAATCTTTCTATAATCTAACTTAGTATTATTTAGAATAGAATAGAATATTTTTTGTTGAACACCATTTGGTATTGGTATTGGTGTAGGGCTCTGTTTTCGCATTTAGACTCATAGGCGGTCCATTATGCGTTAAGATAAGGCTGACTAGTTGAGCCAGCCTAGCTCCTTCCATAAGCACAGAAGCCTCCTGGGGCGTTCCCAGGCTTCTAGATATTTGCCCATTGTGTGGCTACTCCCTCGCACTCCAGGATAACGTGAGCGTAGTGACTTTTCACTATTGCTTTCAATGCGTTTATTGTTTGAGCTTTTCTTATTCCTATAGGTAGTGCATTCCACAAGTTTGTTGCAACAACGGTGAAAGATTTGTCGAGAAACAATGTGGCATGCAAATGCATTTTTAACTCTATTTTCTATGACGAGGTCGTCCGCACATCTATTGAAAGCTCGTACCAGGCTGGGTTTTCAATTGGCCACTAGAGAACCGTTCTTTCCCAGCAGTAGTTCGTACTTCGAACAACATACATTTATAATTTGCACATTGCCACTTGATAACTTTTGGAGCCGAGCATATCCGGACGTCCCGTGGTTGACACGATTATTATGGTTTTTAACATTATTTATAGGTATATTAAAGCTGCTAGGTTAAATCATGGAAATGATTTCTACTGTACGATTATTGTTTTTATTTTATGTAGGTACGTGACTGTCTGACTGTAAAAATAAATGTTTAAATCGGAATTTAAATGTTCCACCTTCAACAATAAGTACCCTACTTTGTGTTTATACATATAAATATGCTAGTAAAGTCCACAAGACATTTTCTTTGAGCAAGAATTCTCTCACAAAATCTTGTCCAAATGGTTATGATAAAGTGGGCCAATTTGGTTATGTTGTTGAAGTATCTGTGCGACTATTAATCGCATCTAAAGATTCACCCAGCTGCAGCAATAGCCCCGAGTGAACGTACAAGTTTTGCTTGCTAATTGTTCACTACTACACAATTACCCTATAAAGACAGTAGATCTGCCCTCGTTTATACAATTTACGTTCCAAATGGTAGCTGTATGTAATTATTGCTTTTCTCATTTATTTATTAGATTGAAGAATAGTCTGTATTAAAATCTCATTAAGCTTTCTTTTATAGAAACTTATATATCTTTAGAATAATTTTGTATAGAATAGAATAGAAAAAAATCTTAAACAATAATTACAATTAAATTACAAGAAAATCGCAAAAACAATAGGTATATACACATACAATATAAATACATACATATACAATGGGCTGTCTTATCGCTAAAAGCAGTTTCTTACAAGCAACCTTTGGATGGACAAATTCGACAGGAAATAAAAGGAATAATTGATAGTTTATGGTGTAAGAAAGTTTTTTTTTTGTATATTTCATCCTAAAAAGGGAATATATTAAGGTTCAGAAGTAAATATATTTTGTAAAGAAAATATTTAACAACTAAGTCAAGTTTGATACCTACTATTATAACATAAATTTTAGTTTAAGTCACTCGTTCATTAGCTTTGGCAGAGCTAGAGTGGCGTAGTTAATGGGAAAGTATTGCTATTTGCAAGATTAGGATGCCTATGGTTTATTTTATTTTAATTCACTAACGATCTTTTAAAGCTAGTCAGCACGTGAGACGTCATTATTACGTATTGTTTTATAGTTTAAGATAATTTAATCAAAATACATAGAAGAAAAAATGAATGACAGACTATAGTTTTTTTTTTTATTCTTTTGTTTTTTGAAGTTATACTTCTTGTGGCGTGTTATGGAAAAATGATGAGAGTAAATTTTTACGATGCATGCGCGCACCGTCACGAAAAACCGACACCCTGAAGTTAGCTAGTCAACATTTTAGTTTTGCAAAAAAAGTTACCAACTTCACGATAGTGATAAAAATGGTTTCTCCATGTTACTTTGAGTACGTCTGTACAATTTGAAGTTAATTGACGGTATGTATTATTTATGATAATTTACTGTGATTATAAGTGATAAAAATCGTTTTTACATATTACTTTGAGTACGTTTGTAGAATTTGAGGTTAGTTGACCGTATGTACTATTTATTATGATATTTTATTAATTATTAATTATTTATTAAATCGACGATTTCGAATAATTGATGGTCAATTTTATGAAATAAAGATATTGAATTTGAATTTGATATTTAAATAAACTTTATTTAACTAGATAAAAGTATAACTTCTTACGTGCGTACATAAGTAGACACACATTTTTTTATTGTTTTAAAGTTAATTTATATACGTGTGTAAACTATTACGTTATAAATAACTAACTATATTAATACCAAGTTAACATGTGTTTAGTAACTGCTAACTTAAAATTGTTTCTTCCAATCGTAAATGTATTCTAAACCTTAAAATAGTTTTAGTGTCGTCTTTAAGGACTCCTTAAAATTGCGAAGGAAAGATTTAAGAGACTCTGGTCAATGATCCGAGCTCTAGGATAATTTTGGATCGTAAAGTTTCAGTCTATGCTGGCGAAATAAGATAAAGGTCATAGTCACGAGCCATCATGGTTTGTCATTACTTGACTCCACGATTGCTAATCTTACACAAATTAGTTTTTAAGAAGCCCTTGAGCCTATGTACCTAAATATTTTAAAATCTAAGTAACGGCAAAGTATTGTCGTAATGACGGCGCTTGTGAACCCTTGCGAAATGGAGTTTTGGGGACATCATTATCACACAACACGGTATCCGGGAGGACTGAAATCCCAAAATAAATAGAAATACACTACGCACTATTCAATGTTAAACATATTTTAAATTTTACTGTGTCTTGGTTCTGTTGATTCCACCAGTAGTCCTAGTAGGTACAGTCACACAGTCAGTCATCACATAATAACTAGAATCCGAATACAAGTCTCGGTACAAGTACAAAAAAAAATCTTGTGCGTCCTGATTTGACTTGTATGGTAAAGGAAGGTATATTGTTTATATAACTAATTTGATGATACCAACAAAAAGGTTGTATACTAAACGTAGGAACCATGTAATATTTGTTTACATTCACTTGTCTTTCGTGCATCCATTGGTTTTCCACTAAGGTGATTGTGGTTCCCCAAGAGTGTATTATTAAATGAATCATTTTATATAGTATCTCCTATTTTAATCAAATGACAGAAAATTATGCAATAAAAAAATGCGCAGTTTATCCTATAGCAGGCATACGTACGCAGCCATGCATAGCCAATGATATATTTACAGCAAAATACAGGGCATCAGAATTCACGGCTGTTAACCCAATCCAATAAAACATAAAAACCGTCCCGAAAATAAAAATATACACAAACATACCAAAAAGTCACATCGCTTATTCTTATATTTACATAAAGGAACAAAATTATTCTTCATATTTAAACATAACTATAAAATGGCCATCAAAAGATACGGTTCTTTAGATAATCTAAAAGACAGAAAAAGCTCTAAACCATGATTATCTTCGAGATATAAACCTCCGTGGACCCAAAACTTGGGGGGTAGTAAGCAAAACCTCCCAAAGTACCACCTACCCACACCCTAGGAAAATTGAATTTATACTTCATTTCCCATAAAATGCCTATGCCAAATTTATTTTAGGCCATTAGCATATTAAAACGGCTCTTACCTTTGCAGCGTTAGCAAAATAAATAAGCATAATGTTCAAATTTTATTATTTCCCCTTACAGACTTTAAGAGATTTTTAAAAGAGGGTCAGCTATTTTATTTTATCAGAAGCTTAATTTGAGACGGCAACTAAGAATTTAAAGCGAGTTGTTAAACGTTGACTTCCCTGATAATAAAAAAAAAATAAACGATAGAACATCGTATGTAAGTCCAACGTGACTATCCAAGATATACTCGTACAAAATGGAAGCAGACTAGATGGATAACATTTCACAATAATGGATGAAATTTTTTATACATAAAGCATTCTGTAAACGGGAGCAGTGGAATCCTGTCTTACCAACTTTGCGATATCAAAAGGATCTCTTTGACAATTACGTACAACAGATAACTGAGTTAACAGCAGTTCTTCTGTCATAGGTACATCTACATTATTCGATTGTTTGATGGTACCTATAAGAGTGTTATACAAGAGTAACTAATTAAAAAAAAGGAAAAGTGCAAGTCTGACTCGGCCACAGGCCGTATGTAGATTTTCGTCCATCTTGGGAATCAATTTTCGAGATTTCTGTCTGTTTTTCCAAGCGTAAAATGTAAGTTTGTAATTGCAAAAAACTTTTTTTTGTGATGTTATAAATTAACAACTTTTGGCTTTTTTTCTGCTGAGACTTTGCTTCTCGTCAAATTTCATGGTTCTAGGTCAATGGAAAGTACCCTATAGGTTTTGGAATGCAAATTACGAAGTGTTAAATTATATGAAATATATGGTACATATCTCTGGATTTCGTTGATTTGGAAGCTTCATTTTTTTCAACAGCTTCAAAGCACCACAGACATAAATATTTGATGTTAATTTTAACTTGATACTTCCAGGCGTTCAGGAACCTGTCTCAAGGAAAAAGGGTCTTATCAAGCGAGACAGACAGACAGACAACCTTCCTTTTTTTCCTTTTGGACAATGGAACTATAAATAAGAAATCGGAAATAAAATGCAGCCCAAAGAATAAATCTGTTTAATTAATTGTTAAAACTTTTTTACTGACCGTACATTTCACCGTTCTTTAAATAATAAGATTTGTACTTTCATATGACGAATAAAATCTAGATGTGTTCTTGAAAGGAATCGCGACTGTTAGCTGAAGTGACGAAATATCAGAAAACTGATGGTTCTGGTGAAAGGATTTTTCATTGTATTTATTTAAGATTATTTCATTTTTGAGATAAAATTCGGTACTAAACCTTTGAGTGAAGCAGCTCTGTTGGCTACTGTACCCGACATATTGTAGTTCATTGTTGGTCAAAATCATTGCATTTCATTCGTTGCAATTCAACATCTTAAAATTTGCGATTATGTCTTTTAACTCGAAGGCGCTCTCCTATCAAGCACAATTATAGCATTGATTAAGTACCTCTGTGACGAGTCATTGCAGTGAGAGATTTGGGCGTGAGCCTTAACACGGGATTTACATATCGAGACTCACTCACACTTTGTCCTTCGAATGGCTTTTGGGCTTACTAACATTCAAGCAATTATAGTATTATATAACTCATTGGCAAGAAGTCAACTTGAAACAAATTAATTCGATTTCTTTACTTGCCTCTTTATGAAGTAAATACCGTACTCCACAAATGTATTCAATTTCTTTATTTCCGTCTCTATGGAGTATACTCCATCCATCATCCATAAGAAATCGTAATCTCCACTTCATACATAACATAATGTCGGTAAGTGCCTATGCTCGGCTTCTTTTACCACTTCGCTATTTATTCTTGCAATTCTCAGACCTTATATGCCTGACAGGAGACCTCTCAACGCCAGGGCCATCGGTGTTCAGCCGTCCTCGCCAAATAGCACTAAATCGACTTCTGACCCCATGGATATGGTAGATACTGCGAGGTCTGACAACCCGTGGCCGTCGCCATTAAAGACCATAACAGAGTGATACCCTGTCTGAATGATCGATGATTTTTCTCACATTTTGGGATGTACGTATTTAGTTAGATAAATTAAATTAGAGCCCAATTTAATTGCGGTTAATACTGAGGACATCCCTAAAACCGCTATTTAAATTCCGTTTGGCATGTTTGAGTTTCCATTTATATGTTTTAGGCTAAGGACCGCAGCTCAGGCAACGTTTTTACGATAAGATCCTAAAGAGACTTGGAGTTCTATTCATTGCTAATATTCAGAGTGTAAGAAACACCGTACCGGACACTGAAATAGTGTATTCAGACCATCATTCTGAATCGAAAATCATTGGAATTTTCTGCCGGAAAATTCATAATTCTTTTTTATAATTTTAATTTTTTTGGTTAAAAGTGATATGACAATGAGAAAACAGAACATTTTACCGCAAAAAAAATATAAATCCTCTTTCTGTTTATACTTAACACAATACAAAAGTCAGTTCATCATAAAAATGCGAGATTAAGGATTTATAGTCATTAGTTTCATTTGGCGCTACGCAATGTACGCGGTATTCTTTTTGTGCAGTACGGTGAATATCCTTAAACGTTAGGCGCCGTCGAAGCAGCTGATTGCATAAATGTTGTTTAATTGATTACATTACTATTTTTAGTCGGATGGGGTATGTTTTTGTAAGTTTTTCGCGTAGCGCAAACTTATACGCTGTCTAAATAAAGACCGGTGGTCTCTCTGCTATGGTAAATGGTAAAAACCTTTGTTGGGGCTAGAATGCTGGCTGTCTAAGATTTTATTAAGCAAAAATTGCTAATATCTGTAGGAGTGTACATGATGGTGGCCAATGCTATTGTTGTATTTATTGAACCCATTGTTCACCTCTATGGAGGAACACAGTGTAGTGTTCCTTCAACAAACAAGGAATGATCGTCCAAAGAAGTTAGGTGATCTAGCTGGAGCTAGTAGGATGCTGTTTACTTACCAATCAGTGAGAGAACTTTCATTGCGTCATGCAGGATCAGTTAATATGTAGTAGTTGTAGATGACGTTGTTTCCGCGACTAATGTTGCATAGTACACTATTTTTTTTTTTAACGTGTGGTAACCCCCTCGGCTACCACCGCACCAAGCTAACACTCGGCGAAGTGGGTATGTCGGACACGAACCGACTAAAACCACACGGTGTTCCGTCACGGATGTCTATGGTCGAGGGCTCAGGTATAACCTAGGAAGGAACTCCCTGGACCCCCGACAGGTAGTACACTATTTCCTAGTGAAGTGACTTCATAACGATTTGAATAGTTAATAACTTTCAGAGACGCAAGTGCCAAAGTTTGAGGAAGTGATAATAAGTTCGTAACAAGCATATCCACTTTTAAAAATCAAAGGTCCATATTCTGTTGTTACTGCTAATACCAAGTGTATGCTAAGTTATTTGTAGAATACTTGAATTCAATAGAGTCTGTTCATTCGTTGTTAAAGTTGAACAAACAAGCTTTGTGCACTTGTAGTTAGACTAGTGTCCGATCTAATAAACTTGCTGTATATTATATTATATGCACTGTGAGTAGGGTGTCTGTTTAATTAGTTGCACAGGTGAGCTCTAGTGTCTTGTGTAGTGTGCCGCTGCTGTTTCACGCTTGCTTTAATCTAAAGGCTAGTGTACATATTATACTTCAGTTTATCTTTACACAACTACGGTATCAAGCATACGACCAATTTATTGTATGTACCGTAGTACCATCTACATCAAGGGACCACTTGCACTTTCCTAATCCTCTAAACGGTAAATGAGGATATTTGGCACTACCACTGTGATATTTTGGCTTTAACCACGATCATTTGAAATGCAAAAGTACGCCGATGAACCAATTACCTACTTAGGGATGAGGATATTCTCATCTAATGATAAACTTAAAACTGCCAAATAATAAAAACACAATATATTTTCTTAATTTGTGGTGAGGTTTTTTGGGGTTTGAAATGTATGGAGTCGTTTCCTTTTTGTTTAGGTTCCTTTTAACTAGATGACAGATGTAATAACCTGATGCTACAGGTTGATTAGGGCTTCCAGAGCTCATACACTGAGAAGTACGAGTACTGTCAATGAAAACGTTTCTTCCTTTTCTACTGAGGTAAAGTAAGAGTGCTCCAAAACCCCATTAACAGTAGTAATGTACAAGGTAAATAATACCCAGTCTTTCGCAAGTTAGTTTTCTGGTTAGGTTCTGTCCCGTACCTTCGTGAGCTCATTTGATTAAAAATAGACTATTACTATTAAATATGATAACTGATCGTGTTCAATGTGGACATACCTTTAGTTCAAGTATAAAGCGAAACCGTTGCATTTGGTAGCTCGGCTGTTCTGCAGGATTCACTCCGGGACGATAAATCTGTTAGTCTTGTAGTTTACACAGGTGCTAATTATTACTCCGTGAATGTGATTCTAATGAGGGAGAAGTAATATATATATTTGATTAAATTCTGTTTACGTAAAACCTACTTATTATTTTAATTCGAATTTTAAATACTGGCATTCATTTGCTGATCTCATGTTTTTGGCTGAATCAATCGATGGATCTGACGAACATATAAATGACATTTAGTACTTTGAATATTGTAATGAGTTGAACAAAGTATTCCAAATTCAATTCAGAATTCAAGTAAGTCCGAGTACCTAATTAATCATTCGAGCAAATTATTCCAAATTTAATTTGAAAATTCGAGTCAATCATAGTGGTAGAGTCAATGAAATTGGTTACATAGTTAGTTAGAAGTCAAGCTATTATTAGCTTCGCATTTATATGCGTGTTAAAAACAAACTTCTGCTGGCAGGGGCAGCACTTGTGGGAGCTTCATCCATTTCTATATTTTTTCAAATGTTCATAATAAATAATAAAGTCCAAATAACGTCTTCACGAAACGAAAAATTGTAAAGGTTAATTATATAGTAATTAATATATTAAAATCAATGTATGTTTCGTTCTCCACTATGTATTCCGAAACCATTGATCAGATTGTGATGAAACTGTGGTAGGGTATTCTGGGGACGCCCGCTAGGGTTCCTGGCACAAAAAGTCTATATAAAAAAGGCATTGCAACGCATACCGGGTGCAGCTAGAAATTATAAAAAAATGGAACACAGCTACATCTGTCGGGTCGGTACAGCTAGTGTCTATAAATACTAGTAATGTCAATGTCATGTACGAATTTGTCTAGAATAATCGGTGTACAATTGAAGAAGAATACGAAAAAAAGTCAAATATATATTTTGCACAAGTGTATTCAGCTTTTTGATAAATTAAAACCGACATCATCCACATTAATGCCGCGCTGCAAAATAGCATAGCACTACTCATAATCTGTGCAAATTTATTCATTGTATCACCTTGTCAAATTACTAAGCGGCTATTTATGACTTCCCTTT
The DNA here is from genome assembly GCA_963859945.1 of Euplagia quadripunctaria. Taxonomy (NCBI): domain Eukaryota; kingdom Metazoa; phylum Arthropoda; class Insecta; order Lepidoptera; family Erebidae; genus Euplagia; species Euplagia quadripunctaria. The sequence goes on from OY982585.1 coordinate 8,437,166, forward strand.
TGAGCTTTATTAAAGAAACTAACTAAAACGAACCCAATATTTACTTAATGTAAATAAGAGAGGCATACAATACATATATTGTGGGCAAATCGTTTCATTGGGTCGATCGATATCTGCTAGCATTTCTTGATTTGCTTGTCTAATACCCGCCATATTGTTCAAAGCTTAATGTTTGACGATTTGCCCGGCCATGCTTAGGCAAATTAATTATGTAGGGTAACCAAAGTATTAGTAAATAATATGAAGTTTACACAATAATTATTTTTGGATATTAAAAATTTTGCCCGGCCATGCTTGGATATATTGAGTCTGTTGGGTCTCATAAAAATAGTATTCTGTAATATTTATTTAAATATGTTGTGTAATTAACTCACTGTTATTGATTGCATTATCATAGATTTCTAATGATGTTGCCATTTTTCTCGCAAGTAAACAGGCAGAGCGTAAATAGGTGTGGCGTCACGAAACGGAACTACATTACGATGCGCCCGGACATACCTCGGCCATATGGCCTCATAGGGCCAATGCAAGTGACTAGTTGGGCAGATCGAATCAACTTTATATTTTGTACATCTTAAAATAATCGGCCAAATCACGAAATTCATATCTTCACGACATGTATATTACTAGTTACGGCCATGCATTGCTGTGGCTAAGTAATTTGCATTAAAAAATATTGTGACTATAAATTGACATAAAAACTATTCTATATCTAAAGTGTAAAATTTCTTCTAAATCGGTTCATTAGTTTAGAAGTTCATAGCAGACAAACAACGTGACACGATTTTTTATATAATTACGGCAGAACTGTACTGTCAACAATGTGCTCTAGCCCATTGCTACTTCAGGATAACGCTAGACCAGACACTGCACAACAGACAGAAAATCAGAGTAGCTGCGCTTGGAATGTCACGTACACCCACCATACTCCCTGAAACTTACTCCAATAGATTAACTTTCTTCTACCTTTTCTATTGCAAATACTTCATTCGTTTCTAGATCACCCACGCCAGGTAGACTGGCACAGAATGCATTTGGCATTAAGTCCGCCTCTGTACACACTGTGCATAAAGTTTTTAAATAATAAAAATAAAAATAATTACCATTTGTTCCAGAACTTGGACAATTTCTTGGGTAAAAAAAAAACCGATGAGGCATTCCAAACCGCCTTCAAAGATTCATTGATTCTCGCTCTGACAATTTTTTCAGCTTGGATATTAATGAAATTTCTTTGAAACGGCGAAAGTGCATAGATAACGATGGTACATACTTTGATTAATTAAATATACAACTTCATAAAAAAAACGTTTTACTTTTGCCATATAAACACCAATTTCATATGTAAAGACCTAATAATAATAACTATATCCTGGTACATATTACCGTCAACTATATCTGTATATAAAACTCGGATAACGTACTTAGACACTTTTTTTATTTACGCTAAGAACACGAGAACAAGAAAAATAATCCCACTAATACTATAAATGTGAAAGTTTGGATGGATGGATGGATGGATGTTTGTTACTCTTTCTCGCAAAAACCACTGAACCGATTGCGATGAAACTTAGTATATAGATAGCTGGAGACCTGGATTAACGTATAGGCTACTTTTTATTCCGATATTCCCACAGAATCAGAATTTACGCGGGTAAAACCGCGGGGCACTGCTAGTATATCATAAAAGGTTCTCTCCCAAAAATATTTGCATTAAGCAAGAATTGAAACTGTGTCCTATCGCAGTCGAATGTTCGACCGACACATCAAATATGTCGTGACAGCACTAGACGCAGTATTTTTTTATAATTAAGAAAGGTTTTTACGTACTTAAGTATACAATTTTCTTTCCTACGATTCCTTATTCTGATTCTTTATAGTCCCAAGCGAAAGGTAATCCAAACTTACTGGTAACAACTTACTCACATACAAAATAATAATACTATATCATTACTTACCTAACATACCCTAAAATTTACACAGCAAACTTCGGGAACAGAGTAGTTAACCCTGGCGTGCCGGGTAACTTAACCCTAAAGTTTTTCTACTTAATCTTGCGAGGGGTCTGACAAGGAATTAATCTATTGAACCGGAGCCTCATAGGGCTTCGGAATATACCTCTTTATTTAGTTATAAGGGTGTTTAAGGGAATAAGTGTTGGCTAAGGATTTATAAATAAAGTGTTATTCCGTATTGTTGACTGTTTCAGCGGCAGTGGGTAAAATAAGAAAACGTAATGCCGATAAAATACTCCAATTTCAGATCGAGTTTGTTAAATGTGTTGCAATTTCGTCGCCCCGATAGTCACAAGGACTTTTCCTATCAACGATTTCTTTATTTCGTTTCCGAATCAAATAAATCCACGAGTTTCGAAAACGGTGAACAGCAGCCGCCTATACCAACCTCTCGCACTTGAAGATCTGGTCATATTACCACCAGACATTATCAGTGTGTAATATCGCAGTCTTCTGTAATATGATTTCTTTAAGGCAGGTTGGCGGTTCTAATCCGACCAAAAAGAGTAGTCTTACTAAGCCATCGGTAACAGTTCGTTTCCCGTTTACTCCCCTCTAACTTACTAGTTGTGATGATAAAGAAAAACATCATGAAAAAACGTATTCCGTAGCTGAAGTTGTCTACACAACATTACTTTTCGGCCTTAATTCCAAACTAGGCAGAGCTTGTGCTGGTAACCAGACTGCTGATAAACATACTTATATATTTCTAAATACATCCATATTGTAGATCAATTACACCGATAATAATGAATGTGGAAGCAAACGTTCAAAAGTTGTTTTGTAAATCAGATGTAGTAATAAATTAAATATCTCACCACATGCAAGGCGCAAACATGCTCCTGCTATGCCACTCAATTAGCTTTCAATGTGTTTTCGTGGATTAATAATATAAATGTTGTGGACGACCACAGCATGAATTAAAAACTATTGCAATTGGCTATGATACTAATTCTCAACAAACTACCTTTGGATTTCGAAAATACAAGAATTGAAATAGTTGATATTTTTTCTTTTTTGGCAATACATATCTACTGTGTCACCGTGACAAACTCTTCTGATACAGAAAGAAAACAAACACTTGTTCTTGCCTTACACCTGAGTTTTCTATAGAAGAACACACTTTGCCGCAAAAAAAAAAATTTTTACTGCAATATTTTATTTTGTAGTAATTTCCCCGACATTCGAACAAATGTAAGCAAATTGTGTAATAAATTTACAGATAAATTGTCTAGATCTTCCATTCCGACTTACCATACACTCTAAATCGATATTGAAAGTTTCGATTCTGACGTAACGAGCACTGATCCAAGATGCCATTTATTTAACTCCAGATTTGAATGAAGGTAGATTTGAAATTCAAAAGAGAGCATTTAGGTAAATTGATGAAGACTGAATTCACGTGATGCGATATCCAATTACTTTTGAGTGCCGCTTGGGATTATGGGTTTATGGGGTTCTGATTTTTGTCTGAGTGAATTTTAAACAGTTTTCCGCCATCGCTTAACCCTTTGGATAATTGGCACTCCACCATTGTATGCTTCTCCAGAAACTTTTTGCCTCGCACAACCAATTTGTGGAACAAATTGTCGCCTGCGGTATTTCCGGACCGATACGACCTAAAATCTTTCAAAAAAAGAACACCGCCTTAAAGGCCGGCAACGCACTTGTGACTCTTGAGTTGCAAGTGTCCATGAGCGGCGGTCAGTCACTTACCATCGGGTGACCCGTCTGCTCGTTTGCCCCATATCCCATAAAAAAGGTACTGCCAGGAAGCGGATGCATACTATGGAGAGGAAGTTTCCCCATCAGGGGCTCAAATTGCGGAACGACTTGCCAAGATTTTCCATAGAAACTACAGGAACTCCCAATTCGCCTTTGAGGGAATACTCATATTCTTTCTATGTTTTATAGTGTCCTATTTCATCCCTGTACTCCAACTTCTTTAAAGGAGTGTTTTGTTTTCCTCAATGACACACATTCTAGGTCCTTGAGGTCATCCGAATCTCTGGAACTGGCATTACCAACTCACTGTACCAAGTTCTACGATAAATCATTTACTGTGCAGGTTGTCCGATTATGGAATACTCTGCCAATAGCTATTAGACGTGCCAAAACTTTGCCTGTCTTTAAGAACATGGTCAAAGAATATTACCTGACTTCTAAATCTATTATTTGTCAAAACATACTCTATCTGTTGTGTACATCTGTAATTTCTATATCAACATTATGCAGGGTGTATTAGAACACTTACTAAAATCACTGAAAGGACATGACTCTAGCATGCAGTTCCAAGAAAAATATACTTATGCCCAACGATGATTGGCAGCAGCAGCAGCTCTTACTAGGATAACTAGGTATGTCAAATCAGACATAAAAACACATATTAAAAGAAAAACTTTCGTGATTGATATTCATATTTATAAAGGATATATGTTTTACTTACGTGCTTATTTTGGGAATGACTAACTAGTTTCGGACCCGACGAGGGACCTTTATCAAGGAGTAAAGCGACCTTCCGCGTCCGTGTCAGGCGCTGCATTAAAATAGTCGAGCTTCCCCGATGTATATGTATCTGAGTAAAACCGTATATGCTTTATGAACATAAATTCAACTTGTATATAACTATGTTTTCTTTGTGATCAGATCAAAGCCCTTTTTTGAACCAGCCAGACAGCGTTCTACATAAAGCGTAATTATTTTACATCGGCTACTTATATGGAAATACAAGAAAGAAAAGCGTCCATTTATCAAGTTCAATATACTATTTCCACATATAAAATACGAGTACGTCGTGCAAAAATTGCACCCCATTAGGAGAACGGCAGTACGTCAGGCTTAGTGACAACATTTTTAGTTCAATAGTTCTCAGCAAAATATTTTTCGTGAATTCAAGCACCTGTCGCCTACATAAAGTTCGCAATTACGGGGAAGTTTGATGTGATTAGTGGTTTTAAATGGGGTATGGACTGCATAGATTGTAATACGTGTTTTTTAATATAAAGTTTCTCTTTCTTGTTTTAATATACAATCCTTAATATGTATCCTCATCCTCCGCGCCTTTTGCCTACTAAGTTGGGGTCGACTTTCGGTCTAACTACGATGCTGCCGAACTTCGATATTTTACGTGAAGCGACTGCCATCAGACCTCCACAACTCAAGTACTAGGCGATATCGAAGTTCTGTAGTTAGACCAGGTTGTCGGATTTTTACCCGTAACGAATGCCACGTATGGCACCCGGGACCGACGGTTTATCGTGCTTTCCGAGGCACGGAGGGGTCTCAACGTGTTAAGAATGGTCACCATACTGACCTAGCTAGTATTACTTAACGTTGTTATGTGCTATCCTACTCGGTTACCACTTAGCCTCGATGTACATTAATTAATTAAAATAAAGCTGTATAGTATACTAGATGTAATAAGACTGTAGATAGATTTTAGGTATCAGATCTATCTAAGTACATTAAAAAAAGATCAATTTATTAACTATGCGTATCTTTTAAGTTCCGCTTAAAAACATGATACATGTGAAGATAATGACGATTGAATACTTTGACTAAAGGTTTTGTAAACTTTTTATTTTTGTGATAAATTTTATTGCAATGTAATAAACAAAAGTTTTTTTTATGATATAGGGGGCAAACGAGCAGACGGGTCACCTGATGGTAAATGACTACCGACGCCCATGGACACTCAAGAGTCGCAAGTGCGTTGCCGGCCTTTAAGGTGGCAGTAGGGGAAGGAGGGGAAAGTGGGGGGAAGTGTTAGGGCCTCCGGTAACCTCACTCACTCAGCGATGCGAGGTGGCGATGTAAGCATTGCTTCACTGCCGGTTTTCTGTGAGGCCGTGGTATCACTCCGGTCGAGCCAGCCCATACGTGCCGAAGCATGGCTCTCCCACGACCAAGTGAAGTATATTTAGACGTACTTAAGTCATTTGTTTCTGGCCCTTTACCATTGAATAAACACACGAACACTAAGCAATCAACCATAACTGTTACGACAAAATTTGTTATTTTCGTCGGATAATTACACCTAAATTTTCTTTACCTATTTGTGAAAAATTAAGTAGTTTCTTACAACATTCGTTGTGCACACCTCATTCACAAACAATAATAAGTCGAAACCTTTTTCCTGATAAAAAACTTGAATTTAAACGTCAACTTAGAAATCGATTATAATATGCAAAAAATGTTAACTAGAAACTTTAACTGACTTGATGATTACTGACTACTCACGCAAGTAAGTGTAGTTTTTTTAATAAAAAATGAAAGGCAAGAAATAAAGTGGTTACATAAAAAAACATGATCACTTTAAAATACAATTTGTATACCAGACGCGTTAACTTGGCAACACTTACACAAAAGACTTTTGTTAACAAACGAGACTAAAACTGTGTGAAAAATAGAAAAAGGTTTTTGTCAAAGAGTATTCACGTAGAGACTCCTCTACTACTACTGAAGAACTACTGAAGACGAGACTTGGAAGTTTAAATAGTTCTTAGGGTTCCGTAACTCAAAATAAAAACAGAACCCTTATCGGATAACTTTGTTGTCCGTCTGTCTGTCTATCAAGACCCGTTTTTTCAGGAATGCGTGGAGATATCAATTTTAAAATTAGGTTTAATACTAAAAACTCAAGCTTCTAAGTCAATGGATTAAAAGATACGGCCACTTAAGTCTTTTATTTTAACCAATTTAAACATTTTCAATAAACCTATAGGGTACTTTCCATTGACCTAGAATCATGAAATTTGGCGAGAAACAAGGTCTCACAGCATAAGTTATTGAAAAAATCTGAAAGTTATTTTGTGCGATTACGAACTGATATTTTGCGCTTAGAAAATTTACTGTGAAGTATATCGGTATATTTTTAGACCTGCAAAGTTAATTTTGACTTTCAAACCGACTTGAAAAATGCCATTATTACGTTTGTGGAACTATTTTTGAACCGAATGTGGTGGACGATGAGAGTACGGTCTTTCATAATTCCGTTTGTTTTTTTTTTTTTTTTTTTTTAAGTTATCATACTTATACTACTTACTACAAGTCTACAATCAATTACTACTACAATAAATAAATTGATGACGTCCCATACAGTTCCTAGCATTTTTGTTGAGCAAATTTCCGCCCTATGCATAAGACGAGCAACCTATAAAACTTCAAAGATCTTAGACCAATTTACACTTTTCCATGTCTGTTAAAAGCTCTTGGACTGGTGGTACGCCTATTAGTAGTACTATGAGGCTAATGATATCCTCCCTGTTTACCATTAACCATGGTGCATAAGCAAGAAAGGGAGCAGGATTGATCTCCGAGCTTCGCATTGTAGTTTATTCCCACGCTTTTTATATCATTAATACTTCAGTGCTGCTTTGAAAACTATGCTGTTATGAATCCTTGGTGAAAGCAATGAGCTTGGTCATGATAATGTTTATAAAGGTTAGGTATATTAGGTGTCCCTGCCCGAGTGTTGGCCCTTGCCCTTGACCACATGTCCGACCGCCTCAGGGAGGTGTTCGACGCTAGCTTGGCGTCCGGGCGCTTCCCTGATTGCTGGAAGAGCGGGAAGCTGGTCCTTTTAAGGAAGCCGGGACGGCCTACCGACTCGGTCGCGGCCTACAGGCCCATCGTGTTGCTGGACGAGGCGGGTAAATTGTTTGAGAGGGTCCTCTCTGCCCGCATCGTCCGGCACCTTGGCGAGGTCGGCCCCGATCTGTCGGACGCCCAATTCGGTTTTCGAGCGGGGCGTTCGACGGTCGGTGCTGTGTTGCGCCTGAGGGCCGTGACCGAAGAGGTAGTGAGCTGTGGCGGCGTGCTGTTGGCGGTGTCGTTGGACATCGCCAACGCGTTCAATAGTCTGCCATTCAGCTGCATCAGGGAAGCACTCCACTATCACGGAGTGCCAGGGTACCTGAGGCGGCTAGTGGCAGACTATTTAGAGGAGCGTACCGTCATGTACGAGGACCGAGATGGAGTTTTGAGTCGTCGGCCCATGTCGTGCGGTGTTCCGCAGGGGTCTGTCCTTGGACCACTCCTGTGGAACATGGGGTACGACTGGGCCCTTCGGGGCGACTTCCCCCCCGGGCTGGGCGTAATCTGTTACGCCGACGACACTCTTGTCACAGCCCGGGGGGTGAACTTTCAAGAGGCGGCGCGTTTGGCCACCAGAGGACTCTCCATGGTGGTCAGGCGCATCGAGGCGCTGGGCTTGCGGGTGGCCCTGGATAAGACGGAGGCCCTTTTATTCCATGGGCCCCGTCGTGGTCCACCACCTGGCGCCTCTATCGTGGTCAACTCGGTCCTCGTACCGGTTCAGGCCCACATAAGGTATCTGGGCCTGATCCTCGACGGTAGGTGGCTCTTCGACGAGCACTTCCGACAGCTTGCTCCGAAGCTGGTCGGCGCTGCGTCCGCCCTTGGGCGACTCTTGCCCAATTTGGGCGGACCCAGTGTCGCTACAAGACGGCTGTACACGGGGGTTGTCCGGTCAATGGCACTGTACGGTGCACCGGTGTGGGCGGGAGCTCTGACCGCCCAGAATAGGGCGCGCCTCTGGCGCCCTCAGAGGGTTATGGCGGTTAGAGCCATACGCGGATACCGCACCGTGTCGACGGAGGCGGCGTGCGCGTTGGCCGGGACACCCCCGTGGGATTTCACCACTGCGGCTGTAGTGAGGACTCGGCCCAGCACACGCTGGCGGTTTGCTCCGCCTGGGCGACGCAGCGTCGGGCCTTCACTGCAGTCATCGGAGGGGATCTCTCGCTACCGGCCGTCATACGCTCCATGGCCGGTAGCGACAGGAATTTTACCGCGGTCGCGACCTTCTGTGAGGACGTCATCTCACAGAAGGAGGCGGCGGAAAGGGTCCGGGAGGACGATCTCCACTCGGACCTAATTCGCCGTCGGCGAACCGGGCGGCGGAGGCGCGCATACCAGCGCCTCATGCCGCCCTGAGTGTGGCCGCGGGTGGACGGGACGGGTTTTCCCCTCCACCCGCTATAGTGGCCCCCCGCGAGGAGGCGGCGTCCGCGTGTGCCTGGACGTCGCCTAATTGAGAGGATTTAAGTTTTTACCCGGAGGTGGTGCCCGCGCTTTTGCGGGCGGGCGCTAGGGGGGGTCCGGATGTCTTAATAAAAGCTGTTCCCGGATCCCTCCTACTTAAGGCGCAGTACGGCACACCGTGTGGTTTTAGTCGGTTCGATTCCGACACACCGCCCCACTGAAAACCCCGGTGGGGTGACGGCCCGAGGGGGTTTCCACACGCACAAAAAAAAAAAAAAAAAAGGTATATTAGGTGTTTATATGTAAAGACTATTCAGGTTAATGTTTCAAACCTCAGACCTAGCTAAAACTTCAACCACGCTCCTTCAGCTTGTTTGATTAAAAGTAAATTAATAATACACCTAAGAGTACTTGTAATGGCAATCAAAGTAAGTTTATTTAATAAGAAAATCAATACAAGTAAATAAAATTGAAGTGTCTGTTTCTAAAGTCAAAATAATAGTATTTTTTTAAGCTCATACTGTTATTTGCTTGCAAGACGATTCGCACGATACCTATGCCTAAAAGTCAGATTTTAAAATTTTTGTCTGTCCGTCTGTTTGTTCCGGCAATCTCCGGAAAGGGTGGACCGATTTCCACGGGACTTTCACTGACAGATAGCTGGTGTTATAAGGAGTAACTTTGGCTACTTTTATTTTGAAAAAAGAATTAGGGTTCCACGAAAAATGTGTAAACATATACACGCTAGCGAAGCCACGCGGGAACTGCTAGTTATAAATATTAAACGAAGTTATCCACCTGTCTATAATCTACTCTATGTTAGTAAAAAGAACTAGTGAACACTTCGGGCGTGGGAAGTAAAAACTCTCTTACAGTCGCGTGTGGACGGTACCACCTTTTGTTTTCTCCTAGTACCGTACCTTTGCCGCCTGCATACTACGGTAGCCGAGTTTGTTATATTACGAAGTAGTGTTTTCATAGCTAATACAACTTGGATGAAAATAATTGAATAAAAACAAAATCTTTTGTTTAAAGGTTTTTAGAACACTTTCCGATATAATGAGCTCAATGGGAGCTGACGGAAATATTATAGATGATGTTATTGTATAATATATATATACTAGCTGACCCGACAGACCTTGTCCTGTCTTAACTTTTTTTTTATGAATATTGAATTCGAATTGGTATAATTTGCAGTGCGCATTCTGTCAATTGCGCCAACTGTCAAACGAACGAGAGTTATCTATGTCAAAAACGCTAATGTTACATTAGAAAAGTTAATATGGTCGTAAAGTTTTCTTAAATTTTCTAATTTTCCGCTCAACTTTCTTTATTTTTTCTTTCATAAGAACCTTCTCCTGACAATAACAAACACAAAAAAAAAGAATTAGCGAAATCGGTCCAACCGTTCACGCGTGATGCCGTGACCAAGGGAAATAGGGATTCATTTTTGTTTATATAGATTATAGATAATGATTATAAATGATGTTGATGATGATGAAGATGATGTTATTGTATAATATATGTGTTATGCTCGATTTCTTTATTTGAATTAGAAAATGTTAAGTCATTATTTCCTTAACAAAGGGGACGGTCTTTGAATTTAGAATTGTATTGATGTAACTGTGTTATACAGAAATATCAACACGGGTGCCCCTAAAAATTAATAATTGTTAATAAAATTTTCATTAAACCTTCTTATTCTTTTATGGCAAAAAAACATTTATAAAGAAATCAAAATCGAATTTCAAAACGTAATTGCGTTTTATAAAACTTTTAGCTTACTTACGTGTAGTTTTGCAAGTGTAATTGGCAATGCGTCTCAACCGTAACTGCTTCGAAGCAAGAGGCCCTATGCTTGTTTTCCAACCTTAATGTATACTTAAAACTTTAAACCTTTAGGTGTAATTACGAGAAACATGATTAAACTCTAAGCTTTTCTTCAGCTTGTGATGCCGAAAAAACTTCCAAAAAAAGTAAGTTCACGTCGATAACGTCATAATAGTATGTTCGTTTTATTTTATCTCTGTATAATCTTTAAAATATATTTTCTTCAATACTATTTCTTGACGATATGACTTGGTAGAAAATCCATGAGAACATTGACCTCTACCAAACGAAGCTAATTCTTCTACAAATTCGAATATGATAAAGACGACTAAATGCAATTTCCCATGACGATAGACTTTTGGGAGAAGCGCTTGCTGTACGTACATTTGTCGTCGGAGAGCCATGCTTCGGCACGTATGGGCTGGCTCGACCGGAGTGATACCACGGCCTCACAGAGAACCGGCATTGAAGTAATGATTAAATTGCTTTTCGCCGAGTGAGTGAGGTTACCGGAGGCCCTAACCTTTTCCTCCCCCCCCTCTCCACCTCTTCCACCCTTCCCCTACTCCCATCTTAAAGGCCGGCAACGCACTTGTGACTCTTGAGTTGCAGGTGCCTATGGGCGGCGGTAGTCATTTACCAACAGGTGACCCACATTAGCCACTCGTTTGCCGCTGGCTGTTACCACTGTAGCTATTTATTCTATCAACGTCTATCTGCAATAGTTCTACGACATTTTCCCAACCGACAATAGAACGCCTGATTAGGCTTATGGAAGAAAAATTTATACAGGAATATTTCAGGTACAATTTCCTATATTCTGCTAGTAATTACAAAGTCACCCAGGTTGAAAAGGGGATTCCACTCTGTCCTACAGCCCTAAAACTACAAAATTCTTGAAAAACAAATATTTATAAAATAGCCTGTAATTTTTTAAAATAACTGCATTCCCAAAATAAAGCATACAGGCGATTTTGGGTAAAGGGGAATTCTGACTCCCCATTTTGCGAGAAAGTACGATACGCCAATGTTTCACCACCAGGCGCTGAAAAGTTTCTCTAAATGTTGCTAAAACAATTTGTTAAAACATTTTCCTCAAACTACTTCTTAATAAAAGTTTATGTCATCCCAATTATATAACGCTCCGGTCAGCAACATAATGTCATAGAGAAGTCTTACAAATTGACTCAACCTACATGCGACGATGTATGAAACGGAGGTAGGATGTTCGTGGAATAAGGAAAATGTTCGAAATATAAACTATGTTATTTTATTCAGCCATTGGGCTTAAACGGAGACTTTTGCTTTTTTTTTACTTTTATTGAATAATCAACTGTTATCCTAACAAGAACCCCGTATTTTCTTGAAAAATCCAGAGTGTTTGACGATCTATGTGACGCTGCGGTAGTACATTAGACTTCCTAATTCGTCGCAGATACCATTCTCAGGAGAAAGAGAAAATCTAAGACCAATCCTAATAGTACATACTATTAGGATTGGTCTTAGTTTTTCTATGTATTACATGTTTATATTTTTTTTTGGTATCGGGGGCAAGCGAGCGGATGGGTCACCTGATGGTAAATGACTAACGCCGCCCATGGGCACCTGCAACTCACGAGTCACAAGTGCGTAGCTGGCCTTTAAGTTAGGGGAAGGGTAGAAGAGGGGGAGAGGGGCGAGGGGAAGTGTTAGGGCCTCCGGTAACCTCACTCACTCGACGAAAAGCAATGCAAGCATTGCTTCACTGCCGGTTTTCTGTATTTACAAAAAATATCTAAGTACGTTTATCCGTGTTCTAGAACCCACAACAGAACTCTGCTTCGTTTGGGTCTACATAGCGCTGTATAATATATCTCAGAATATTAAACACACTCCAGAGTATTTCTGATCACTCTACTATGGGCCTACCTGAGACCCATCCTACTATGTTGAAATTATCGCATTCTATTAGATAAAAGTCATCTATTCACTTCTGATTAATAACGTTTACGAATGTTACTTTTGCAGCTAGAAATTACAAATAACAGTTAGTATATAAGAAAGAACCTCTGTACAAATCTTTCGTTCCCGACTGTACATCAGTACACGTCATCACTCCTAACTTAAACTAAGATTAACTTGACATAAACTATAATACTAAGACTGATTGCACTCTGCAACGGTATCATAATTCAACTATAGTTACCTATATTCGATTAAGTCAAGCAAACAATTTATGTACACACAGTATCAGCTCGTAACTCTTCATCAATAGCAATAGATACATTGAATAGGTATAGGTTCTAAGATTAAATGCAATTTGACAACCTCTGTAAGACCCTTGTAAATATTTGTAATGTAATGCATGAATATGACTATTTACATTAGTTTGGGTATTTGTATGTAGGAGACGTGTATACGCAAAAAACTAAGTATAAATAATGTTATTATTATTAATTACTAGCTGTGCCCGGACTTCGTTATTTATATCGAATCAACAGCCTGAAAAATAAGTTTCATGCTTCTAGCTCTAAATATGATGATATTTCCATACAACTTTTCATCCCCACCTAATGGGTAAAAAATGGGTGTAAAGGGATGAACCCTTTACACCTATTTTTTCGCATTAAAAAGTAGCCTATGTCTTTTCTCAGGTTCTAGACTATCTGTGTACCAAATTTCATTTAAATCGGTTCAGTAGTTTTGGCGTAAAAGGGCGACAGACAGACAGAGAGACAGACAGACAGAGTTACTTTCGCATTTATAATATAAATATAACAAATATAATATGGTAAGGAAGTAAGGATTAGCTTCGACCAGCGGAAGCGGTTTCGGTTCGAAATATTTTTTTCATCCCTATGGAACATTTTTTTTCCATGTAATTTGCTGTATCCCTGGTAACGTGTATGGTTGTGGTGGTATGGTAACTTCATAGTGATCGTATGAATACTTATAATTAAAAACTTCTTTATAATCAATACGTTTGCTAATTTCAATAAACTGACACAAAAGTGAACTAAAAATATGGAGTAACTTCAGAAAAAAACAGTAATTAGTGTTCAAGACCCGTGACGGCTGGTATTCAGGAAATATTGCATATTTAATCATTCCAGAATGCTTTGTAGTTGCAAGCATCTATGAGCTACTTGTGATTGGTATCCACTGAGGGCATATAAATATTATAGTGTGATATTAAAAAAAAACAGTGTAATTTTCTTTGTTTTCCCTGTAAAAAATAACTTACCCCTTCATTCAGTATGATTAAAACACAGCAAATATGATTGGGCCTTTAGAACTACATTATAACCATCGGAATTATGTTTAACTAGCTGTGCCCGCGACTTCATCCGCGTGGAATAGTGTATTTATATCGCATAAACAGCCTAAAAAATAAGTTTCAAGCTTCTAGCTCTAAATATGACGATACTTCCATACAACTTTTCATCCCCACCTTTCAACCCCTTACACCCCTTTTTTCGCATTAAAACGTAGCCTATGTCCTTTCTCAGACTCTAGACTATCTGCGTACCAAATTTCATTAAGTCGGTTTAGTAGTTTTGGCATGAAAGGGCGACAGACAGACAGAGTTACTTTCGCATTTATAATATTAGTAAGGATTTAAGGTTTTTACCTATAAAAGAGTACTCAAAGTTATAACTCTACTAAAGATAAAGGCTTTCCGTTTTGGTGAATGCTGCTAAAATATTAATCCTACATACGTAAGTAGCGCACATCTTCATTAATTAAAACTTACCTTAATCTGGTAATAGCAAGTTCAATTAAATTAAGTTAATGAACTATTGAATAATTACAAAATTTTGTTTTAGATATGTTTTTACTAACTTTTAAACTTTCGCGTTCCATGATATAATTATGTACTTCCACGGGAATTATGGCGATCACGAAAAGGTATTACATACCTCTGAATTGCCTGACGTTTCGACCAGGTTGCACTGGCCGTGGTCACAGGTAATTCAGAGGTATGTAATACCTTTTCGTGATCGCGTTAATTCCCGAGTAAATACATAAAAACATGTTTGTGTACGGGACTATTTTTAAATATAGAGTGTTTTTTGATTTGTACATTTCTTTCGCACACCGCACTATCTTTTTCTGAATAGGAAGAGCCTTAATTTATTTTTAGTTAGGTTTGTTGTTTTATTCAATGTTATAATATTGTTGTTCGCATATAGACAAAAATTGCCAGATAAAAAAGATTAAAAAGATGATAATAGATATAAATAGTTATGTTTTTTATATATTTTTTTTTATTAAACCAAAAATGAATCGGACAGAACTCCACCTCACCTAGTGTTCCCTCAATCAAATGGGAAAGATTGAATGTGAAATATCAATTAATAGATATACTTTATGCAGTTGCAAAATCGCTCATCAACATATTATTCGGCAAAACTAACATTTGAAGATGATTGAAGTGTCTGTTTGTAATGTCAAAATAATAGTTTTTTTAAGCTCTCAGAATTATTTTTACGATACCTATGCCTAAAAATCAGTTTTGAATTTTTTGTATGTGTGTCTGTCCGTCTGTCTGTCGGTTTATTCCGGCTAATCTCCGGAACGCCTGGTGTAATAAAGAGTAACTTAGGCTACTTTTATTTTGGAAAAAGAACTAAGATTCCTCCCAAAATATATAAATACTAGCAACCCGCCCCGGCTTCGCACGGGTAGCAAAGACATCTTCAACAATCATCATCATATTTCAGCCAATTTACACAAAATCTTTACAAATTAAACCTTCCTCATGAATCGCTCTATCTATTGATGAAAACCGCATGAAAATCCGTTCAGTAGTTCGTGAGTTTATCGCGAACAGTCAGCCATACGGACAGACGCGGCGGGGGACTTTGTTTTATAATATGTAGTGATGAACACGCGATCGAAGCCGCGTATAAAAATAGGCCCGGCCGGCCGGAACTGCTGGTATAAAAATAGGCCCGGTCTTTCCTCTTTATTATTTCAAACTACCCTCTCCAAAGCTTCCGACATCGTCAAACAAAATTTTCCATTAAAGCAAAAATATGAAAGGTATTTACAGTGGGAGTCCCTGAAGCCGGACAAATTAACCTTTGCACCAGTAGCCACGGGAATTTTATAGCGACGTGACAACGGATTTAATCATAAAAATGCCTGAGCGATATTTTTTTTCGAAAAGGGTCCTTGCATTCGGTTGTCTAAATAAATATGAGTTCTGCTAATGATACTTATGGAATGCTTTGCCGAAGGTATGATATAAAAGTTTTTATTTAGTGATGCATTTTTATAATAAAGGCAAAATCTACATTGCCTTTACTTAAAACATAACTACAGAAATGGGCCTAGAGATTTATGAGAAATCGGCCAGCCCATATGTGCTGAACCATGGCTCTCCCACTCTTCTTCAAAACTGTGTTAAATTGAGAAATATTGCGGAGTTTTGGTTATACATACACAGTGTGTTACTAATATAGATACATAAGAATAATTACATATTATTTTTTTTTTTTTGGTATAAGGGGCAAACGAGCAGACGGGACACCTGATGGTAAATGACTACCGCCGCCCATGGGCACCTGTAACTCGAGAGTCACAAGTGCGTTGCCGCCCTTTAAGGTGGGAGTAGGAGAAGAGGGGGAGGGGGGAAGAGGGGGAGGGGGGAAGAGTGGGAAGAGGGGAGATGGGAAGGACGTGAATAGGGGAGAGGGAAGGGTTAGGGCCTCCAGTAACCTCACTCACGTGGCGAAATGCAATGCAAGCATTGCTTCACTATCGGTTTTCTGTGAGGCCGTGGTATCGAGCGGAGTCGAGCCGGCCCATACAAGCCGAAGCATGGCTCTCCCACGATACTAACTATAAGTACCTACTATTTTTTTTAACATAAAGTGGTTCTACAATATTCGGTATTATATTTTTCAAATGTTGATAAAACATTGGTCATACTCCTTTTAAGGTTATTCATTCATATCAAGACTTCATAACAAGACATTCACTTATGACCTAAAACCTAACAACTCTAAGCACTGCGCGTTCCTGAAAAGCCCAAAGCGAAATGAAAAAAATACGAATGACCCAAAGTTAATTCCGCCAAACAAGACCTCGGGGTTAAAGCTGAAAATAAAAATATTCTACGGATAACGGCCATGTTGGAAAACTCAAACATAACATGTTACCCTGAAGCCTGTCAAACGGTCCCACTGAATATATAATTATTTGCCACCATGATAAGTTATTTAAAGGCAGAGGGAGAGGAAGCGTTTTAAAACATTAAGTAGTTATTTTAATTAAGAATAACCTTCACCCTTATACGATATTAGTTTTTATGAAGTGTGCGAATAGTGTTATTTTTTTATTAGTCATTATTTATCTTGCGTTCAGACACATGTGAACTATCTGATACCACTGAAAGTTGCCAGTTGCAACGCTGATTACTATATATACAGCGTGTAAGTATCACTGTCGCGAATAACTTACAAAAACGTCTTTCTTTGGATACTTATCACAATGCAAAAGTCAGTTCATCATGAATATGCGAGATTAAAGATTTACTGTTAACATTTTAGTTTTGAACTACGCTGGTTTTGTACTGTGCGGTACGGTGAATGACCTTCAGCGCACAGCGCCGTCGAAGCAGTTGATTGTATAAATGTTTTACATTGCAGTTTTTAGCTGAATGGGGTGTGTTAGTTACATGAGATGTTATCTTCACTCTCAGAATAGACGTAAGTAATTTATAAAGTGTAGGTAAACACGTTATAGGTCTGTGGTTTTTGGGATCCGTGGCACTACCAGACTTATACAGTAGGTGAGTTACACCTGTGGTTATAAAAGTCGGAAGCGAACCTGATTCTAAGCATTATTTTTGTAATTGAGATGCCAATCGTACATGTGAGAGTGTGAGCCACTTTAACCAAAAGTTATGCAGTCCGTTCGGTCCCGCTGATTTCCAGTTCGGCAGCGAATGGACTGCATAAGCTATATCAGTGTTCGATATTGATATTAGCTCCATGGTATCAATCGACTCACAAGATCGTTCGATATCTCGCATCCAATCACCCTCTGTGTGAGTGACAGGCATCGCCCAGATGTCATGCCAAAATGTATCCGTAATTTCAGCATCTAGGAAATGTATGTCACTCACTAAATCAGGTTAAACCAGGCTGCTCGCACCTCCAATAAACCCACCTCTCATCCTTTTAGAATGAACGATTCTGAGTAAATCGGTCCAGTCTTTTTTTGTACTTTCGTATACGGATTGCCCATGCATAAACTTTCTATATTAGAAAGTCAATACGCTCTGTGACTCGTGCAGAATAATTAGAGGAACTGAGAAAAGACCAATTCACAAAACGCCTTACTCTCAGACGTGTGTTACCCGATCTAAAACAGATAAGCTAGCCAATGAGTGCCCTCACCTCAATGAGACGACGTTCAGTCCTGCACTGCTACGCCGGAGCAGCAAGCTTTGACCGAGTAGCGGTATAATTTGCTGGGAATTTACCATAAGCTCCTCGACATACTGGAACAGCCGCACAGTACAGAATTGAGTGTGTATCACTGAGATCTGTGCTTTCTTCTAAATAAATACCTAATATAGAATCAAGAGCACACACTAGCGCTTTATTTCGTTTATGCATTGGCAAATACGATAAACGAGGTCTGTTTTCATAACTCATAGTCCGATGTTCTCAAATAGCACCTTCCAAAATATGCCTTATTTATTCATTGCACTGAGTACTTACAGATGAAGCACCACTGTCCTCTCCACTCTCAACAGGGCAAGGTCATAGTAACCCAGAAGTTATTTGTGACCATGTTTGTGAAGGAGGAGAAATAACAGTGCTATTCTGCAAGTCCAAGCGTAGCCTATCAAGCACAGAGTTATCGTTGAATGGCCCATACTTGATCCAACAGTCTTTGTGCCAAAACGTTAAGAGCTCGTTAAAGTTCCTGAAACAGAGACAGCATACGATCACGATACGCAGTAAGGTTAGTTCCGCAAATAAGTAACTACAAAATATGCTCGCATGACGTTTTCGTTTCTTGAGGTAGTCCATCTCATGCGACGCACATTACCACAGGGAGAGAGGGCCCTATTCGAAGCCGGTAGGCCTTGGAGTCCCAAGCAGGTCGGTGGCCGGCCTCTCCCCTGCCAACGTACAGGTGTTGACGACGTCGCGTCGGCGGAAAGAAAAACTCGTCACCCGATGTTGAGTTAACCGCCTCCACAGCGGCCGGTATTCTTAATGCGAAGCTGAGCGACGAGTCCGGGGATGTTAGGTGTGCAGTCCTTGCTCTGGATCTTCTTAACATTTATAAATTTAGCAGTCATATTATGGTGTATTTCTTTTTCAATTGTATTAGGCATAACAGGGCATAACGTTTATTAAACGTCATGTCGTACTGATATATGTTTGTTTTTTTTTTACACATTTAAAACTTCCTTTTAACACGAACTTATATTTATTTGTGGTATTAATTTTTATTAATTTAAACAGGTTATTAAGTAATATTATTTTTATTCTATTATTTTTCAGGCAAAATTCTATACCTAATGAATAAGTGAATAACAGTAAACATCATACTATTATAACCTCATATAAACAAAATGATTCACCAACAATAGAGGGAATCTGGCGCTTATAAATTATATTAAACGTTACTCATAGATTTTGTAAATGTATAGTAACTGAATATTATACTAAATGTTATATTATGTAATGTAATAATTGTTTCAAATGTGCATTTTAGAAAATGTTTATTAAAATATACATAAAAGTTATATCAGAAATTCATTATATCATGTGATCGTGAAATGAAATTAGGTCATGTGATCATTAGAACTTTTGTTATTATTTCATACGTTACACACCCATTTTCTCGAGTGCAATTGCTTTTCCAGAAAATCATAGCATCATTACCTATCACACTTAAAACATTCTTCTATTGAGGTATTTCAATACACACAAATACCCGTATTTCGCGACATATAATCATTTACTTTAGTTGTTAAACCTGTGGTATCTATAGTAACGTCTTCCTAGTCTAGAAACTACTTCTATTTCTTGTAGATATCGATTCAAACATCTATTTTTAGTTACCATTATCCAATTTTAGGGTATAAGGAGTGTCAACTATGTTTTTCTTTTAATTTGTTTACACAAAATGCAAATGGTAAGTAAAGAAATAATTAAGCTCTAATATCATAAACCAATGAAACGAACTTCACAGTTTTATTTAATTTTTTTTATTTAAATCCTCAGTTAAAAAGAACTGAGGCTTTCTTCAAATGAAAGTTCCGTATCCAAGTTATATTCGTTATCCGGGATTCTTGAGCATCGGCCATTTATTTTTGTAAAAGGTGGTATACATCCGTCCCCCAGAAAAGTACCAGTATTCGCCATGCAAAATACACCAAAAATCACAATTAGTAAAACAATCAGGCGCATCGTCTTCATTTCTGCTTCTTCTCTCTGTGAATAAAACGAAATGAGAATGAGCTCATAAGACATACAAGGTTTGACAGAAAGGTGTGCTCAAATGAAAGCCGTTGAAAGCTAACAGATGACGCAAAATTAGTAATTTTAATAAAAATCTTTTTAACAAAAAATTAAACCGACGAAAAGAACTAAAAAGCAAAAAATTATAGTATTGAGCTTATTTGCATAAACTATCAAATTTTACATAAACTTATTTTGAGTCGGTGCCAAATAATAAAATGATTGATGATGATTATTATTTTATGATTTTTTTTCATCATCAGCTCAGCTACCTACATGATGTGATGATTTCTAAACGCAAATACCTGATAAAGTAATGAAAAGTAAACAGAAACACTATTCATTCCTACAATTTTCAAAGGATTCTCTCAATTTTATCTCCTGATAAAATTGAGAGAAACCTTCGAAAATTGTATCGAATTGAAATCGAATCGAATCATTTGGATCCCATCATCAGATCCTGACTTCCTTGACATGGGACCACCCTTGAAGTAACAAAAATATGAATAATCAAAATCGGTTCATAAATAACGGAGAGAGGGCTGAACATACATAAAAAATATATATATGGTCGAATTAAGAACCTCCTTTTTTGTCGGTTAAAAATCTTATTTTAAAACTGAAGATTTGAACTTGAAAATTGTAAATAAAATTGATATAACGTGAATGCAGCTAAAATTTTTTTTTTCAAAAGATTTTAATGGTATGTCCGGATGTGCCCGAAAATGCCCGCATAAACAATTAAAAACATAATCATTAAAATTGACATGAAAATTTATATGTGGTTTAGAAATTACGCATGCAACTGGAAAAGCATTGTACGAGCGGGGCATTGTTTTTTTTTTATATCCCCAAGTCTACGGTAATCCTGTAGTAACAAAGAATATTTATTAAAAAAGATAACACGGTATTGAATTGTTATTAACTAGCAACCCGCCCCGGCTTCGCAGGGGTAGCAGAGACATCGTCAACAATCATCATCATATTTCAACCAATTTACACAAAACGTTAAAAAATTATACACCTAAACCTTCCTCATGAAATCACTCTGTCTATTGGTGAAAACCGCATGAAAATCCGTTGAGTAGTTTTTCAGTTTATCGCGAACAGACAGACAGACGCGGCAGGGGACTTTGTTTTATAATATGTAGTGATAATTTAAATAAAATATTGTGACCAATTGATAATCTCGTCCGTTTTTGAAACAGAGTTAAAATATTTAATAACAACGGATATCATTTTCTGTTAATTGTAGTTACCTAAATAAGTAAACAGATAAGATAATAAAGTTCTTCTCATGAGTTTATAGGTGTGCTCAGTAGCGCGGCAGAAGTGCATTCGACTGCCACACTGAGGGTCAATTCCGTTCAGTGCAAATATATGTGTGCATGAATATGTATATTTGGGTTGGTTTGAGCGTAAAATTTAAAATTTTTTGTTAAATTTAAATCTCTGGGCGACCATCAGTGTATATAATATTATAAACGGCAATGGTCTCAAGTTTTTTTACATCAATTTATATGTTATGAACCATAAATATAAACGTTTTAATTAATTAAAAACAATACTTACCTTCTGTACTGTAATCGCGTTGTGTTGCGTCTGCGCTGCACTAGACAGTGATCTGTCACGACCCCTTTGATTTTTTATTTATATTGAATCCATTATCAACAATGACCGTAATTTCCAAAGGTTGATAACGTAAATCAAACACTAGAAATTACAGTCATTGTTGATAACTTAAGATCAATTTATTTATTTATTAATACATTATAAGTACAGATCTCAGCTTGTGATTCATTAACAATAATATACCTACCACTTTATTGTATCCCAGAAATAATTTAAAGTGGTTCATAGTTCAATTGGTTCTTATAGAATTGTTGTTAAATACCTATGTGTTGGTCTAGTGGTTAGTAATCCAGCCTGGTGAGCCAGAGGTCATGGGTTCAATTCCCAGCCAGGACAAATATTTGTGTGATGAGCCTGATCATTTGTTCTGTGTCTGGGTGTAATTTATCTATAATATGTATGTATTTAGAAATATATAAGTATGTTTATCAGCAGTCTGGTTACCATAGTACAGGCTCTGCCTAGTTTGGGATCAGACTGTCATGTGTGAGATTTATCTAGTAATTATTATCTATTATTATTATTATTGGCAATTACTATGGGATAATTTAAAAAAATTATGACGAAAAGGTGTGTGTTCATGATTTAACAACATAAAATTAAATATGTCTATAATGTAGAGTAAGATTATTTCTAAGTTAATAATTAACTTAGATGAACATAACGTAACGAGAACAGCCTAGCTTTAAGATTTAAAGATGGGATGGAAGTACATAATATATTAAAAAGGAAATATAGGTAAGTAGGAAAGGCAAATTGATTACTGATGGATTACGGAGTGTTAGCAAAAGCTTGAGCAGATAGCTCTGTGAAGGAAGCAATGGCAAATTAGCAAAATTAAAGAAAAATATCAAAATGCTAATTAGTTATCATACCAACAATTTTGTTGCTCTAGCCGATCGCTCAAAGCCATGATAACTGCTTCCTTTATTACGAGGCAGCACAAAAGCTAACAAAATTGGCAACTGCTCGTTTGCCCACTATAAATAACAAATTTTCATGTATTTTTTTCTTAATTTGCCACTGCTACATTAATAGGGCTCGAGCATATCAGAGTATATTCACTAACTATAGGTAGGTATGTATTATTAAGATAGTGTAACGAAACTACGAGAAGTTTATCACTTAATATCTATGTCATAATAAGTATGTACATTTCTTTGAAACATGTTTATAATACACGTATTTATGATAAACTAATGAAATTTTGATATTTTGCTTACTTTTCTTGATCGTGAGACCTTGAGATAAAACCTAATTTAAATACAAGAAGAAACAAGAACTACCAAATTAAACCGATCCTCATGAAATGCTTTTGCATACACGTAAAAGCTAGTAATACCCATAGGCATGATTCTATTCAGCTTAAAATCAATTATTAAGCTCCTGATAGTAGAAGCTAGTGCTTCCTTTCAGCTAAAGTCGTTCGATGAGGGGACGTACCATTTCTTGTGTTTTCCGTGAGTGCAATATGGTATTGGGGACAAACCAGCAGACGGGTCACCTGATGGTAAATTACTACCGCCGCCCATGGGCCCCTGCAACTCAAGAGTAACAAGTGCGTTTCAAGGTGGAAGAGGGGAGGATTGGAGGGATGGGTTAGGGCCTCCGGTAATCTCACTCACTCGGCGAATATTAATGCAACTTTGCTTCAGTGCTTTCTGCAGTGTTTTCTGTGAGGCCGTGCCATCACTCCGGTCGAGCCGGCCCATACGTGCCAAAGCATCTCTCTAAAATAAAAGTAATAGTATCACTACCCATCACACTTAAGACATTCTTCTATTGAGGTATTTCAACAGACACAAACACCCGTATTTCGCGCTCTTCCATCGTAAACTAATAAAAAAGAGTGCGTGAGTGAGTGAGTAAAATTATTTACTTTAGTTGTTTAACCAGTGGTATCCATAGTAACTTTTTTTTTTTATTATTGCACGTCAGAATGACCTCAAACCGCCTGATGGAAAGCTAGAGTGAGGTCCAAAGACTGAGGACCACCATCATAGATACGGATGATACTAAAATGGTCGCCTTCAGCTTGACGGCCTCGACAGATGCTTTTTCACGCAATATTCTTTAATAATTAATTATTCTTTTTCACTTCTTGCTAGTCTAGCAACTACTTCTTTTTCGTGTATATATTTACAGTTTCAAACATCTATTTTTAGTTATCATTATTCAATTTTAGTGTATAACGAATGTCAACTATGTTTTTCTTTTAACTTGGTTATATAAAATACAAATGGTGAGTTAAAAAGTAATTAAGCTCCAATATCATTAATCAATGAAACAAACTTCTCAGTTTTATTTTATTTTAACATTTTTATAATATTTAATTTAAAAAGTAATATGTAAAGATTGTCACTTCAAACCTAGTGAAGTAAATGAAATGTAAAAAAAAACTTGGAATCAAATTACTTTGATCGGCTTACAAAACCTGTTGGAATGAAGTAGCTATTAAGATGAAGATAATGTAAAATAATATTAAGGACAAAATGTTATTGTTCTTTGTCACATGTTTATTCCCTACGTATTAAGTAAGATAAAATTTAAATCATTCAAGAAAAATGGAGAATATATAGTTTTGACATCAATAAAGATTTTGATTATTGGCCTTTCATATTTAAAAATTTTGATTGGACACAACTAAAACTTATTCAGTTGCTCGTTCTATCTAACTGAAGATTTTGAAGATCACTCATATTTAAAAAAGTCTTCGGTATCCGGGAGTTCGTTCTGGAGTACTATGCATTCGTTTTTTATTCTTACAGAATCTGGTGGACATTTATCCGTTTGAAGAATAAGAAGTGCCTCGCAGAATACACCAAAAATCACGATTAGTAAAACAATCAGGCGCATAGTCTTCATTTCTGCTTCTTCCCGCTGTGAATAAAAGTTAATATTACATGAATATATATATATATATAGCTATGGGTATTTTATACCAAGGATTTTAATGGAATATCCGGGTGTGTCTAAATTAGGCCTGCAACTGGAAAAGCATTGTACGAGCGGGGCATTGTATTTTTTATATCCCCAAGCCTACACAACACGGTTTTGAATTATTATTAATAATTTAAATAAAATATTTTGACCAATTGATAATCTCGTCCGTTTTTGGAACAGAGTTAAAATATTTAATAACAACGGATATCATTTTCTGGTAATTGTAGTTACCTACATAAGTAAACTGATAAGTTAATGAGTTCTTCTTATGATGTGCTCAGCGCAGCGGCAGTAGGTAGTGCATTCATTCATTGGTCTGAGGGTAAAATGTAAGTAAATACAAAAATAAATGTATCTATACTTGAGCCAAATGAGATGTGAAATCTTTGTAAACAAATGGTTTGTTGTCGTATTAATAAATAAATAATGTCATCTGGTGAAGCGGCGTGTAAATAGCCGACAACACGCGGGAACTTACTTATGTTTTTCTTTGGAATATATTTATATTCCCATTAAACCCACTCTGTACAAACTGAGTAAACAAATGGTTTCAAACGTAGCACTGAAAACTATTGGTCCCACTAACCTGGAGATCAGCTCGGGTACACCTTCCAGCACACCTGTCCTCAGTCAGCCGTGTAGCAATTACACAAACCAGATATCGAACAATGTCCGAAGCCCCTGCAGGGCGATGTCTAAAGGGTTTTTGCTCTCTTCATTTATATTACACAATTGTTCATTAAAGCACCAAAAAATTACGTGCATTTAACGAACGGGCGCCGAGCCCGATTTTCAAAATTAGAAAAAATGTGATGTCCATTTTGTTTTAGCCGCGTCGGCGACAGCTAATCAGAGGCCGCGCTGGTGTCGCCAGAGGTGACAAAACCGTCACCGATCGTAAAGGCGCGAGATCCAAACAGCTTCAAATGCTAACTAATTGAAACCATTTGAAAGTATCTATTTATGCTTCTAATTATCAAAGAAAATCCCCTTTTATTTACTGAATGTGCAAAAGTTAATTAATAATTAATTTGGTCACATAATGTGCCCAACCATCGTCGTATTCAGGGTTGTCATAATTAAAATGCAGAAATATTGTAATTTTACCTCTATTTCTTAGTTATACTTTACGATTTTATTGTCATTGCTTTTGCTGGAACTTAGTCTAACCACCAAATACGTAATATGTTAAAAAATACTTTAAAACAAGAATTAGCAAATAAAAAATACCAACTATACGCCTTACAACCCTATTACTGTACAACTTTCGCAGATCCACAACAATTTGGTTATTTATAATAAATATTTATAATGTTAATTCGTTTTAAAAGCTCTGCTTAGTTCGGGTCTAAATAGCGAAGTGTCATAATATATGTCTCGGGATCTTTTTTTTTTATGGTACAGGGGGCAAATGAGCAGACGGGTCACCTGATGGTAAATGACTACCGCCGCCCATAGGCACCTATAACTCAAGAGTCAGAAATGCGTTGCCGCCTTTTAAGGTGGGAGTAGGGGAAGAAGAGGAGTCGAGCCGGCCCATACGTGCCGAAGCATGGCTCTCCCACGTAAAAGTTTTATTAAACTTAAAGTATTATTATTATACGTAATCTACACTAATAATATAAAGCTTAAGAGTTTGTTTGGTTGAAAGCGCTAATCTCAAGAACTACTGGTTCGAGTTGAAAAAATTTGTTTGTGTTGGATAGTCAATTTATCGAGGAAGGCTATAGCAGCATCAATGAAAAATGTTACAAAAACGAGGAAAATTTACAAACACAGACGAAGTTGAGCTGGTCAACCAGTGTATGAATAAGTTAATATAAAACAGTTTGGTTGGTCATCCGATTTTATTTTTATCAGTGGCTATCGACGTGCCAATAATTAAAATAATTTCGGTTAAATTTCGATCTCTGGGTGACCATTATTGTGTCATATTATAAACGGCAATAGTCTCAAGTTTTTTTGGCATCAATTTATAATATGTTACGGACCATAAATAAAACCGTTTTAATTAATTAAAAACAATACTTACCTTCTGTACTGAAATCGCGTTGTGTTGCGTCTGCGCTGCACTAGACAGTGATCTGTCACGACTCCTTTGATTTTTTTATTTATATTGAATCCAATATCAACAATGACCGTAATTTCCAAAGGTTGATAACGGAAATCAAACACTAGAAATTACAGTCATTGTTGATAACTTAAGATCAATGTATTTAGTTATTAATACATTATAGGTACAGATCTCAGCTTATCACTCATCACTACATAGTATAAAACAAAGTCGCTTCCTGCTGTCCGTCTGTCCCTATGTATGCTTAGATTTTTAAAACTACGCAACGGAATTTGATGCGGTTTTTTTTAATAGATAGAGTGATTCAAGATTAAGGTTTATATGTATAATACATGCATGATATAGTAGAGAAACACTGATAACTTTAGAGGTTTCTAATGTGATGTCGTAAATAAACACATTTTTTTGCGTTTACATTGCAAACGCTGGCTGAACCCTACGAGATAGATCAAAATAATGTACCACAGTATTGTACACCTTAAAAAGGTCTATAAAAAATATTATATATCCGCGATGGTATATGTCTATCTCTTAGGGATAACCCACAATAACCATTTTTTTTCCTTTACTTTTTTACGAGAAAAAATGGCTTATTTACGAAGCAATTTTAAGCAATACAGCATTAATCCTTCTCCAATTAAGTACATTAAATACATTGTGCATTTAATATAGATCAAAATGGCACATCAGGATCGTTTGTCTATAACTTGAGCTGTTGTCCTCGAGTTCGAGCCCTCTAACAAAAGCCAAGAGATATTGCGATAATATGGGTCCAGTGCTAAAATAGTTGATCTAAACGATTCATCACTCACCAACTGAATAATAATAATAATCTATTTATTCACTCTCACAAAAATTTCTTATGCTATTTTAACAGAGATGGCACAATAATCAGCTAACTTTGTAAGAGGCTGGTGCCTGAAGTAGGTTTAAAAAACCTGTAATTACAGGTCACCAGGGCCGACCCGCAGCAATTAATCTAAATAAGGCTATTCTGCATGATGTTGATATGAAGGAAATTGAGACAATAATAGATTAACAAAAAAAAAAAACATGTTAAAATTGAACTGAATCAATGTCAATCTGACAATCATAGCACTTCCAACGCCAATGAGTGGTATTTACTGTAATGCCCTACAAGACTATTACCATTTGCCCACCAAACGTAGAAATAACGCCACAATATCTAAATGTACACCAATATACTTGTTGGTGCATAAGCTATTGCTGGTTGGTTCACAGCGGAAGGTAACCTAGGGCACCATCTAGCGTATGTCTAAACCCAGTGATATCAAACAGGAACAAACGAACAGCTTCAGAAACGGGAAAAGGTTGGGAGAATTCACCAGTTGGAAGCACTTCCACGAACCCGGTTCATCAGAGCTAGTTTGGCAGGTCCAGACAAGAGTCCCACACAGCACAGACAGGGATCACACTCCACACCAAATGTGCACGGTTTTTCACTAACGAGATCAGTCTATTTCCAATGATTTTTAATATTTTTCACGAGCGACAACGTGAGCGCGCAACGCGGCCATTAGAGGGGTTGTTATTGAGTGTCAGCGCACTGGATGGCGCTGATTGGAATTCGCTTCATGTGCATAAGGATAAGGAAAGTGGGGATTTAGGTATTGATATTTGGATAGGAAATTAATAAGGACTGTTCCCAAGCCGCAACAATACTAAAGCTGATTAGTTTTTTTGTTTGTTTGTTTAAACGCGATAATCTCTGGAACTGGTAGTTCCAAATCAGATTCAAATAAATCTAAATGTATATAATAGCCCGATTCATATAGGCTTTGTAGCATTCATTAGGCTACACCTCTTACCTAACCTTAAATGTTTATTTTTTAAAGCAAGTCGGTACAAATAGCACTCCGTAACTACTTATCCGCGTGCGCTGGCGTAATGCTATGAATATATATGTTAAATAAAAAAAAAACCGCAATACTATAAATGGCTATCTCTTATACAGGAGCCACAATAAGATATAATGTGACAAAGGTTGATTGACAATTAAAAAGTGAGTTATGAGCACTATTATTTTCAGGCATGGTGTATTAATACTTACAAACGAAAGTTACTTCATCATTAAGACAATTTTATGAAAATAAACTTTGCCTTTTATTGTATGTTATTTAGAAGCGTAGTTCAGGAGCAAATAAAAACCCATTTTTTTATCGTGTGGAAACCCCACGGGTCATCACCTCACCGGGATTATGTGCTACAGATGCTATGTTTGTTTTTACAATGTTTTTTTTTATTATGATTGTTACCACGTAACTGTCAGGTGGACAGAGCTTCTTATTTCATTTTAAGTTTATTAGGTTTAATTTTATTTTATTGTACCTTCATTATATTATACTAGCCAATCCCCGCAGTTTCATCTTCGTTTATGGTCACTGCTCCGCTCCAATTGGTCGTGGCGTGATGTTATATCGCCTGTAGCCTTCCTCGATAAATGGGCTATCCAACACTAAAATAATTTTTCAATACGAACCACCACCACCTTCCTGAGATTAGCGCGTTCAACCAAACAAACAAATAAACAAACTCTTTAGCTTTATAATATTACTAGCAACCCGCCCCTGGTAGCAAATTATATACCTAAACCTTCCTCATGAATCGTTCTATCTATTGGTGAAACCCGCATGAAAATCCGTTCAGTAGTTTTTCAGTTTATCGCAACAGACAGACGCGGCGGGGGACTTTGTTTTATAACATGTAGCGAAGTATAGATTTATCTTATAAAGTGACAGATTTAGCCAAAAGTAATTATTAAAGGTTTTTATCAAACAGCCTCGATGATCCTTTTGTTAGTAATCAGTCACTTGGAGACACCCTTCAGTCTCAATTGTCGAATGTACCAAAGACTTTTAATTTAGGTGGTCAATACAAATGCACAGAGTAGACTCGCTCACTTTGCTGGGAAGCTTCAATTGTAAGCACATACAAGCTATCTTAGTCTCAGAGTCGTGGTTGAAGCCTTGTCTGCTATCTAGCTCCTATTCTCTTTCTGGTGTCAACCTATTTAGAAATGATCGCAAGGGTCGCGTTTACCTACGCACCCTCATTCCATTTTCGAAATGTCACCAAACGAAATTCAAATCTTACTTGTCACTCTAGAAGAAGTTACTGACCTATAACTCAATTTATCTGCACACCACTTATTTCCCTGTCCATTGAAATTATCTGACAGTTAAAAGTTTATCCTAGGTCATCTTGTTCTGAGTGTGTTGACACTCAGAACAGTGCCACATATGCTAACGTATACTAAGTCTCACAGACGCATGTGTTCCACACCGCCACATATGATGTTTTTTTATATATGTATAATGGCGGATCATATAACAAGTGTTAAATAAATAAAATATTTTTATTTATATTTTAACGTTTAATGCGTATGTGTGGAATACATCCGTGCTAACCGCTTTGGCGCCTTCTTCATGCGTAACACTAAAGAATGAAATATCTTGTCAGCGTTAAAGGTTTTCAATTCCTATAACCTGGAAAGATAGCGAACACACGCGATTCTATAGTTATTAAAAGGAGGTGTTTACCTCTCGAAACTTAGTTCTTATATAGTACTAGCTGAGCCGCGCTACTACGTCTGAGTTTGTGAATTTTCCACAAAACCAATTTTTCAATTCGAACTAGTACTTCCTGAGATTAGCGCGTTCAACCAAACAAACAAACTCTTCAGCTTTATATTATAAGTATAGATAACAAACGAAGAACCGGAAACTGCTATTTTGAGAATAAGTAGGGTAATTCGTAGTTAAGAAGATACGTAAAAATGTTACATCACCTCACTTACTTATCCTAACGAATAGCTCGTAATGATCGCATACTAAGAATTATAAAATATCAAAATTCAAGCAAATAACTAGAACAAAACCTAGAAGATCTCGATGTCCATCAATGGCGTAGCGTGCCTTGGAGGGGCCCTGTATCAAGATTAGTTGGGGGGCCCAAATGAAGGCTAAAGATTTCTCACAAAACAAACGAAAATGCTTTAAACGGGGGAATCCCGCAATAACCGATGTAGGATGTTGCCAACTTTTGGGCGCACGCTTAACCCGCGAAAAAAACAGATTGCTTTTTTTGACTTTTGTCATTTCTGTACTTCAAAAATATCAGAACATCCTGTTCCATCAAAATATATGAATAATAATAATATACTCATACATATGTATATAGAACGATCCTCCCCATATGCATTAATAGCCACACCATAATACACCCATCAATTAACAGCAATCACTTTAATAGACATGACGTCATAAGTAAGTTTAGTACGCACCGGTTCGTAAATGTGCTTGTATTGACAGTCTGGCACTAATCTCGACAAAGTGGCCGCAGTACATCATACAACATTGTTGAATCCATCGAATGAACCGTTTTAAGTACAATTGTGTGTCGCACATTTGCTGGAACACAACCTTTGATTTTTTAGTAGCGCAGTTTTTTACATTATTCCGAATGTTATTTGGGCATTTTATGTTACTATAGTGTTCGCCCAGAGGTCCCAAATTCGACCTTAATTTAATAAATTATTGAAAGCTCAAAATTTTCGGTTACAGTAAAAGTTTCCATTTTCATCCATTGAAAAATAGGGGAGAAAATGGTACAAAACTGTTTTTTTTTACCTTTCCATAAATAAACTAGCTGCGCCCGCGAGTTCATCCACGTTTATGTCGGAAACCAACAATATATAGATTTTTTTTAAACTGTATTGGCGGCGACAATGAAAGAACTACACCGGCGATCTTTCAAAATTTTAGCATAGATGTAATTGTTGTCGCCACATCAAGAACCCGTAAATATTTTATTAAAAACACACACACTATAATAAAACAGTTCACTATTTCATTAAAATAAGTTAATAGTCATTGTTATGATTAGTTATACCGGTAGCGATACGCTATTGGTCGGTTGACAATGGTGGGGTGATAAAAGGCTAAGCCTGCAATATAAGTTGATAACAATCACTTGAGTGCTAACGGAAGTACCAACAACATAGCAGTTACTGTTATTTCGTCATTTTGATAGTTCATAACAATAGTAGACCAGCTTTTGAGCAAGCTTCCGGAAGTGCTCGTCAAAGCGCAACTTTCAGTCAAGGATCAGGCCCAGATACTTAATGTAGGCCTGAACCGGTAGGAAGTTATAAAACGGCCTCCGTCTTATCCAGGGCAAACCACCCGTAAGCCCAGCGCCAGCCAAGCCAGCCCCCAATCACCATAGAGACTCCCCTATTGGCCAAGCGCAACGCCTTTTGAAATTTCGCCCTCCGGGCTATGATCCAAGCTTCGTCGCCGTCAGATATGTGTAGGTGTGTGCACTCGGGCAGGGTCTTGTGTGGCCCGGGTGCGGTGTTCTTGGAAGGAATCCGTAGAACAGTCAGTTCCACCTATCACGGAGGTGGAAGTAGGGGTACTTCCGCCTCCGTGATGGGTGGAACTTGCAGTCTGGTTACTATAGTACAGGCTCTGCCTAGTTTGGGATCAGACGGCCGTGTTTGAGGTGTCTCATGTTATTATTATTATTATTTATGTTGTCCTTTCTTGCTCCCTTTTTTGGAGGAACAGATTGTATGTCATTCGGGTCTCAGCCGAACATGACACGTCGTATGTGGATGACGGATAACGGAACATAATGTACGAAATTTTAGGGGTGTACAAGTGTTCAATATAGTGGCTTTTTGTAGTAAATGTCACTCGCCTCCGATTTTTATAAAAGTACGTGGAATGTGTAAAGTAAAAGATTTGAAATTGTACATACATATTTTTTTATTTTGGAAGTTTTTATTCCGGTACCAATAATACCCATAAAAACTAACTTAGATTTTCTTTAAAGTTAGTTTATTTGGATTGTCTCAATAACTGAGGGAATGGTTCTAAAATAAAAAAAATGTTCGATTTAAAATCTTCAACTTTACACGTTTCACCTACTTTTATGAGAAACACAGTTAAAAATACCTGGCAATTCAAACGGTCATAACTTGTAAACGGATAGATTTTTTTTTTAAATTCTTCCAGTCAACCTAGCTGTTTTATGATCAAAAATGGACATTTCTATTACCACGCATTTTTATTTTTGGATAAATAGTAAAAAAATGCACTTATTAGGAATTTTGATACCCGCAGTCTGGACAAGTCGTGCCTATTTTTTTTTTTAAATTTAATGAAAAAAAAGACTTTTTTTACATTTCGTGTGATATCTCATTTCCCAAACTCAAACTCAAACTCAAACTGTTTATTTGCGTAATACAGGTTATACAAAGATCTTAAAAACTAATTTTGGCCGCTGTATACTACCCTTTTGGGTGTGCAAATGTTTCATACAATTTAATCACACTAAAACACAACAAATTTTTATTGTTATTGTATTATCAATCTTAATTCTAAATTGTATTAATTATATTAATTTACATTAGTTGTAGATACTTGAGCATCATCAAACATTTTTGGTAAATACTAGGTACAGTCAATGAAATAAATAATTGTCAACATCATTAAAAAATATCTAAAAGGAAGTCATTAATGTTATAATACGTTTTTTCAATCAGAAATGCTTTGAGTTCACGTTTAAATTTTTTTATGTCACATATTTGTCGAATATTTTTGGGGAGTTTGTTAAACACTCTAGGAGCCATGCCGAGGACATTTTTATTAAAAAGTGCGCTTGTGTGGGGCGTTGCATGGATTCTGTCATGTTGTCTTCGACTTTTTAGGGATTCAAAATGTTCTGGATGCAATTTAATAAAAACTGCTAGCTCAAAAATGTACAATGACGGTAGAGTTAAAATTTTTAGTTCCTTGAAGTGAGGTCTGCAACTGTCCGGTAATCTTAAACTACATACGGCTCTAACACATTGTTTTTGTGCTCGAAATGCATCGTCTCTCTTAACTGAGTTTCCCCAAAAGATAATTCCGTAACGTAGTGTAGCTGTGACGTAAGCATTGTAAGCAATTAGTACGACCTGTAGACTTGCAACTTTAGAGAGCATATATAATGCATACGAGAAAGAATTTAATTTTTTACATATTTCTTCTACTTGTGTTTTCCATGACAAATCTTTATCGATCCATAATCCTAAAAATTTTTGATTAGTGACCTCTGCTATGTTTAGCCCAGCATAATTTATGTTTATGTCAGAAGTTTGTGTCCTTTGTTTATAATGCATTATTTTTGTTTTGTCAAGATTTATTTTCAAATTATTTATTTCAAGCCATTCTATAACTGTTTTAATTGTATTATTTATGTCATCCTCATAAATATTCATGTCAGTAGTCTTTGATTTAGAAAATATCATCGTGCAGTCGTCAGCAAATAAAATCATAGGTGTGCTAACTACTTTCGGCAAGTCATTTATATATATAAGGAAGAGCAAAGGCCCCAATACACTCCCTTGTGGTACACCGTATCTGATATATCTTGGCTCTGACTGGTATATGACTTCAGTTTTTGTCTTAGGACATATTCTAACTACTTCGGTTATTTGTGTTCTTTTTTCTAAATAGGAACGTATAAGACTAAGTCCGTTATCTCTTACGCCATATGCATCTAGCTTCTCCAGAAGAATTTTATGGTCTACGTGGTCAAAAGCTTTGCTCATGTCCATGTACACAGCTGACACTGGTATTTTTTTGTCCATGAAAAGTAGCACCTTATTTATCATTTCATAAATAGCGATATCTATGCTCTTGTCTTTTCTAAAACCTTTCTGTTCAACTGCTAGCAATTCCTTTTTTTCAAAATAGATGTACAAACATCGGTTTATAAATTTTTCGATGACTTTAGAAAAAACAGGAATAAGAGCAACAGGTCTGTAACAGTTCATGTCCTCTTTACTCCCCTTCTTAAAAACTGGTTTTACAATAGATGTTTTTAAATTACTAGGATATATTCCTTGTTCAATACATAAGTTTATTATATGGGCAAGCATGGGAGAAATAATAGAAGAGACCTCTTTTACTATCATAGTGTTTACCCCATCATTACCAGTGCTTTTTGTATTATTTAACTGATTTATAATACCCTGTATGTCGTGAGGAGTAGCTGGTGTCATGAAAATGGACTGGAGGCTGCTATTCTTTAACGTACTTTTTGTTTCTGTACCAGGTTTCACTAAATCAGTAAAAAAGATGTTGAAAGCTTGTGCTATACTTTTGGGGTTTTTTATTATTTTATTGCCTATCTTTATTTTTAAGATGCTTGGCTTAGGTTTATTTAATTTCTTTTTATTTATGACCTGCCATGTAGCTTTGGATTTATTTGCAGCTGCTCTTATTTTGCAATCGTTTTGGGATTTTTGTGTCAATTTTAAAACACTTTTTAATCGCAAAGAGTGGTTTTTAAGCTTGGTTTTATTCGCTTTACTAGGATGAAGTCGATACTGCCATAACAACTCTCTTCTACGATTGCAACATTTCCTAATTCCTTTAGTAATCCAGGATGGTTTTTTACGAGTTGAAACTTTTACTTTTACCATTGGGAAACATAACTTGTAAAAAAGAACAAACGTCTCGTGAAAATAGTTAAAAGCCTCTTCAGCATTGTTGGATAACATAGTCTCGCTAAAACTAAGACTTTTTAGGCAATCTTTAAATTTAAATATATTTTCAGCGCTATAGTCACGTCTGAAAATGAACCAATGCAAGGTAAGTGGTTTTTCCTTAATTGAACACGTTAATAGCTGAGCAGTATGATCTGAGAGTGCTAAATCCAAAACGTCCGACTTTGTGTTTTGAATGTTATGAAAAAAATTATCCAAGCATGTACCACTACTCAAACGAGTTGCTTGGCGTATAGCTATTTCTAAATTATAGTTTAAAAGCAGGTTTTGTAACTGTGTAGATCTTTGGGATTTAATTAAAATGTTTATATTGAAGTCCCCAGTAATTATTATTTTAGAGTTAATTTTTTTAGAGCAAATTCGTAAAATTTGATTTAGTTGTTTAAAGAATAGGTCCATTTCTTTGTTTCTATTATTTGGAATTCTATATATACATATGATAATTATTTTAGAATCTAAAAGTTGTATACCTGAACACTCAATCACATTTGGGATGCTACATTTTACTATATTGTCTAATACCTTAAATAAAATATTGTTTCTAATTAGGATGCAAGAACCTCCATATCTATCGCTTCTGCTGAAGAAAGATGCTAACGTATAGTTTGGCAGGTAGAAAAGATGCTCATTCCCACTTTTTATTTTGTGCTCAGTAATGGTTATGATGTCAACAGTGCAGCCAGAATCAGATAGGTCCTGCAAGTGTGTGGTTAGAATATCAGCCTTGCCAAACAAACCGGCAATGTTCTGGTGTAATACTATTAGTTTATTATTCACGAAAAAACTTTTCTGATTGATCGTCATTTTCTAACGGCAAACTAACATATTTATTAAGTTCATTCAAAATAATGTCAGATGAATTATCTATATCACTTGATCGTGAAGCACATTCGTATAGAGGAAAACATGCAATGTCTATTAAAATACGGTCCATAATGTTTCTATATACACTTTTTATACCGTAATTATTGAGTTTACCTGATTTAAATGAAAACATGTTATGTAAGAGATCTTGATTTGTGTCAAAAAAATAAGCATATTTGTCATTTTGTATATCTGAAGATAATAAAGAATTAAATATATCAATTTTATAGTTATATATTGGAGCACCTAGAATGTAAGTAGGAAGACATATAATGATATTTGTATGTGTTATTTGTTGTAAGGAATCTTTGATAATTTTGACTAATTGTACATGACTGCTTCTATATTTGAAATCTTCTTCCCCAATAAAAATTAAGCAGTAATCGTTCATAGTATAACTTTGTAGTTTATTACCAATACCCGATAATAATTGTTTCATATTACTATTTTTTATATAGCGAACATAATTAAAATGTCTTCCAAATGTATCTTCGATGAATTGTATTTTGCCCTTTGTACTACTGTTCGTAAGGATACATAGTTGCCTGTATTTATTCTGTAGGTTGTCATGATCCCCATTCGCTATTGTTTTATTGCAGTGTGTCTCTGATGCTAATGTGTTTGCTTCACGATTATTTTGTTTCAAGTTTACTTGCGTGGTGTCTGCGCTAGCATTCGACATAGATCGTTGCATATTTACAGTTGTTATTGCTTTATGGGTACCTGACACTTTTGTTGTGGTTTTCGGTGTTGTTTGAATTTTTGGACTAGCTATCATAATTCTTTTCTTGCAAACTTGTTTACTCTCTGACCGCGGTGTAAGACTCTTGTTCTCATGTGTGCTTACTTTTTTATATAGCTCAATAATCTTACTAGTTTTTTCTAAATCCAATTTTAATTTCATATTTTCACATGTCAAATTGTCAATTTCCTGATGAGCCGACTGTAATTCATTAGTAAGTTTTGCTACTGTAAACCTCATATTTTCAATTTCTTCGTTGTCCTGCGTACATGTCGTGTTTGGAAGGCTAGTGTCCAATATAGTGACGTCGAACATATTACTTGTATCATTTAATGAAGCAGTTCGTTTTCTTCGGATTGTAATAAATTCATCCATTTTTGCTTACTTTCGTAATATCCAGTAGGTACCAGTATCAGATTTCAAATTAAAGAAACACAATGAACAAAATTTTATTCTCTGTAGAAACTCAGACTTGAAACCTCAGCCTCACGCACAACAGTCCGTTGCAGTTTGTATCTGGCTACTCGAACAGTAACCGATTATTCAAAATTTTTGATCTCCTTGCATGTGTTATCGTAGTTAGTATCGAAACTTAAAGAAAGATGTCGCTAGTCATATAGATTCACAGCATTTTGTAGTATGCAATATTTATAAAAGTTTTATTGATACATTTCACACAGATGTCACGATGTGTCAATAATTTAATTTGATTATAACCATAGATGGCGTTGTGTTCAATTTGATGATCACCGGAATGATTTGCAATAAATTTTTGAAGTTTCAACGTTTTTTATTTTCATCAAATCACTTATTACACACTTTTTTAACCTGGATATGTCTTTATTTTCACTAAGATTGATTGTTTAATTGTGTGGTTAATAGTTTTTATCACTATTAGAAAGATTTAATGAGTCAATCGATTTTAACTGTTTAAGATCTTGAACACTGTATTTATTGTATTATTTCACTTTTATTTTAGGTTATATGCACAGATAACACTTTCACTATTATTTTGTGTCCCAATTAAACTTTTTCTGTTAGCAACTTGGATAATAAACTATTGGAACTATTTTTTTAAGAATAAATAATACGGAGATGCTTCTGTCAGAGATTCCAGTACATGTTTCGTCATATCTGCCCAAAGCATTTTTGTTCTCCATTAAATTATCTACAAAATGAAATCTGTTCTAAGTCACTAAATGCAGTTAAAAAAGAGTGGGTTTTTTTTCAACATTTCATAACTTTGAAAGGAACGTACAAGTCTAAAACTTTCTGAAATTGTAGCTTGTGATGATACTAAAAACTGCTATAGCAGCAGCTTAGAAAATTCATAAAACCATTTAAATTTATCATCATCTGTTCTGCCCCTTATCACAAAGTTTGTGTATTTTCCAATGTTGTGTTAATTTTTTGACTTGTTTGCAAAAAATAATAAATTTTATTTATTTTTCTTAAAGAAAGAGATAAATAAACTAAACAGAAATTAATTACACAGTTTTATTTTATTTATGAATTAGGTACATTTTTTAGTGTTGAATGTAATAATTAACTGTATTAAGATTAACCTAGTGAAGTGCCTGAAATATAACAAAAACTCGGCTTGCAAAATCCTGTTGGAATGCAGTAATTTTTTTTTCTCTGGTTTGATCTTGAATCCATATATATCTTAATACCTAGATCTATCTAGATCTACACATAGTACTAGCAGGTACCACTAAGGCGGTAGGTAAAAAATTGGCAACCCCTCTCTTCATTGGTATTTGAACCAGAATTAGAGTTACTCTGTGCTTGTGGGTTTAATGTAGGAGGTGGTACGGTAGCCTTGGTGTTTATCTTAGGCCTCTTCGGTATTGTAGTAGTCCTTGCCTCGGATAATGCGGTAAGTACCACAACTAGTAGAAGAATCGTGTATATCGCCTTCGTTGCCATGTTTTATGCTTCTGTAAATAAAATACAATTTATTGGTTATAATTTTCTATTCTGAATTGAAATTTGACATTTGTATGAGTTATAAAATCGCTTGATTTCTTGTTATTACAACTGACGTCATTGCTAAATAATTTGCAAAACAATTAGAAATAAGCCTTCAAATGCTGCATATTTGTGACATCATCGCACTATCTATAGTACTAATCTTATAAACTAAAACGCATCTTTATTCATAGACTGAATTAAATCAGAATTTCGCTTATGTGGGAATCGCATTTAAAGTTTGACATGTTTGGATTGACGACTTCAAAAAATCATAAAAAAATAGGCAGTCATCTGACTGCCGCCAGAAGTGGAAAACTTAAAACGACTTCTCACATTAGCGTTAATAGCATGTCGGTGATGCGAACCCAAAAATGTTGCCCCTTTTTTTATCGTGTGGAAACCCCCACGGGTCATCATCGAGGGTGAAGTGGTATGTCGGATTCAAACAGACTAAAACTACACGTCACTAGTGCACCTATTGCAGGGGACCGGGGATACCCTAGGAAGGAAGCTTCCGAGAACCCCTGCAGACTTTGGCCACCTGATCAGCAAGCGGCTACACCGTGCAATGCGGGGGGCCTTACCCCGCCTCCAGATGAGAGAGGCGCGCGCGGAACACGTCGAGCCACCCTCTCAGGCCTACTTCTGCTAGGGTAACGGTCAGCCCGAATAACTTTTAGCTTCAGTATCGATTATAGAGTGCTTCCGAAAAGAAAATTCAGAATTTCTTCAATGTACAAAATTTAACCTGTTACTGTTTTTATTATAAGTATAGCTTTGATAAAAAGTATCTTAAAATACGTTAGTTTTTTGATAACTCTTATATAAATACTCGTTTGTTTAATAATGTATTCCTTCTTGAAATTTCAATGTGTTCAATTCCCTAATGTATTCTGGGAAAAAACTTTAGTGTTTTGAATTCTGGTTTTATCTGGATTCAATCAATAATTATATACCTACGCTATAATGAACGGGAATCCTATTTATTTGTAATGAATGATGGATTTATAATTTAAATGCACTGTAGTACCTACCAAATAATTTATAGTATATAATATTATTAACACTGTCTAAATTAACTTTATAGCATAATAAATACATAGCCATCCTAATTAAGTAGGTTGAGCAGTTTTTAAAATAAATAATCGGAAATTATAGTACCTTTCGAAAACAACAAAATATCTTCTTTATTGATAAATATTTTTACCATTAATTCATAGTAATACTATAAATATACTAATAGGTAGGTACATAATACAAATGTTATAGTTTATGTTATCTGGAACAGCTATGTCTCGCCCATTGGGCATACAAAAGTTACAATAATTTGAATAAAGGTACATGCATTAAAGAATAATATAAGTTATGTAAATATATACACAATCAATCATAACGTAAAAATAGAGAATACTGAACACATCATGATTTGGGTATAGAGTAATGGACAAGAGGTATATCAGTTGGATTGTATGTTTGCTACTGACGAAGTTATTTCGGTTTTTGTTGAAAACGTAAATTTTTAATGAATTCAGTTTATGATTAAAGCTGCGGAAAGGTTTTCGTTCACACTCATGTCAAGAAATATGTATGAGAGAGTGCTTGAAATCAGACGCTAGCTGGAGATACTAGAACTATCAAAATGCTTGCTGTCTCAAAAAACATATAAATAACAAATGAAAAACAATTACACAACTATATATTATGTTTACAGTTTTAAAAAGCCCTTGCAGCTTGTTGAAACATTTAACACAGTCACATAAATGGTTTGTTAGGAAGTGGGGTCCAACCACGAAGCTACAGTAGACCGAAGCATCGCTTAGACGTTATCAATCCTGTGTGTAGTATGTGTGTTAAAAGTTTGGTTTATTTAGTTACAAATTTAGTTAATAAACTTCCATCGATAAAAAGTTCGTAATTTTTCTATGAGTACAAAGATAGAATAAACGTATGACTTACCTTTTGGAACAAAGTCAGACGTTTCGTTCCTAAGCGCGATTGACTTAATAATGCGCAGGGCAACGCTTTTTAAATGTTTTATAATCAATTCGTTATCATGTTTAGAGTACTTAGCAGAACTGATAAGGAAGCATTGGGGTCACCTCCGCTTTACTATACACGTCAAAACAATATGTCTTCCTCATTTCGAAAAAGTCAAATATACCTATCATCTATCGCCAAGACCTGTGGACAGTCGGCAATCACACCTGCGGCAATTTTTTGGAGCCCAAAATATCAATTAAAACTTTTAACCGACTTTAAACAAAGGTGTTTATCAATTCGATACGCGTATGTCTATATACAAAATTTTTACAATACAAATGTACAACATTTAAACGGTGTTTGTATGTATGTATGTATCTATGTCCACGTTTTTTTTTCCGAAACTAGTGATTGGATTGTGGCCATTGTTTTTTTATTTGCTTACATTAATATAACTTAGGGAACAGTAAAGATTTCACTAAAATCGGTTTAGTAATTTCTGCGATATGGACTAATATGTGTAAGTGTAAAATCCTAGCTTACCGAAACGAGGTACGGACGTGGTTTCAAAGAGAAACGAGCTACGACACTCAGCAAATAGACTTTATCTAAATTTATAACTGCAGTTTAGGCTGTTGGGCCTGCAAATTATGTATCTACAGTTACAGCCCCCACCTAAGTATGAGCGGTAACATGCGTCGTTCCATGTCACCTTAACTTAAAATTTTACCGGGATTAGAACACATAACCATCTCCATCTCTTAATTTTATACCGATTGGGGTGTCATCAAATAGAATTAACACTACAGCAGGCAACCCACCTTCATCATCGAATTTAATAAAAAATTAATAATAAAATTAGAGGTCATCAATTCGTCACATATTAGCGCACTCCACAATTGTTGCGGTAAGAGCCGTCAGGGAGGATTGGCTAGCGAGGCGGCATGGCAGCCTCTCCTACCGGCTGACGCAGATACTCACCGGACACGACTGTTTCGTTAATTACCTGTGTCGTATAGGCCGGGAGTCGACAACTTTGTGCCAAGACTGCGAGGCAGTCGCGGTGTTACTGCACTCCACACCTTAGTGGAGTGCTCAGTGTTGGCGCAGCATCTCTTCAACCTCAAGATGGCTATTGGTACGGAAGCCTCTCGCTTGTCACCATGGGCCTAACCGAGAGTGCGTGGAATCACGCCGCCTCATTTTGCGAGAAGATGCTGTTGACTAAAGAGGCTTTGGAAAGGGTAGAGAGAGAACAAGTACTCTCCCGTCCCGCAGTAGATGCACCAGGCGTCCATTACCATAGCAGAAACAGGCCTGAGGCGGTCGCGCAACGTGTTCCACGCGCGCCTCTCTCAACTGGAGGGGGGTAAGGCCCTAATCCACGGTGTGGCCGCCTGCTGATCGGGTGGTCAAGGTCTACAGGGGTTCTCGGAGGCTTCATTCTTAGGGTGTCCCGGGTCCCTTGAAATAAACCAACTTGGGACGGAACACCGTGTGGTTTTAGCAAACCTCGGCTCCGGTAATCCGATGTTCCGTGGGGGTTTCTATACAATAAAAAAAAGAGTGAGGTTTCTTCGGACACCCGGTTGGAACGAAGTTCCTTTCGCTATAAAATATATTTAATTAATTGAATAAAATGTATCAAAATATAGTAAATATTCCTCGAACTAATATATGGATAATTAGTATATAACAGTAGTAAAATAAAATAAATTAACTCGCGGTCAGCATTTTTCGTTGCGCTAACACTTTTTTCCCCATCCGCTTATTGTTTGAAGTGTAACGTGCGATAAGGAACTCACACATCACACATCCTCACACACACATTATCACACACATCCTCCCACACATCCTCAGGCACATCCTCACACACACATCCTCATACACATCCTCACACACACATCCTCACACACACATCCTTACACACATCCTCCCACACATCCTCAATCCTCACACACATCCTCATACACATCCTCACACACATCCTCACACACATCCTCACACACATCCTCACAAACATCCTCACAAACATCCTCACACACATCCTCATACACATCCTCACACACATACTCACACAAATTCACAATTACAGTCATCACGTACACTATACATTAGACACTGTATAGCCATCATACATAGACTATACATAAAAATCTTACGCTTTTTTTTTATGTTACGGACGTTTTTTGCCGGCTAGGGCTCTGCAACGCCCCATTAGGAACTTCGCTCCAATAAACTGCATATAACGAAATAATAGTTTTTTTATTTAAACACTAAATTAAACAACAAAAACGAAATCAATTGTAGGTGTCAAACGAATTTGAGAATGTATAGAATAAAGCCAACCATTATTTTTTCGATATCGGTGCGAAGAAAGAAAACGAAGCCAAGAAGAGATTTTTCTACTAAGCAAACGATTAGGTGCTGTCCAAATTTTCAGAGAAAGAACGTTGCAGAGGAGGACCGATTGAATAAAGAAGGAAGAGTGGACACATGGGGATGTATGAGTGGGGCATAACAAAAGAAGAGGGGAGTTCCGTTATGATTGGCACATAGAAACTGGAAAGAGGATGACAAGTATGCAGGGGAAGCAGGTGAGTTGAAAATAGAATAAAGGATGGTGAGGTCGAGCATAATTCATGTTTAATATAATTACTGTACATGTAGTTTAAAAAAAATTTTATAGAACTTTACAGTTATTGAAACAAAATGTTGCTTACTTGCTTCAATTCTACAGCTAAACTATTTGACACATGACAAAATGTTGTCCCTTCTGTCCTGCCTACGGCAACTCTCTGGCAATTTTGATAATGGTGTCAATTCTGTTGTATTACTCTCTTGACTATAAATGACTAAATTTTAATATTAAAATAATTAAACCTTGTACACTTTGAAACAAGGTCGTATTTCAAATTTAAACAAGTAGGTAACATATGTCGCTATCGAAATAAGCAATTTATTTGTTGACTAAAGTCTGATACGCTTAAATAAACTTTAATACCGCGTAGCGAGAGCCGCTATCCGTTGAATGCCATCTCTTTTGCTCTGTGTTTTTAGTGGTTTTTAGTATGCGTCTTCGTAGGTGTCGATTAAAATAACGTCATCTTAGTTCGTTTTGAACAAGTTTTTATACGGTAATTATACGGCATTTGAATAAATGGGGACTCTCGCTGCGTAAAA
This sequence comes from Euplagia quadripunctaria, assembly GCA_963859945.1. Classification (NCBI taxonomy): domain Eukaryota; kingdom Metazoa; phylum Arthropoda; class Insecta; order Lepidoptera; family Erebidae; genus Euplagia; species Euplagia quadripunctaria. The sequence continues at coordinate 8,481,459 of OY982585.1, forward strand.
ATAAAGTCGAGTATACGTTGACAGGTTTTACAAACAATGAGTCGAATCTTAGCAAGTACATTTTTATTTGTACTAGAAATCGCGTAGTGGTCGAATTTTGACCATGGTTTTTTCATTGGCCAGTATAACTTGAGCTGTCATTGTATAAACTTACTTACCATGACAGGTACATGACATGTACTGGACGCGTTTTGTTTAAAAATTTTAGTTTTCTGCACTTCTTCTATATACAAACTGTAAGTATTCCACAATTCACGTTACTGCGTTCGCGAAATTTTCTTGAAAAATGATAAAAATAATTCTCTTCACGTATTAATATAATGATAATAACTCTACTTCTATAAATAGCTACCAATGAACTATTTGTAATATTTGATGTCAAGCACCTTTTTCCAATCAAAAATTATTTTCTACTTTTTAATTCTGTTTGTTATTAAAGCGTTTTCTTTAAAACGTTACATTTCAGACGCTCGGCGGATAGTGCCTAGCCGGAAAAAAGTGTTAGCTCAACGAATTATGCTCACCGCGAGTTGATTTGTTTTATTTTTACGCCATCTGTAGATTCTGCGCTATACTACTGTAATTTTAGGTTGGTTGTATACATCGAGATATTACGCTAGCAATAATAACTCAGTGGTTGTATACGAATTATTCATAAATTAGTTAGGGCAACTTCCACCGATGGCGCTGTTTATTTTTGAGTTTTTACAATATTTACTATATTTTGATACAATTAACTCAATCCATTAAATAAATATATATATTTATAAATAAGAAAGGAACACAAGCGCCATCTACCGGCGTTACGCAGAGTCTAGGTAGAGGGTGTTGATCTGCGGAAGGAGGAGTTCACTTTGCGTTTGGTCACCGCTGAGTCAACACTAACCTAGGAACTGTACAGTGTTTCTTTGCGTGTTTGCAATGCATCAGTGATTAAATTTCAAAAGGGAGTTTTCTCATCGCCCGTACCCACTTTGTGCCCACATTGTGCCTAGTCCTGTGACTGAGGATCCGACATCAGAAGTGAGATGCGAGCGGGCTGAGAAAACTTCTAGTGATTTAAGTAGTGCGGATAAAAAATGGCGTGATTTATTTGAAAATCAACATACCCACGTGTTGGCGCTGATTAGTGCTCTTCGAACGCAGAGTTCAAACCGCCAGATTAGCCTGCCGGATTTTGACGCCGTCTCAGTAATATATATGGCGAAAGTAACTTCGTTTCAACCGGGTGTCCTAAAGAGACCTCATGCGTTTTTTAGTCTTGTATTATCTTAATACGACGTCTCGAAGATCTTGAAAACTACGTTGAAAGCTTCCGTTATATGGATAGATAGATAGATACAGGTCGAGTTAATATAAAGCGTGTAATGAGTACATTTATTTTATAGACGTGTGTACTGTGTTTAATTAATTTATTTATAAAGATAAACTATGACCTTTTAATACGTTGTTTCTTATCAAGAGCTAAATATAAAACCTAATTTAAATACAAAAATAAAAAAAAACAAATCCTACAAAATTTTACCCAAATATTGTGATTTTAAGTTGATATATACTTTTATACTAATATTATAAATGCGAAAGTAACTCTGCCTGTATGTAGGTAGCATTTAAGCAGTTAACAACGTGCAGTGCAGTCGCTGAGGGAAACACACTGAGAAAACATACTAGTTCCTAGTTACAATTTCATTTTCAAAAAGCCGTAGCATCATTAGTAATGATGCTAAAATAAAAATGAAATATTAACCCTATCCATTAAAATAGAGTAATAATAATAATTAATTACCCATCAAATTTAAGACCACCTTGTTAATTTTTTTTTAGTGTTTCGCACCAATACCGTCCGCTGTCCACTCTTGCATACGATTTTCAATTCTATTTTAATGGGTAGGGTTAATATTTTATTTATATTTTAAAAGCGTTTGAATATTTTTTTGCCGCTTAATCTGAGTTGACCCTTACACAGTACTGTACAGTTACTATCATAAACTGATAAGAAGGAGTTCGACATATAATTAGCTTTTTTTGTGAGACCTCTACTGTAGTAACTTCTTATATGTGTAAATACCATAAACTTTATTAAGTTAATGGCAAATACCATAAACTTAGTAGGTAGAAGCATTTTGTTATATGTGGGATGAGCAAATGGCTAAGAGAGGGGCTAATGAAGTGGCTAGTTGCTTATATGACTTTTTTAATAAATTAGCTTCGAAGTCAACCTATGGTCGGACAACTGTGGGGGACAAAATCGTAACCGTATTGTTTACTATATGCATTTATTAGCTACTAAAATGTTTTAAATGAAGATTAGCCACCATTTCATGGAAAAGGGCCATACACAAAATGAGGGCGACTCAGTCCATGCTTTGATAGAAAAGACTGCAAGAGGTAGAGATATATATTCGCCAGATGAATGGTATTCACTAATACGATGGGCTAAGGTCAATGGGAATTCTTATAATGGTGTTGAGGTCAATCAAAACATAATATTTGATTTTAAAAGTAATATTAACAAAAAAAATTGGACAAAAAATTTAAATAACGAAAAAATTATGTGGAACAAAATTTAAAAAATTGAAGTGTCTCCTGATAATTACGGGTTGTTGGATTGTAAGTATAGTTTAGCTGATAACGAAAGCAATCAATTGCAATGTTTTAAAAATACTTCTACTCGACTCTCCCACTTGGAGCCTTTTCCCGAAAAAGCGTACAAAAGCTTACTCAAAATTAAAGTAGCAAAATATGGAGATTTAAAATATTATTGTGATAACAATATTATTCCCGAAAAGTACCACACATTCTATAGGAATATACTTACGACTGAAAATGATGAGGAGAATATAAGTGATGATGAGGATTGAATGTTCTTATTGTTATCTACTTATTGTTAAATTATGTGATTTACGAGTATACGAGAATAGAAGTTTTTTAAAGTTTTTTTTAGTAAGAATAACTAACTACGTGCAATTTGTCATTTAAATGTACCTAATATTACTTAATCGAACTGTGATTGATCTGATCTCATATTATTGTTAATTAATAAGTAAATAAAAATAATAAACATTTAAGTATTAATAGGTGATTATTGTGCCATTTTTGTTCATAATGTATGCTATTTTTGTTTTAATTATAATATTTACCTACAAAAAATAGTGCTATCTACTCAATTTCACCTAGAGTTTATAAATTTCAACATTATAATACCACGTTGAAATTTATAAATTATAAAATTAAATCTAAATTTATAAACTTCTTCATATTTTTTTTTTAGAAAAAAAATATAATACGCTAACTTGCGGTACAGGTGAATGTATAGTACGCTATATATAAATTAGCGGTTTTTAATACCACGTACGCAAGTATCGCGTTTACCGTTTAAATAAAGCTAACTTTAATAACTTGGTATTTAGTAAATAAATTAATAATAATATACTTGATTAATAAACATACAAACCTAAAATTACAATTAATTCATAATATATTATAGAGTAACCATTGTAATGCAATAAAAATTACACTTGTTAGTATTGTGCTCGCCCGTAGTACTACGCTAACGCTAGTTAGACGTGTATAGTGCGTAAAATATTATTCAGGAATTATGGGCATATACAGCTAGCTTGCGCTAAATAAAAAACTTTGAATAATTAAGAAAAAATAAATATAAGGAATTACTATAAATAAATCAAATATGAATTGTGGCAAATTACAAACCAAATCTTTATTAATATAAAAGTTATATCGATTTTCCCTTCATAAGCGTCTCCTGTAAAGTACACTTTTACGAGTTAGCTTAGTATAAATTGCTGGTGTCGAATGACCGAAATTTCCAAAGGTTGATAACTTATATCAAACACTGGAAACTACAGTCATTGTTGATAACTTAGCATCAATTTATTTATTTATTAATACATTATAGGTACAGATCTCAGCTTGTGATTCGTTAACAATAATATACCTACCTCTTTATTGTATACCAGAAATAATTTAAAGAGATTCACAGCAATTGGTTCTTATAGAATTGTTGTTAAATATGTGTTGGTTCAGTGGTTAATAATCCAAACTGCTGAGCCAGAGGTTGTTCTGTGTCTGGGTGTAATTTATCTATAATATATATGTATTTAGAAATGTATAAGTATGTTTATCAGCAGTCTGGCTACCATAGTAAAGGCTCTGCCTATTTTGGAATCAGACGGCGATATGTGAAATATGTATCAAGTTATTATTATCTATTATAATTGGCAATTACTATGGGATAGAAAAAAAAAATTAAGTCAATTTTATGACGATAAGGTGTGTGTTCAATACATGATAACTATAATTAGAAACATAAAATTAGATATCTGACTATAATGCAGAGTAAGATTTTTTTAAAGTTAATAATAAATTTAGACCGAACATAACTATAAGATATACATAACATATATATACGTATTATTAAGATAGTGTAACGACACTACGAGAAGTTTACCACTTAATATCTATGTCATAATAAGTACAATTCTTTGAAACATGTTTATAATACACGTATTTATGAAGATAAACTAATGACCTTCTGATATTTTGCTTATTTTTCTTGATCGTGAGACCTTGAGATAAAACCTAATTTAAATACAAGAAAAAACAAGAACTACCAAATTAAACCGATCCTCATGAAATGCTTTTGCATACACGTAAAAGCTAGTAAGTGATAAATCGCCTATTTACCTACCCTGTTCACCCATAGGCTTGATTCTATTCAGCTTAAAATCAATTATTGAGCTCCTGGTAGTAGAAGCTAGTGCTTCCTTTCAGCCAAAGTCGTTCGGTGAGGAGACGTACCATTTCTTGTGTTTTCCGTGAGTGCAATATGGTATATGGGACAAACCAGCAGACCTAACCTAACCTAACCTCACTCACTCGGCGAACATTAATGCAACGTTGCTTCAGTGCCGGTTTTCTGTGAGGCCGTGCCATCACTCCGGTCGAGCCGGCCCATACGTGCCGAAGCATCTCTCTAATAAAAGTAATAGTATCACTACCCATCACACTTAAGACATTCTTCTATTGAGGTATTTCAACAGACACAAACACTCGTATTTCGCGCTCTTCCATCGTAAACTAATAAAAAAGAGTGCGTGAGTGAGTGAGTAAAGTTATTTACTTTAGTTGTTTAACCAGTGGTATCCATAGTAACTTTTTTTTTTTATTATTGCACGTCAGAATGACCTCAAACCGCCTGATGGAAAGCTAGAGTGAGGTCCAAAGACTGAGGACCACCATCATAGATACGGATGATACTAAAATGGTCGCCCTCAGCTTGACGGCCTCGAGAGATGCTTTTTCACGCAATATTCTTTAATAATTAATTATTCTTTTTCACTTCTTGCTAGTCTAGCAACTACTTCTTTTTCGTGTATATATTTACAGTTTCAAACATCTATTTTTAGTTATCATTATTCAATTTTAGTGTATAACGAATGTCAACTATGTTTTTCTTTTAACTTGGTTATATAAAATACAAATGGTGAGTTAAAAAGTAATTTAGCTACAATATCATTAATCAATGAAACAAACTTCTCAGTTTTATTTTATTTTAACATTTTTATAATATTTAATTTAAAAAGTAATATATAAAGATTGTCACTTCAAACCTAGCTAGCCCGGCTTACAAAACCTGTTGGAATAAAGTAGGTATTTAGATAAAGGTAATGTAAAATAATATTAAGGACAAAATGTTATTGTTCTTTGTCACATGTTTATTCCCTACGTATCAAGTAAGACAAAATTTAAATCATTCAAGCAAAAATGGAGAATAATAATATATAGTTTTGACATCAATAAAGATTTTGATTATTGGCCTTACATATTTAAAAATTTGATTGGACACAACTAAAACTTATTCAGTTGCTCGTTCTATCTAACTGAAGATTTTGAAGATTACTCATCTTCAAAAAAGTCTTCGGTGTCCGGGAGTAGGTTCCGGAGTACTGTGCATTCCTTTTTTATTCTTACAGAACCTGGTGGTCATTTATCCGTTGGAAGATTAAGAAGTGCCTCGCAGAATACACCAAAAATCACGATTAGTAAAACAATCAGGCGCACAGCTATATACACACACACATAAATATATATATATATATATATTTATGTGTGTGTGTATATAGCTAAAGGTATTTTATACCAAGGGTTTTAATAGAATATCCGGGTGTGTCTGAATTAGACCTGCAACTGGAAAAGCATTGTGCGAGCGGGGCATTGTATTTTTTTATATCCCCAAGCCACACACACACAACACGGTATTGAATTATTATTAATAATTTAAATAAAATTTTACCAATTGATAATCTCGTCCGTTTTTGGAACAGAGTTAAAATATATAATAACAACGGATATCATTTTCTGGTAATTGTGGTTACCTACATAAGTAAACTGATAAGTTAATGAGTTCTTCTTATGATGTGCTCAGCGCAACGGCAGTAGGTAGTGCATTCATTCATTGGTCTGAGGGTAAAATGTAAGTAAATACAAAAATAAATGGATCTATACTTAAGCCAAATTTGATGTGGAATCTTTGTAAACAAATGATTTGTTGTCGTATTAATAAATGAATAATGTCATCGTATTCAAGGTTGTCATAATTAAAATGCAGAAATATTGTAATTTTACCTCTATTTCTTAGTTATACTTTACGATTTTATTGTCATTACTTTTGCTATAACTTAGTCTAACCGCCAAATACGTAATATGTTAAAAAATATTTTAAAACAAGAATTAGCAAATAAAAAATACCAACTATACGCCTTCCAACCCTATTACTGTACAACTTTCGCAGATCCACAACAATTTGGTTATTTATAATGAATATTTATAATGTTAATTTGTTTTAAAAGCTCTGCTTAGTTCGGGTCTAAATAGCGAAGTGTCATAATATATGTCTCGGGATCTTTTTTTTTTTTATGGTATAGGGGGCAAACGAGCAGACGGGTCACCTGTGTATATGGTGGATGGGATGGTAAATGACTACCGCCGCCCATAGGCACCTGTAACTCAAGAGTCACAAATGTGTTACCGCCCTTTAAGGTGGGAGTAGGGGAAGAAGGGGAGAGGGGGCAAGAGCGGGAAAACGGGAGAGGGGAATTAGAGGGAAGGAGAGGGGGAGAGGGGAAGGACGGGAATAGGGGAGAGGGAAGGACGAGAATAGGGGAGAGGAAAGAGTTAGGGCCTCCGGTAACCTCATTCACGCGGCGAATAGCAATGCAAGCATTGTTTCAGTGCCGGTTTTCCGTGAAGCCGTGGTATTGAGCGGAGTCGAGCCGGCCCATACGTGCCGCAGCATGGCTCTCCCACGTAAAAGTTTTATTAAACTTAAAGTATTATTATTATACGTAATCTACACTAATATTATAAAGCTGAAGAGTTTGTTTGGTTAAAAGCGCTAATCTCAAGAACTACTGGTTCGAGTTGAATCGAGGAAGGCTATAGCAGCATCAATGAAAAATGTTACAAAAACGAGGAAAATTTACAAACACAGACGAAGTTGCGCTGGTCAGCCAGTGTATGAATAAGTTAATGCAAAACAGTTTGGTTGGTCATCCGATTTTATTTTTATCAGTGGCTATCGACTCAACTTAACATCAATTTATTTATTTATTAATCCATTATAGGTACAGATCTCAGCTTGTGATTCATTTACAATAATATACCTACCTCTTTATTGTATACCAGAAGTCATTTATGCCGCGTTCCAATAAACAAGAAACGATTCATTTTGCTTACGGACGGTAAAAATTCGTTGAACTTTCAATGAAAATTTTACCGTCCGTAAGCAAAACGAACCGTTTCTTGTTTATTGGAACGCGGCTTTAAAGAGTTTCATAGCAATGGGTTCTTATACAATTGACTTATCGGCTATTATTGACTGTCTTATTGGTCTAGTGGTTAGTGATCCTGTTACTGAGCCAGAGGTCGTGGGTTCGATTCCCACAGAGGATAAATAATTGTGCGATGAGCCTGATCATTTGTTCTATGTCTAGGGGTAGTTTATAAAATGTATGTATATAGGAAAATATAAGTATGTTTATCAGCAGTTTGGTTACCATAGTACAGGCTCAGCCTAGTATGGATCAGATGGCCGTGTGTAAGATCTTTCAAGTTATTATTATTATTATATGCAATTACTATGGGATTGAGAAACAAAATTAAATCGATTTTATGACGATGAGGTCAATATAATTATATAGGATCACAAAATTGGTAACTAATTAGTTACAAATTAACTACAAATTTTCATGTTTTTTTTTTATTTTCCTAAATTGCCACTGCTACCTTGGTATGGCTGGAGCATATCAGGGTCATATGTTTATATGCTATAACTTGAGCTGTCACCGACTTTGCCAAGAGGTTCGACCCCTTTGACAAAAGCCAAGAAATATTGTGATAATATGGATCCGGTATAATTGATCTAAACGATTCATCACTCACCAACTCAATCAATGTCAATCTGACAATCATAGCACTTCAAACGCCGATTCGTGGTATTTACTGTAATGCCCTACAAGACTATTACCATTTGCCCACCAAACGTAGAAATAACGCCACAAGATCTAAATGTACACTAATATAGTAAAGCTAAGGAGTTTTTTGTTGGTTTGTTTAAACGCGATAATCTCTGGAACTACCAATCAGATTCAAATAAATCTATATGTATATGATAGCCAGATTCATATAGGCTATGTAGCATTAATTAGGCTACACCTCTTAGCTAGCCTTAAATGTTTATTTTTTAAAGCAAGCAAGTAGTTATCCGCGTGCGCTAGCGTAATGCTATGAATATATAATTATGATAAAAAAAAACGAAATACTACTTTTTCTTTTATGCTGTATCCGTGATTATTTTTTTATTGTGTTTTGGCCAATAAATGTATTTTCTTTCTTTTTTCTACTATATGGCTATTATGTGACAACGATTTATTGACAGTTAAAAAGTGAGCCATAAGCATTATTATTTTCGGGCACGGCGTATTAATACTTCAAACGAAAGTTACTTTATCATTAAGACAATTTTATGAAAATAAACTTTGCCCTTAATTGTATGTTATTTAGACGCGTAGTTCAGGAGCAAATAAAAACCCAATTTTTTTTATCGTGTGGAAACCCCCACGGGTCATCACCTCACCAGCTTTACGTACTATAGATGTTATGTTTGTTTAATTTTACAATGTTATTTTATTATGATTGTTACCACGTAACTGGCAGGTGGACAAAGCTTTTAATTTTATTGCAAGTTTATTAGGTTTAATTTTATTTTATTGTACCTTCATTATATTATACTAGCCTTTTTTTTTTTTTGTACGTGTGGAAACCCCCTCGGGCCGTCACCCCACCGGGGTTTTCGGTGGGGCGGTGTGTCGGAATCGAACCGACTAAAACCACACGGTGTGCCGTACTGCGCCTTAAGTAGGAGGGATCCGGAAACAGCTTTATTACGACATCCTAGCCTAGCCTAGCCTAGCTGGCACTTCAGCTTTATAATATTAGTAAAGATTTATCGTATAAAGTTACAGATTTAGCGGATAGTAATAATGAAAGTTTTTTCTGCAAACAGCCTCGATGATGCTTTTGTTACTATTCAGTCACTTAAAGAAATCCTTCAGTCTTTTTTGTCGAATGTACTAAAAACATTTTTAATCCATACAAAAGCACAGAGCTCACTTTGCTGGGAAGTTTCAATTGTAAGCATATACAAGCTATCTTAGTCTTAGAGTCGTGGTTGAAGCCTTGTCTGCTATCTAGCTCCTATTTTCTTCCTGGTTTCGACCTATTTAGGAATGATCGCAGGGCGACCCCTGCGATCATTTCTAAATAGGCCTAAATAGACGCGAACGTCTACCTACGCACCCTCATTCAATTCTCGAAATATCACCAAACAAATTTCAAATCTTACTTGTTACTCTAGAAGAAGTTACTGACCTATAACTCAATATATCTGCACACCACTCATTTTCCTGTCCATTGAAATTATCTTACAGTTGAAAGTTTATCCTAGGTCATCTTGTTCTGAGTGTGTTCTCTCATCGTATACGTGGCACTCATCTCAGAACAGTGCCACGTATACTAAGGTATACTATGTCTCACAGACGCATGTGTTCCACACCGCCACAATTGATATTTCTTTAAGCGCTCCCTAGACGATCATGCGGCATGACATGCGTTACGTGCTGTCATGCGTGCATGATCGTTTAAATGCATTGATTGATGCAAATGACATATAAACTACGTGCATGACATGCAAACTACGTGCTGGCAGTTGATTGACAATTTCTTCTATTTTTATATTTATAAATCTGCCTTTGACAAAGATATTTCCATATCAGGGCAGAAGATTTTTTTTTTTTAAAGTCAACTCCCGCATTAGGAATTACTCCTGTGTCGCTATAAGTAGCTATATGTAAATGATTATACCAAGCGAACTATTATAGTGAATGATAGACTCTCACTAGGTCCTTCATGCAGCATGACGATTCAGCATGTCATGCCGCATGATCGTCTAGGGACCGTTTATATATGTAAAATGGCGGAGCATATGACAAATGTTAAATAAATAAAATATTTTTTTTATATATATTTTAACGTTTAATGCGTATGTATGGAATACATCCGTATAACCAGCTTTGGCGCCTTCTTCATGCGTAACACTAACGATTGAAATATCTTGTCAGCGTTAAACGTTTTCAATTCTTATAACCTGGTAAGATAGCGAACACACGCGATTCTATAGTTATTAAAAGTAGGTGTTTACCTCTCGAAACTTAGTTGTTATATAGTACTAGCTGACCCGTGTAACTTCGTCTGCGTAGGTAAATTTTCCCCGTTTTTTAAAATATCTTTCATTGATGCTGCGCTCCTATTGGTCGTAGCTTGATGTTATTTAACCTATAGCCTTCCTCGATAAATGGGCTATCCAATACTAAAAGATTTTTCAATTCGAGCAAGTAGGTCCTGAGATAAGCGCGTTCAACCAAAGAAACAAACTCTTCAGCTATATATTATAAGTATAGATAACAGACGAAGAACCGGAAACTGCTATTTTGAGAATAAGTAGGGTAATTCGTAGTAAGGAATATACGTAAAATGTTACCTCACCTTACTTACTTGTCGTAACGAATAGCTCGTAATCGTTGCATACTAAGAATTACAAAATAATATTATGTTAGTGGCGTTACATTTGAACCAGCTCAAAATTCGAAGTAAATAACTGGAACAAAACCAAGAAGATCTCTATGTCCATATGAAAAGAAAAAAACGGACAAGTGTCAGTCTGACTCTGACCGAGGGTTCCGTAAGCAAACAAACTTGTATATAGATAGTACGTCCAACTCGGGAATCAATTCTCGAAGACTTGCCCGTCTTTTTCGAAAGACAAACTTAACTTTACGGTTGCGATTTACGACAAAGTCAACAATCCCACCGCAAAATGTATGTTTGTAATCACAAAACAACAAATTAAAGACTAGGATTTTTTCCTATATTTGTGCTATGAGACCTTGCCTCTTAGCAAATTCCATGTTTCTAGGTGAATAGGAAGTACCCTATAGATTTTGATTTTCCTATGAATTGAATTTTGGTGAAATCTAAGGCTTAAATGGCTAAATCTTTTGATTGCGTCGACTTAGAAGCTTGATTTTTTTACAGCTTCAAGGGACCGCAGACTAATGTATTTGGTTTTCATTTCAACTTGATGCGTCCACGGGTTCCTGAGGAAAGGGTCTTGACAGACAGACAGACAAACAGACGGACAACAAAGTGATCCTTTAAGGGTTCCTTTTTTCCTATTGAGGAACGGAACCCTAAAAAGGATTACAAGGTACGATACCATTTTGGTTATCCGACGTTTCGATTGCATTGCACCGATCATAGTCACTTATATATTTTATCGCGTATAAGGCCGGATTTACACATCTAATATGTATATTCTAAGATCTGACATCTTAGAATTGATCACTTCATGATGTGTACAAGTCGCATTGCAAAGTTTAAAAAAAAAGTCAGTCGTAGGACTTCACGTCAGAAGTGAAAACATAACTTCACAATGTATTTGGATTTACATACACAAACACATACACATCTGTATTTATATAATTGGGTTTAAAAATAAAAAGAAGGTAATAACACATCTACATGTGATACACTGGAAGTTCTGCGCTCCTGGCCGCTCATAAATGTTTGAATTTCGAATGTTATATTTTTTTAAATATAAGAAACTCGGCTCCGTCTTACGGTCCTCCGTCTCGATCAGGGTCACGTGTCCTGGCGCGAGTTTAACATTTTTACCCATCCCAAAAAGTGCACAACGCCGCTAAAGAAGTGTTCACTTTAAAAATATCAGAACATCCTGTTCCATCGAAATTAATAAATAATAATAATATACATATGTATATAGAACAATCCTCCCTATATGCATTAATAGCCACACCATAATACACCCATCAATTAACAGCAATCACTTTAATAGACATGACGTCATAAGTAAGTTTAGTACGCACCGGTTCATAAATGTGCTTGTATTGACAGTCTGGCACTAATCTCGACAAAGTGGCCGCAGTACATCATACAACATTGTTGAATCCATCGAATGAACCGTTTTAAGTACAATTGTGTGTCGCACATTTGCTGGAACACAATCTTTGATTTTTTAGTAGCGCAGTTTTTTACATCATTCCGAATGTTATTTTTGCATTTTATGTTACTATAGTGTTCGCCCAGAGGTCCAAATTCGACCTTAATTTATTAAATTAAGCTCAAAATTTTCGGTTTTCAGTAAAAGTTTCCATTTTCATCCGTTGAAGAATAGGGGAGAAAATGGTAGTAAACTGTTTAAAGTCACCACAAATGATGACTTTTTTTGGATTTAGTTATTTTATCTAATAACAATAAAAACAATCATATATAGCTTAAGGAGATCTGTATACACTAATAACAATGAAATGATTTAGTTCTATACGGGCTATTTCTGCACTCCGTTAAACCGATAAACTAACAGTGTCATGGCGCTCCTTAAATTTAAATTGCTTATTTATGAGTATCATAGAGTCATCATGTACTGCATTACCTCTGCTGAACAAGCTGCCTATCTGGTGGTTATCAAAACTGAACATTAACTGTTCACTTTTTAACCAATGTTCTGTGATGCAAAAAATGTCAACGGCATTACAGTTCATGAACAATTCTATATCTAGGTCTTTTCCCATCAGCCCTCTAATATTCTGGTGAACCAGGTTTAGGTATTCTAATTTATTATTACTCATTAATTTATTGACCTTATTACTAACTATGGGATATAGTATACTAGGTTATAACTTAACTGACATATTGGACTTTAATTAATTTAAATTAGTTGTTAGAAATGAATATATAGATGTCATATAAAAACTGGATGGGGTTAAAACAAAATATTTATATTTTTTCGTACAACCGAACAGGGTAGGCAGAACAAATGAGGGTACATCATCTGTTCTGCTCCTCATCACAAAGTTTGTGTGTTTTCCACTGTTACGTTCATTTTTTGACTTGTTTGCAAAAACTAATAAATTTTATTTATTTTCCTTAAGGAAAGGAATAAATAAACTAAACGGAATTTAATTAAGCAATGAAACAAATTACACAGTTTTATTTTATTTATGAATTAGGTACATTTTTTAGTGTTGAATGTAATAATTAACTGTTTAAAGATAACAAAAACTCGGCTTGCAAATCCCGTTGGAAAACAGTAATTTTATTTCATCTGGTTTGATCTGGAATCCATATATAGGTCTTAATACCTAGATATATCTAGACCGACACATAGATGCAGACACCTTGAATTTTTATGAGTCCAGGTGGGCATGGAAGAAAGAAAGAAGAAAGAAAAAGAAAAAATGTTTATTCATCGACGCTTGAGATACACGGACAGTACATGCTATGCAGTAATAAACTAAGCTAGATAATTATTATATAAGTACCAAGCATTATTTACGTGTACATCACGCGCTAGCCGAATAGGTACTGGTTCAGCATCTGCTAAACAATTGTCTAGCGCTGGTTTTCAACCAGTCCTTATGTGAGCAACAAAGAAAAAAATAAAAATACTTGTCTACATTATATATATATAGGTACAACAATTTGAATATATAAATACATTTAGGTACATAAATATGAAGGAAGCGAATTCAACATCCCCAACCAATCCCACTGCAACATTGAAAGTCATATAAGGGACATATTTATGTTAATCATGTCAAGATCTCTTTGTGCATCAACGAGGTACTGCCGTAGTTTTGTTCTAAAGGTATTCACCGAGGCGAGTGACCTTATCGATGGAGGGATTTTGTTTCACATTTTGGTTGTTATTTGCATATTGTGGGTTCAATGTAGGAGGTGGTACGGTAGCCTTGGTGTTTATCTTAGGCCTCTTTGGTATTGAAGTAGTCCTTGCCTCGGCGAATGCGGTAAGTATCACAACTAGTAGAACAATCATGCACATCGCCTTCATTGCTATGTTTTATGCTTCTGTAAATAAAATACAATTTATTGGTTATAATTTTCTATTCTAAATTGAAATTTAACATTTGTTTGAGTAATAAAATCGCTTGATTTAAAAGCGGCGGTAGCGTAATGGCTAAGGCGTCGGACTTGCGATCAAGAGGTTGCGGGTTCGAACCCCACCCAGTACACTACCGACGTGAACCCACTCCTAACACAAGCATTTTATGTTTATTAGAGATTATACGGTTTTACTCACGTTTGTATTTCGGGGATGCCCGACTAGTTTCGGACCCGACGGGGGCCCTTTTTCAAGGAGTGAAGCGTCCTGCCGCGACGGTGTCAGGCGTCACACTTACACATAATCTCTAATAAACATGAATATCACTCACGAAAGTTTTTATTGTAACAAGCATTTTAGCTTAGCTGGAGGGGTTAACAAGAATACTAGTAATGTGTGACCCACGTTATTAGTATTCTTAAAAAAAATCCTGGTCATTACACCTGACGTCATTGTTAAATTAGATTATGGAGTGAGGCTTTAGAAAACAGCAGAAGAACTGCAGTAATTTGCAAAACCAATTTGAAATAAGCCTTCAAATGCTGTATATTTGTGACATCGTCGCAAATTTACAGCATTTGAAGCACGATAGCTAGTATCGTGCTAATTTTATAAACTAAAACGCACCTTTATTCATAGACTGAATTAACTCAGAATTTTACTTATGTAGGAACCGCATTTAAAGTTTGACATGTTTGGATTGACAACTTCAAAAAGTCATAAATAAAATAAGCAAGCAGTCATGGGACTGCCGACAGAAGTGAAAACTTAAAACGACTTGTCACATTAGCATGAATAGCATGTCGGTGACGCCAACCCAGAACTTTTACCCCTTTTTTATCGTGTGGAAACCCCCACGGGTCATCATCGAGGGTGAAGTGGTATGTTGGATTCAAACAGACTAAAACTACACGTCACCAGTGAGTCTATTGCAGGGGACCGGGGATACCCTAGGAAGGAAGCTTCCGAGAACCCCTGCAGACTTTGGCTGCCTGATCAGCAGGCGACTACACCGTGCAATACGGGAGGCCTTACCCCGCCTCCAGATGAGAGAGGCGCGCGCGGAACACGTCGAGCCACCCTCTCAGGCCGACTTCTGCTAGGGTAACGGTCAGCCCGAATAACTTTTAGCTTCAGTATCGATTATAGAGTGCCCCCAACAAGAAAATTCAGAATTTCTTCAATGTACAAAATTGAACCTGTTACTGTTTTATTATAAGTACAGATTTGATAAAAAGTACCTTAAAATACGTTAGTTTTTTGATAACTCATATACAAATACTCGTATGTTTGATAATTTATTCCAACACTTGAAATATCAATGTATTCAATATGTGTTCTGAGAAAAAACAAATATGTATGAGAGAGTGCTTGAAATCAGACGCTAGCTGGAGATACTAGAACTATCAAAATGCTTGCTGTCTCAATAGAAATATGTTAAAAAACATATAAATAACAAATGAAAAACAATTACACAACTATATATTATGTTTACAGTTTTAAAAAACCCTTGCAGCTTGTTGAAACATTTAACACAGTCACATAAATGGTTTGTTAGGAAGTGGGGTCCAACCACGAAGCTACAGTAGACCGAAGCATCGCTTAGACATTGTCGATTCTGAGTGTAGTATGTGTGTTAGAAGTTTAGTTTATTTAGTTACAAATTTAGTTAATTATCTTCCATCGATAAAAAGTTCGTAATTTTTCTATGAGCACAAAGGTGGAATAAACGTATGACTTACCTTTCGAACAAAGTAAGAAGTTTCGTTCCTAAGCGCGATTGACTTAATAATGCGCAGGGCAACGCTTTATATTCAATTTGTTATCATTTTTAGAATATTTAGCAGAACTGATAAGGAAGCATTGGGGTCACCTCCACTTTACTATACACATGAAAACAATATGTCTTCCTCATTTCGAAAAAGTCGAATATACCTATCATCTATCGCCAAGACCTGTGGAACTGTAGAGTATGGTTTCAAAGAGAAAATATATCAAAACCTTGATCAAATGGTGGAACGCATGTTAGAAAATCCGAATCGCCGTAACTAAACTGGCCTCACGATACAAATCCACTCCGCGAACCAAATATTAATAAGACTCCAGGGTCATTCGAAACGAGCTACGACACTCAGCAAATAGACTTTATCTAAATTTATAACTGCAGTTTAGGCTGTTGTGGCCTGCAAATTATGTGCTTATAGTTACAGCCCCCGCTTAAATATGAGCGGTAACATGCGTCGTTCCATGTCACCTCAACTACAAATTTTACCGGGATTAGAACACATAACCATCTCCACCTCTTAATTTTATACCGATTGGGGCGTCATCGAATAGAATTAACGCTACAGCAGGCAACCCTCCTTCTTCCAGTTAATTTTTGCCTTACCAGGCCATCGGATTCAATAAAAAAATTATAAGAAAATTAAAGTTAATTTAAATAACCGGCAAAATTAAATAACCGGTTTAAAAAGAGGAGGTTATCAATTCGACACATATGTATTATTGGGACACGCCACAATTGTGGCGGTAAGAGTCGTCAGGTAGGATTGGCTAGCGAGACGGCATGGCAGCCTCTCCTACCGGCTGACGCAGATACTCACCGGACACGGCTGTTTCGGTAAGTACCTGTGTCGTATAGGCCGGGAGTCAACATCTGTGTGCCAACACTGCGAGGCAGTCGCGATGGCACTGCTCTCCATACATCTCTTCAACTTCAAGATGGCTATTGGTACGGAAAGCCTCTCACTTATGACCATGGTTCTCTCCATGGGCCGAAGCGAGAGTGCGAAAAGACGCTGTTAGCCTAAGAGGCGGTGGAAAGGGTAGTAAGAGAACAAGTATTCTCCCGTCCCGCAGTAGACGCACCAGGCGCCGGAGAGCGCAGGTCGATCTACAGGGGTTCTCGGAGGCTTCATTCTTAAGATATCCCGGGCCCCCTGAAATAGTCCTACTTGATATACCACTTCAACCTCGGCTCCGGTGATCTGATGATCCGTAGGGGTTTCTATACAAAATTAAAAAAACTTCATATTAAGAAATGATAGTTTTTTTATTTAAACACTAAATTAAACAACAAAAACGAAATCAAAAGTAGGTGTCAAACGAATTAGAGAATAAATACAATAGAGCCAACAATTTTTTTTTCTATATCGGCGCCAGCGAGATTTCGGCGACCATATAAAACGAAGCCAAGAAGAGATTTCTCTACTAAATAAACGACTAGATGTTATCCTGATTTCTAGAGGAAGAACGTTGCAGAGGAGGAAAGATTGAATAAAGATGGAAGAGTGGACACATGCGGATGTATGAGTGGGGCATAACAGAAGAAGAGGGGAGTTCTGTTATGATTGGCACATAGAAACTGGAAAGAGGATGACAAGTATGTAGGGGAAGCAGGTGAGTTGAGAATAGAATAAAGGATGGTGAAGGTAAAGGTAAAGGAAGATCGAGCATAATTCATGTTTCATAATTACTGTACATGTAGTTTAAAAAAAATAAATAGAAATTTACAGTTAGTCAAATAAAATGTTGCTTACTTGCTTCAATTCTACAGCTAAACTATTTGACACATGACAACTATGTTGTCCCTTCTGTCCTGCGTACGGAAACTCTCTGGCAATTTTGATAATATATTTTTAATTATATTGTGTACTATATATAAAAATCAGTAGTCAGAATATAATAAAAGTGATGAAATGTTAGCACGACCTGGTACCTGAAAATTGGCCGCCGGCCCAAGTTAGCAGGATTGCATACCTGCAGAGTCTCTACTGATCTATACTTATAATAAAAATGTAACAGGTCCGATCCTGTACACTTTATTTACCAACTTTTTTGTCATTCATTTACCGAATTATTCTTTCAGTGCTATATTTAGGAAAACGTGTTAATGTCCTTATTTTATTGTTGTGTGTTATTTACTTGTATCACTGTTGGTTTTCTTTTTTTTTTAATATTATAGAGGGCAAACGAGCAGACGGGTCACCTGATGGTAAGTGACTACCGTCGCCCATGGACACCTGCAACTCAAAAGTCACAAGTGCGTTGCCGGCCTTTGAGATAGGAGTACGCTCTTTTCTTGAAGGTTTGAAGGTCGTATCGGTCCGGGAATACCGCAGGCGACAATTTATTCCAGAGATTGGTTGTGCTAGGCAAAAAATTTCTGGAGAACCGCACAGTGGTGGATTGCCAATTATCCAGGTGATGGGGATGAAAATTTTGTCGCGTTGAACGATGGCGAAACGTTGCGGCCGGTATAAGTCCGAACAATTCCTCAGAGCACTCCCCATTATACATGCGATAGAGAATGCAGAGTGAAGCTACATCTCTACGCAACGCCAAAGGGTCAAGTCGATCTGAAATATCCTGGCAATCGATGATTCGAGTCGCTCTCTGTTGAATGCGGTCAAGAGGGTGAAGCTGGTACTGGTTAATAAAATAAATAAAAAACAAAATTAAAAAAAATCTTAAGAAAAGAAATAACTAAATACAGTTTTACAGATTAAAATACAGCATTTAATAAATCAATAAAACTAATTTCACAGTTTTATTTTATTTATTTAAGTTACAATATTGTTGAATGTAATAATTAACTGTAACTTACAAATGTAAACAATTACCGTAGGTACGTGCTACATTTAAGATTACAGAAAAATACGTGTGCCAAAAATCTGGAACATTGTTATTGTTATATTGTTGAATATCATTTATGCGGCGTATAGTATAAGTCCATACTTACCTACATACATAATGATACTTGTTATACTATACTATACAAAAATTATTTTCTACTTTTTAATTCTGTTTGTTATTAAAGCGTTTTCTTTAAAACGTTACATTTCAGACGCTCGGCGGATAGTGCCTAAATATACTCACCGCGAGTTGATTTGTTTTATTTTTACGCCATCTGTCGATTCTGCGATATCCTGCGGTAATTTTATATTGGTTGTATGGACGGCGAGGTTTATTTTCGAATTTTTACAATATTTACTACAGTTTGATACAACTTACTCAATCCATTAAATATATCTATGCTTTCGCCATATATATATACATATATGGAGAGTAACCGTCACGTCACGTGTTTTTTTAGTCTTGTATTATCTTAATACGACGTCTCGAAGATCTTGAAAACTACGTTGAAAGCTTGCGTTATATGGATAGATAGATAGATACAGGTCGAGTTAATATAAAGCGTTTAATGAGTACATATATTTTATACACGTGTATATAATGAATGTATTTAGGAAGATAAACTTAAGACCTTTTAATATGTTGCTTCTTATCAAGACCTAAAGGTAAACCCTAACTTAAATACAAAAAAATAACAAAACCTACAAAATTTTACCCAAATATTGTGATCTTAACTTTATCTATACTTTTATACTAATATTATAAATACGAAAGTAACTCTCTCTGTCTGTAGGTAGCAAGCAGTTAACAACGTGCAGTGCAGTCACTGAGGGAAACACTATGAGTTTTTGTTTCCCTCAGCTAAAGTCCCCCGGTGAGAGGACGTACCATTTCCTGTGCTTTTCCAGTTACAATTGCGTTTTCAAAAAGCCGTAGCATCATTAGAAATAAAATTTAAAAAAATATATAAAATATAAATAAAATATTAACCCTATCCATTAAAATAGAGTAATAATAATGATTCATTACCCATCAAACTTAGGACCTTGTTAATTTTTTTAATGTTTAACACCAATACGGACCGCTGTCCACGGTTGCATACGATTTTCAACTCTATTTTAATGAGTTGAGTTAATATTTTATTTATATTTTATAAGCGTGTAAACTTTTTTTTGCCGCTTAATCTGAGTTGACCCTTACACAGTACCGTATAACGCGCTGTTTCATCATAAACTGATAAGAAGGAGTTCGATAGATAATTAACTTTGGTTGTGAGACCTCTTACCTCTTACCCTCTATTATCTGTA
The DNA here is from genome assembly GCA_963859945.1 of Euplagia quadripunctaria. Classification (NCBI taxonomy): domain Eukaryota; kingdom Metazoa; phylum Arthropoda; class Insecta; order Lepidoptera; family Erebidae; genus Euplagia; species Euplagia quadripunctaria. The sequence goes on from OY982585.1 coordinate 8,501,958, forward strand.
GTAACTTCTTAGATGTGTAAATTCGGACTTAGAACTCTTTGTTATGGTTTTATTTTATTATTGAGCTTTTTATTTACATACTGGTAATGAATATTGTACATACAAACCTTATAATTAAGTATATTAAAACTAATTAAAAATATATCTTTATATATGTATTTCTTCTGTGTATGTTCCTGAACTCCTCCTAAACGGCTGGACCGATTTTAATAAAAAAATTGTGTCTTTTCAGGTGGATTCGAGAATGGTTTAGATTTACAATTGGACCCGGTAGATGGCGCTGCGATAGGGTTCAAGGAATAATATTTTTTACTTTCCGGCAGGACAACATCTGTCGGGTCCGCTAGTAATAATATATATACGGACTATTTACATGCATGCTTCATAAAATCCCTCCGCATCGTCGCCTACTGGCAGTGTTCCCAGAAGGCTTGCAGCATTGCCACATTGAATGGTAATGCTAATTCTCTGTGCAAGAAAAAGGGCCGCCTTCTGGTCACGAGAAGCGTCGATCAGTCAGTTATCTAGTTCCTTATAAACGGAACAAGCACTCGGACCCCATGGCCCTAGCGTTTCGACCCCAAACGGCTCAAAATCCTGTATCTACGCCGTATGGGGCTTTCTCCTGATTTTGGTTCTGGTTAACTCTTCTGTGCCGTGGACCGAAGACAAAAATGTAAGGCTGACATCTGAAATTTTGCGAAAGCCAAGGCCACCCGAACGAACCGGTAAGGATGCTTGGAGCCAGGCTCGGTCGTTCAAAGCCACATTTAAAATTTTGTTTTGAATAGTTTTGCAATTTTTTTGCTATCGAAGCGCATGAGTAAATTTGGGTACGAAAAGACAAAAAAAAGCCGAATGGACAACAATTTTAAGTAAACCATCCGAAAAATCATCAAAATTGTCAAAAAAATTTTGTCTTCTATGAAAGATTGAAAACATTTTTCCAAGACCGGGGACCCAAAAAGGCGGAAACTTTTTTCTAAAACTTTTATGTTAGGTGCCAATGAATAGAAATTCTGTACAGTCGAGTGTCTGTCTGTCTTGTCACAAATAAAAATTTCGCATTTGTCAGAGTTGAGTTCTAAGCCTATGTATAACGAGTGTAATTATATTCATTTTTAACTTGTTTTGCTCAAAATATAAATTGTATGTATTTTTCTTAAAATAAATACAATTTATATTTCCTTAGTTTTGTCATCCACAACGATTTTCTTGACAACTAAAATTGGATAAGTTGCTGGTATGGTATTTAATTACTGTGAAAATCTTCCAATAGAATATTGTCACCCTTTCTAAAGTTGTCTTGGACTGTCTTTATTATGTATTTAACTTGTATTTGTATATAAACTTTTGAACATCCAACATACTTCAAACTTAAAGGAGAAATATTCACCTTAAAGAATACACCAAAAATCACGATTAGTAGAACTATAGGCGCATCACCTTAATTTCTGCAAGGTATAACAGAAAAGTGTGGTCAAATTTAAGGGTCCTAAGGACCCCGTAAAAGACATTAAACGCTAACAATTGTAGCAAAATTATTGAAGATTACAGAATTATTACTAAACAATAAAAAAATATATATTTTGACGAATGATAATCTATTTCAAAATATTTACTAACCACGGATATCATTTTGTGGCAATTTTAGTCACGTACATAAGAAGTGAACTGATAAGTTAATGAGTTTATCTTATGACCTTATATGTGTTCAACATTTACATATAATTAAGTCAATACACAACAGTTTGGTTTCGATTTTCTTTTTAACATTAAGTGGCTCTTGAAGTGCTAAAGTATCAACGAAAACATTTGGAGGCAGTAAATTTCAATCCATTCCATTCAAATACCACCGTTACATTTCTTTAATATTCCAAACAGATACCACCTTTTTAAACTAACTAGAGATCGCGTGGTGGTCGCATTTCGACCATGGTTTATTTCATTGGCCAATATTACTTGACCTGTCATTGTATAGACTTTTGTACCATGACAGGTCAAAATATATACTGGATACTCATAGCTGTATGTACCTGTTTTTGTATTATTTTTAACTTTGTAGCAAATATTGTTCAAAAATTTTAGCATTCGTCACTTCTTCTCTGTATAAACGATAAGTGTGCGAAATTTCATGCTCCTCCGTCCGCCCAATTTTCGTAAAAAGGAATCCAAAGTTTTCGCTTCACGTATTAATATGTAAATACCAAACTAATTCCAAACAAAAAAATAGCAACAGTCTGTATAAATGCTTTGGGTGGTCTTTCTAACATTATATAATAAAACAGTTCTTCACAGTACACATCTGCAGTAATGCTCATCCTATTTGGTAAGAAGCTGTGATGAATCACACCGCCGCTAGACCACCCACCAAACAGTGACCATCACTTTTCTAGGGGTAAGTTTTCATTTATGGCATTGCATTGTTTAGGTGCTGAACCAGGATTCAATCATTTTGCTGAGCGCTTGCGATTGTCAAACAGAAACCATTTTTCGTCGCAGGGAACAATACGGTTCAAAATTCATTCGTTTGTGTGCCTGTTGAGTAGTGCAAGGTACGTCTCGATGCGTACTTCGCGCTCGCGATTATTGAGTTCGTGGGGCACCTATTTGTCAAGCTTTTTTACCTTGCCAATTTGAGGCAAATATTGTTTTCACGCTAATGATGAAAGCTGCTGCTAATTGAGTCGTAGGTTGAGTATCATTAGCTTCCACAATCGCCTTTAAGTCATCATTGTCGACAAAAGTTTCATTTTTCCAGAATGGAAGCGGGTGGTGCGTTGGTTTGTAGTGTTAGCTCCGTAAACGTCGTTAATGTTGCATGCCGCTTGTGCCGCATAGCTGCCGCAACGGTACTCATATTCCATTTACTACAATTACTTGAATTTTTAACATATCCATGATGACGAAAAAGATTCAAGTGTGATGAAAACATAACACTAATCCATGAACAAACGACTACTTTTGAAAAAAGAAATCCATGTTTTTAAAATAAAATTAATTTGAAATTAGAATTCTTAGCAAAAAAAAAGTGATTTGACATAGCCCACAGATCAAATAAATGACTAGATTTGTTAAGTAGGTGTGGCGCATTCGCCCGGATCTGCCCTCTTACATTTTTAAAATATTGTGTTGTTCGGTGGTTGTATGCAGAAATAACAGCTATAAAGTTAATTATATCAAGGATGTCATTTCATTTCATATATAAGTACAAGAATTGTATTATTTTTACATAATAATCAAAAAAGAAATATATTACTCTGATATTTACTTGATGAAATAATAAACCAGCAATTTCATTAGAACAAAAACCATTGCTGGCATAGTAGGGCTTAAATAATACATAGTACTTTTGACGACGCAATGGATTGGTTTTTTTAACAATTCTCTCACCTGCGCGATAAGTTCGTAATGCGGCTGCAGCCGGCTCGAGTAAACTAGGGATGCACACGATACGTCCTGTTATCTCTTGTTTTACACGATTGGACCAAAAAAAATATTTGTTATTCTTAAAAGTTGAGTAAAGTACATATTTTAGCTTATTCTTATCTATGAATTAAAATGTGATACATGCTGTAGCGGTTTGATTGCTAATACAGTTGAAGACAAAGGTCTTAGATTTATAAAAGTTAAGGATAAAGGTGGCATCATATACCCTTCTAACGATGTAGTAACGATTTGCAAACGAATGGAAGTGATAATAAAATCTTAAGTTCTTTGTGATGGTCAAATAAAATTTTCATCAAAAAACATAAAAAAAGAAATAATATCAAAATCCTTGCCGCATTTCATCGGAATGAACCTTTTCAAAACAATTGATTTACACCAGAATGAGCAATGTCCAATGAATAACCATTTAATATTCCTGATAAAAGCGGTAATGGGAAAATATATCAATGTAAGACTGCATTATTTATCAAAGAACGCAACACCGAAACTGTCCAAAAGGCATGTGTTAAATAAGTATTTGCATTTCACTGGTCAGTAAAATCATTTACTCACTAAGTGGTAGATGTCCGTAAACAGAAATGCCCCGATTTTACTATTTTTTTTTTTACTAAATGTGTGGCTTAATTTTTTCATTTTTTATCTTAACTAACAAACAAACACAACTAAAACATTCACATTAAAAAAATAGGTATATAAAGAATCAAAAAGTTCCATGGGCCATTCATAAGATAGAAAATCGATAACTTTACACTTTATTTTCGTAATTGAAATCACTAGCGTAAATGTAATTTAAATTGCTTTTGCACAGTACAACGATAATTATTGATATCTATGGGTGTGTAAATCTAAATAAACGCTATTATTTACACGTTAAGGTGTGTATTCGTTTGTCAAGCAGTCATTGACTTGTTGATATCGTATACACTCAAGTGTGTGTGAGTCTACGCATCTATTGGCTTTGTTGAACTGCATATGTAGTTGTAAGCTATTGGAAGGGACAATTTGGAGACAGCGGTTTTCATACATTTCGAACTAAAAGGCAAATCTCCTCGTTTCTTTGATCTGAGACATAGCCAGTACTGCAGAACGGCAATTCCATCTATTTATATGTGGCCCATGTTAAAACATCTAGTTCATAGTCATAACAACTAGTTTAATTTTTTATTTAAAACGGAATCAAAGTCTATAAAGAATCACCTGCATAAATATCTTAAATAAAGAATGTAAATAATTTTATTCGCATTTTATATATTAACATAAAATATCATGGCGAAACACAATAACAAAAAATATGAGGCGCTTCATAGGTTTCGCACACAGGCGCTGCCGAGAGTCGGCTCGGCCTTGGGCTGAGATCTGAGTCTTTACCAAGGGGGTCTTTACCCACAAACTTCAAGTGGGCCAAAGAGCAATTAAGAGAAAACTGAAAACATTACTTTCGGGCGTGTGTTACCCGATCTGAAACAGATAAGCTCGCCAATGAGTGCCACAGCGATACGACGGTCAATCCTACACTGCCACGCTGAAACAAGAAAGTTTGGTCGAAGAGCGTGACAACTCCCGGGAATTTGACACCAGCTACTTTTGACGACATGTTGCAACGGCCGCACAATACAGAACTGAATTCGCATCGCTGAGATCTTCACATTTTCTAAATAAATTGGTAATATAAAATTCAGGGCACACTAGCACTTTATTTCGTTTATGTATCGGAAAACGCAATAAATATGGTAAATTTTCAAAACTCATAGACCGATATATCCGAATAGCACCTTCCAAAGTATTACTCATTTTATAAGTATTTTGAGTACTTACAAAAAACTCGTCGAAAATGGGCGGAACTCTTACTGCGGTTCCCGGGGCAGCAAGGCCGAGTTAAGCTACGAGTCCCGGGATGCTGTAAGCGCTCTTGGCTCTAGTCCTGGGTCTTTTTGGAATCGTCTTCGGTAGTATATATAGCATAATAAATGTTTTTCTGTATCACATGATGTTAGGTGTCTCATGTCTTAGTATATAATACTCTATTTTGTCATTTTTTTCAGTGTTTTTATTTTATTCTGGGTATGCATTTTTGATTAAAGATTTGTCAAATATATTGATTTTATGATTAATACGTATGTGATACATGAATGAAATACGTTGATAAAACAAGACTGCCTTGTAGCGTTGCCAAGTTAATATAAAAACTAGTTCTTATTATTATTAATAAAATAATTATACCTACAATCTTTCATTGTTTTATAGCTATACTAATATAATAAATCTGAAAAGTTTGTGTTTCGTCTGTGATCGGTTTTAAAAAATAATTTTCTGTTGATTGCCCATGAGGAAGCCTATAGCTTGTTTAGTATCACACTACGACGCTTAGGAGCAATGACCATAAAGTGAACCTGTAGGCAACGGTTGATCGTTTAATAGAAGTGTTGATCTGCGAAGGGACCTTCCCCCAAATACTAATTAATCAATAGCTGTTAACTTCGTGTCAGGTCCTCACTGCAAATAAATACCAGTTACAACACTTGCTTCCAAAATTCAGAAACATGTTCATACCTTCCAGGCTGGAAATGAAACGGTTACAAACACTATTCAAAATATTTATTTAACATTTCTATTTTGAACCAGTTGACCCGACAGACGTTGTCCTGTTAAAATTTGAATAAAATGGTTTCAATTTTACCAAAAACGCTTCGTGCTAAACCGTAAAGTTCTTTGCGAGTTCTTTGACCCTTCCAATATTATACAACTACGTAGGACGCTACATAAATTTTGTCGTATACAAACTAGATAACATTTTATTGTGATATGAAGTCATATCCATGAATTCCAAGAAATATTTAAAAAAAACAAATTTACAGGCAAGGAATCGTTTGTTTATTTTTAAATTTATCTTCTAATATTTCTAAAAACTTAACTAGTAGTAACTTAACTTAGTAATTTCTTCATCTCTCCCTGAAAACGGTGGGAGTCCTCGTTATGATATTGTGTGGTAATACAAGTGGCTTAACGAAACAAAAAAATTTTCGAGGAAATGAGTAGTGCACTGGGGGAATCTTGTAAACCTCTAAGGAGTAGAGCGGTGGTATAGTATTATATTTAATTCAATCGCTGCAATTTTAACTTGCGATTTTGCACTGTTCCCATATGTAAAAAACAACTGAAGGTACGCAAGTTTTCGAGGGATGTTTAGCTTACGGGAGTTTTTGAGGAAATATGACTTTGTTCCGAGAGGGATACTTGAGCAATATGTTTAGCACCTGGTTTACGCGTATGAAGACCTGCATTACTGCCAGTGGAGAATGACACACAATCCCAAATTCGTCAACTGCCCTGCCCCGGAGCATGACGTATGACGTAATACTTCGAAAACAAAAGAATTCACCGAGTACGGCAAAACTTATGTAGCGCCCTAGTATTTATGCTAAACACACCCACAGACAAGCACAACATTTTTTCGATCATCGAACACTTTTTGCCCCAGTATAAAATCCAACCTAAGGCCATACAATCGTTATTATTACTTAGTCCAGCTGTTTTGAGTCTTTTTATTGTTCTTCCTTTTTCAGCTTTAGGCGATTAATATGCTGTAAACGAGTATTATATCTATCCAATCGTTCTTTGTAATTAATTTAGCCGATATGGAATCCATTTATGTCTAAATACCTATAAGATCTGGTAAGCACAAACCATCAACTATTTTGTTTCCAGGTGGGCATGGCATGTTATCCTTGATATTTGAATGAGGATACGAGTCACTCTCCGATGTTCCATTACTTTTGTTAGTATCTGGTGGTTTTATTGTAGTAGGTTGTGCGGTATCCTTGTTTCTTGTAGGCCTCTTAGAAATTCTATTTTTTGCCTCGGCAAAGGCGCCAAGTATCACAACTAGTAGAAGAATCAAGTGAATCGCCTTCATTGCTGGTATCACAGTCTGTAAACAGAATGCAATCTATATATAATTTTCTATTCTGAAATTAAATTTATCATTTGTTTGTTATATTAAGGTTTAGATTTATCACTTTTTTACAACTGACGTCTTTGTTAGAGTAGATAGAGTGGGGCTTTAGAAAATATAGAATAGCAGTAATTTGCAAAAAAAGAATAGAAATGAGTCTTCAAATGCCGTTTATTTGTGTCGTCATCGCACCATCTATACTAATATTAAGTCTTTTGATAGATGCGCTAACACTCCTTTCAACAAATATATGTATGAGTGAGTGCCCTAAATCAAGCCCTAGCTAGCTAGAGATACTATAACAACCAAAATGCTTGCTGGCTCAACAGAAATGTATTCTTTAAACAGCATATTAATAACAAAACACAATGAAATGAAAATGAAAACAAATGTAGTAGACAAGCAAAACAGCAAAAGCAAAACAAATGTTCACAGCTTTGACACAGTCTCCGTAGACCGAAGCATCGCTTAGACGTTATCGATCCTGAGTTTCGTGTGAACTGCAAATTTAGATTGTTTACTTCTTTAGACTTGGGATTCAGAAAAAAAATACTCTTTACACATAATATACCTATGTACAAAGGTAGAGTCTATTACTCTAATAATAATATTAATAGTACAATGGCTTACCTTTTCTTAGTCGCCCGTTACGTTCCTAAGCGCAATTGACTCGGCAATGTGCGGGGCAACGCTTATTAAATAATTGTATCCAATACGTTATCATGTTTATAGTACTTAGCATAACTGATAAGGAAGCATTGGGGTCACCTTCACTTAACTATACATCAAAACAGTCTGTCTTACACATTGCGAACAAATTAAATATAGCGGCTATGACGAAGACCCATGGACAGTCGGCAATCACACCTACGGCAATATTTGGAGCCCACGGTATGAATACAGTTTTAAGTAATTTAAAATTTTTAAAAATCTGGCTCCACTAACAACTTATTTAGCTGGTTAACAAGTAAGACCTCAGTTACCATGTTGAAGAGTACCCTATGTGCCAAATTTCATCCAAATCCGTTTTGTAGTTTTTGCGTGAAAGAGTAACAAACATCCAACCATCCTCACAAACATCAACGTTTAAAATATTTATAGTAAGACAAAGTTAAGGCTGATTTTCAGGTTTGTTAAGCCAGTAGGCTTTTCTAGTTAGGGCACGCCACGATTGTGACGTTAAACCACGTCATGGAGGACTCTCTCCTACTGGATAACGAAGGTACCGGAAACGGCTGCTTCGGGAAGTACCATAAGCCGGGAGCATACGTCTGTGTACCACCACTGCGGGAGTTGCCGCTATGATGCCGCTCTTCACACTTTGGTGAAGGGCGGCCATCGTTGTGGATAGCCTTTCGCTGGAGACCATGATTACGTCCATGATCCAGAGCGAGAGTGTGTGTGATTCCAGCGCCTCATTTTGTGAGGTTGTCATGCATGCCAAAGAATTCTTTTCAAAAGGAACTATTAGCATAGAAATTACACGATAGTACAGATTACATGTTTTTTGTAATAACATTTTAGGGTTCATGGTGGGTGTGAAATGATAATAGTAATGATATAAAATAATAATAAGTGCTGTTAAATTAATTCAATGCGTTGTCTATAAGTTGTGTGGGTATTCGAAGTAGTATTGTTTTGTCTCCGTTAATGATTTTGACCCAAACTAAGCATGGCTTGCATTTTGAGATCTAAAACACGGATAAACATACTGAGACATATTTTATTTTGAGAAAACATATACACATTAAACATATTGATTATTTGTGCTATTTTATTTTTGTCTATGTTGTTAATGCGGCAGATTCATGTAAGTATCTAATGGTGTATCATGGGTAGGAGTTATTGTCAGTTATTTAGAATTTGTGCAAAAAAGTGTCAAGTGATTTAGATAACGTCTTATAGGTGTCGTGGCCAGATGTGAGATGTGTCCGAGCATTTCATGAAATATTCATATTTCATGAAATGCCTGATCACATCATGATATTTGTATATAGTATAGTATAGATCAATGAATAATCACTAGTCGACGATATGAACAGCTAAAACACACTACTTCATGATAGGGTCAAACATAAGTGATCATTAAATTATCGCCTCCGATATTTCCGGACCTATACGACCTTCACGACTACTCTACGACCGTGACACAGAATTTATTACTAGTGCGCGATTAGTAAAAAAAAAATGGTTTTCAATGCACATATGACTATATTGAATACAGCGTTTTATAGTTAAATACAAATTTCAACAGAAGAATAAAGTTAAATCAAGTAGAAGTAACTGCCATCCCAAAAACTCAATTTTTATTTCAGCGAAAGCTAATTAAAGCCGCTACCAAAAAAGTTTCCTATCCACAGTTCTATAATCCATCCGTACGTGAAAGTTACTCGTTCTACACGTATGTCCTCTAGTTCGCTAGTAGCTCCTCTGAGCGCATCAGTTTTATCTCCAGCTAGTTGAACTGATGAACTAACCCCTGCAACTTTGTTGATGGAACGATGTTTGCGTTTCTAAGGAATATAAGACGAATTTTAATCTTATGTTCCAGTTTAAATAATGTTATAGCCACATCAAAACCTTTTATTTATTTTATTAAAAATAGGGGCAACCTATAATAGATGATAAAATAGTTCACAATTTAATAAAAATAAGTTAATAGACATTATTATGACTAATTATACCGGTAAAGCAATTCTATTGGTCGGTTGATAAATATTGATGAATAGTGGGGTTATAAAAGGCTAAGAATGTATTATAAGTTGATAACAATCACTTGAGTGCGGATTGAGGTACGAAGAACATGGCAGTCATTGTGTAGACTTTCCGTACCATGATAGGTCAACATATAGGATAGACCCCTGACCATAGTTTTTTGTAGCCTTATTACATAATTTTAAACTTTATTTTCGTATTTATTACAAACTTTAGCTTTCTGCACTTCCTCTACATATAAATTGTAAATATTTTAAATATCACACTTGACACTCCTCCGTGCCCGATATTGCTTTAAAATAGAATTTAAAAAATTCTCTTCATAATATTTTCGATGGAGTTGATGATCCGATTTTGAAAACACTGTCACTAAAATTAAGCTACATTGTCTCCTAGTAACGTGGAAAGAAGGAAAAGGGATATACCTAATGGAATTCTTAGTTTTTCTGCTGTCACTTTGTCAAGACCCTTTTTTCAACAACGCGAAAGTGAACGCCTAACAAAAAAATAAACATTCACATATAGAATACCATACTAGCTGTTGCCCGCTACTTTGTTCGCGTGGAAATTTTGTGTACATTTTTCCGGGATAAAAACTAACCTATGTGCTATACGTTACTAGTCAACACAAGCCGAACTGGTATCTATTAATTAAGAATTTAGATAGATATAAGAAAATATAGATAAAAGGTTTTGAGAGAGGTCCGTGGACTACTCTCAAAACCTAACCTAAGCTCTCAAAACATATGAGGTCATAAGGTTTTGAGAGTAGTCCAAGTGACCTCTCTCAAAACCTTATGACCTTATTTATATGTTTGGCATCAACCTTAACGATCAATGGTTAATACTTTGTCAATGGCCCGTCTTCTACGCACGTAAGTATCAAAACCTTTTCAATCAATTTTATTATTAATTCACAGTGATGTTAAACACAATTACTACGCAGACGAAATTAAAAAAAAATGAAGAGGACCGCAACCATCCAATCAAGCGTCAAGTGCAAAATAATTGAAAAACTATGACAATGATTATCATTAAAAAATTGACAAGCTTACCAAAATCGTAGAGCTTAAAATCAATTTACTAGTAACGGAATAAATACTAGAACTCTATTCCAAAGTATTAAAATTCAAATTCATCTAATAGGAAGCAGGGAATTTAAAGTTAAGCCATTAAACTTTTTTACTCAGTAATATGTACCGCAAGCGAATATAAACTCTATTGCTCAGAAAATAAAGATGAAGTAAAAAATTATGAGTAGCAATAATAGAATCGTCATGGTGAATTTTTTTGCGTCTGATTGTTTAACCATTGAAGCGTTACTGATTAAGAAATGTGATGTTTGAATTAACTACAATAAAAAATTCTCACTCAGCAAACTATTTGTTGTGAACTATTTGCTTTAAAATTTTCTGTAGCGTTCCTAAAACATTTACTCAAATTGAACGAAAAATATAATTAGTAAGTATCAAAAGAAACAATTCATAGTTATAACTTAAAGTAAAGTATCTTTTTTTATAATTTACACATAATGTGTGTTTGTGTAAATAGTAGGTAATCTCCAGAATCACTGCTTCTATTTGAAATACTATTTTACTATTTAACAGATATATTTTTTAAGATGGTATGACCATCTAAGCTATATATTGGGTATAATTAAAAGAAACGAATTTGCTTACTGAGAAATTATTGGCTCATTAGCTCGATGCCCATTTAGGAATGCTTGAAAATAATTCGTAAGTCTTTTACTGCTGATTATCACCGCAGTTTCGCCTGCGTTTATGGGCACTGATCCGCTCCTATTGGTCGTAGCGTGATGTTATATAGCCTATAGCCTTCCTCGGTAAATGGGCTATCCAACACACTAAAATATTTTTCAATTTGACTCAGTAGTTCCTGAGATTAGCGCGTTCAACCAAACGAACAAACTCTTCAGCTTTGTAATATTAGTATAGATATAGAATGCTTACTAGTGATGTTTTTTTTAAAAAAATCCTATGTTAAGTCTTATTGAACATGACGAATTGAAAAGGTGAACATTCACTCTTCATTTTTTTAGTTTTTACCAGTCAATTTAAGGTGAGCTAGCAAAGTATATGCTTAGTCTGTAACGATATTTTTTTTATTGTTCAATCTTTGACCACGCAAATCTTTGTTTAGCACAAAGTAAACAGAAATCATACCGTTATTACTAAATAGCGTAAAAACTGTAGTGGAAAATTGGCTAATGAGGGTAAAAAGTTTTGGTGAAACATTTATAAAATCAAGTACCTTTACTAATATTAAGTAGGACATTTTGAGATTTTTTATATGGGAACGGGTAGTCGGGGTACATTTCTTTTTTATTTTTTTTATTTATCTTTATTGGTCTTTATCTTAATTTCTAGGATACAAGCACTTTGAGATACAGGTTAACAATAATTACATTTCAGTGAATTTATCATTTTTTGTGCAGCCGATGACTTAAGGTAAAAATAATATGATATTTTCCACAATCGTTTACTTATACTCTACAAATTCATTAAATCCATCAGAATAGATTTGGATTTCGCTAGACGTAGATTCTATATTCACTCTAACATTAGATACGTATGGTTAAGGAGTGTGTTCAACTAAAACAGTCGCTATGTGTAGAGCCAGTAAACAAGCGATTAAACGTGTACAAATTTTTTTGAACTTTCACTATTACAACGGCTGCAGGCTACGATTGCGATCGGTGTCCGTGTGAGTCGATCAAAACGTCAAGAAATTATTTTTTTTTATTTACCTCAAGTACAAAACTCGATTAAGACCCATTAGCATTAATAAATGTACAATATCAACTACCAGATAGAATGATAATAAATGGTGCAAGGTTGCGAATTCCTACCCTAGTTTTTGGTATGTTTAGGCTAGTAAATTTTTATACCAATGTAACAATTTTTTTTAAAGTAAAAAGCTCAGTAACCGGGCAGAAAAACGAACTGAGTGTTCGTTTAAGGTGACTGATGAAATTTAAAAAAAACTGATGGTATTAAGTAAAAATAAATTCACCGGTGTCAACATGGATCGAAACCCAAGGGATGAGAACTTCACGATGTCTTAAAGTGGAAAGTGAAACAAAAAGAAAAGAAGGCTAGATGTGGGACCTAAAATAGAAATAGACTAAAGAGAAGCCTTTTAAAGTGTTGATCTATAATTTTAAATTAAAATCATCATTTTTTAAATTGATGATTTCGAATAATTGATGATCAATTTTATGAAATAAATATATTGAATTTGAATTGGAAGGGATGTCTTAGAATTTCTTAAAACTGGCATGTCTACGATGAATTAGACATGCACTTCAGGGCAATTTAAGAAGAAAAAATAATAAAATCCAACTGTCCCACCATAAAAAACCCATACTAAATCTTAAAAAACCGTAAATATATCCACAATAAACATCAGAATTCTCCAACGACGTACATTTTATCCCGTATCTCAACCAACAAACCCCGTTGCTATAAAAATGAGCTATACACTAAAACCAAGATGGACGCTTAAATTAGAATAGCTACGAGTTCCCGCTGGTTTAATGGCTCCAGATAAAGTTTACATAGTCACTATGTTACTTTGATTACATTATCGAAGTCAGCAGCTGAATTGCACACAGAAATAATATTTGTGCTGAATGTGGCTGCTTTTTGAGATTATTTTGATTTTAAGAATGTAAAGAGATATCGTTTTATTCTCCTACCACTTGTGGAAGAATAGCGTGCATTTCTGATTAAACAGAAATAAAATTCTACATAATATTATTCGAAAATAAAGAAAATCTGACTACTAATTCGAATTTTCTTGAGATAAAAGATTCTGAGTTCTCTCTCTTCCCGTTACGCAAACAATATACACCTGTGTGTATGCACATCGATATATCCCCCCTCTTTCTCCTCTCTTTTCTCTATTCTTTGTTTTTTTTTTTCTTTATTTTTAAAAAGAGAACTTCCGCATTAGGAATTACTCCTGTGTCGCGGGGGACTTTACAAACATACAAACAACGGGCACAAAGAACACCCAGACTCGGGTGGGAATCGAACCCACGACCTATGGCATAGCAGTCATGGTCACTAACCACTAGTGGTTAACCAACGGGCCAGTCAAATCATATCAATGTCATGTCTGTACCCACCACATTTCATTCCTGCAGTGGCTGAGAATGCCTTAGGCCTTAAATTATACACATATATACCTACATGAAGTTTAGATAAATATAAATTAATATAATTTTTATTTACCATAGTTATGATATTATATGATATTTTATATAGTTATGATATTTACGTACTTAGTTATGTTCATATTATTAGCGTTTTATTAACTTATTAATTTAATAAACCGTTAATCTTTGACCACTAATAAAATAATGTTATTACCAACATACAAAAACTGAATTGGACATTTATATACTTAAAACATCTCATCTATTTTTAAGGAACTAACATGTTTATAAAAGCTAATTCGCGGCCACTTACAAAATCTAGGCACATATTGGCGCACCTCGTTGTGTTTATTATGTACAAAATGTTGTTATACTCGCAGTGCGGTAAAAAATCAGATAATTCAGTAAACCCAAAGGGACGAAACACAGAAATTGAAAAGTACAAATTTTTCATTCAGTGATTCGTCCCAAAGTTAAGAAAACTAGTCAGTTTTCTTAACTTTTTAACTTCTCTGTTATTTTATTGTCGGTGGAGCGATCGCCACTCCTCTATATCTTTGCGATCTTTTTGACCTCTTGATACGTCTCGACTCGACTTAGATAAACAATTAGTGTTTCAACAAAATATGGGTTTTTAAAAAAACCACACTTGTTTTACAAAACTAAAATTACAACAAGCACAGGGTAATACACGAGGGTTTAGGGCCCAAAATTCTTTTCTAATTAGCGCCAGTCGAGATTTTAATTCAATAACGCAAAAATTCGACATCGTTGACTTTAATTCACAACGCAAAAATTTAAAAGTATGATAAACAATGCTTCCATTATGTTATCTGTTGTATAACCAAGAGAACCGTTGCACATTGAGTTGCACGTTGAACATTAACTTTTTACTATTCTCAACTCCGAGTTACAAACATCGTCACTTATCTGTCACTTCTAATTTTATACACATTTTTTTAAATTCGATTTGAAAACTTGTTCACCGTGTTGTGTGTAATAGCTGTAAGTTTTCTAAAAGCATGAAATAAAAAATAGACTATCGCTTCACCAGAAACAGTCCTTCCTAAACAACTGTAAAGAGATCTCCTATTCTTGAACTCTTATTCAAAGAGCACTATGCAAAAATAGTTGTTAGGTTGCAGTTTTAGACTGCAGTTTTCTGTACTTAAATTCAAGTCTGGAGAAATTATTATCTAATTATAGAGCCAAACTAGACGCTTCGTCGGGTCACTATTATCAGTGTTTGGATTTAGATATCATTAGAATTAACATTTAGAACCCTCAACACAACACAATCAACATTACACAAGAAGTAGTCTAAATTGACGACCATATAAAAATGTTATGGCGGCGCACTCCGTACAATCACACACTTAATAGCAATCATTAACCTCACTTTAATATGACCACGCGGACCGAAATTAAAGTGAACCGTGTCTGAGATCCTTTTCATGCCAAATAAACCAAAAACAATTCCAACTTTACCGCAAACTAGTTGAAAACATACACAATACACCATTTTTATTAAAAAAAAAAATTAAAAGGAAAAAAAAACTTTAAAACGCTTAGGCTGTTCTTGTCTAACTCAAGCATTTAGATACCTTGCAACTATTTGGAAGAGAAGTGCTGTTATATCGTGGGAGAGCTATGCTTCGGCACGTATGGGCCCGCTCGACCGGAGTAATACCACGGCCTCACAGAAAACCGGTAGTGAAGCAATGCTTGCATTACTTTTTGCTGAGTGAGTGAGGTTACCGGGGGCACTAATTCTTCCCTCCCCTCCCCCCGTCCCATTCTTCCACCCTACCCCTACTCTCACCTTAAAGGTCGGCAACGCACTTGTGACTCTCGAATTGCAGATGCCCATGGGCCGCGGTAGTCATTTACCATCAGGTGATCCGTCTGCTCGTTTACCCACCAAATCATAAATAAAAAAAAAATCGCTTAGAATATAACTTTAAGTGCATAGCGTGTTATCGTCAGTATCAGTGGCACACAGTTGAAACTAACTAGTTGAACTGGCATGAAGCAATAATAGAAACTAATGAACTAGTAAGTGCTTTTCCAGCTAAAACCCGAACATTCGACACGTGTCAAATAAAATAAAATAAAAAATACTTTCAGTTAACGAAATGTTTTCTTTAAATTGCTTTTAAATAAGAGATTTTTTTGACGAGTTGTGATATTTAGAAGGTAATTAATTCGACGGTAAACAATCAGGCTAAAGTAATTTAAATAAAAAAATAATAAAATACTTATGTTCAAAAAGCTCACCCATTGAAACTAATTCATAAATAGCGACTTTCACCGTTACATGATTAGGTACAAAGTACATCACACAAAAAAACATGAGCTTACCGTAAACTGGCATAAGTATAAACATACGAGTACATAATAAAAAGTTAATTTCTACATGGGAGAGAAGGAAGTACCTAGATTGTGTGTCTAGTGTTTCTCAAATGTTTTGTTGACATTTCAAACACAAAGCAAACTTGACATTTATAACAAAATAAACATATTTTGGGCAGGCAGCAGAAAACCTGTAACTTTATCAACACAATACAATCTACTTACCTACCGCAAAGAAAACGCTGGGTCTTTTGTACGAAAACAGGCCCTTTCAGTTTAAAAACTATTTCATTGTAATTGAGTCAACCCGGACACCGAGCGAGAACTGGGTTTCGTCCAGAATGAAGGGCACTGTTGCCACACTTCGTAACTTTCAGACATAGGTAGGTTTATACTTCATATTCTATTAATATAGCAGTATTTAATCTGGTGTTTTGGATCCACCTCTCCTTGATACAACTTTTATAAAAATCCATGAGATTGTATCCAAAATAATAAGTGTACCCTAATTTAAAGGAATGTCACCAGATGCTAGTCGCTTATCTATACTCGTAAGTGTTCTACAAATTTATTATATACGCGGCGCATGTCGACGACTAACGCGTCGAAAATGAATATAACCATGTTGACGGGAATTAACGCGATCACGTATTTAAAAGGTATTACATACCTTAGATTTGCCTGGCATTTCGACCAGGTTGTCTGTGACAATATTATATATTGTATGTCATACTTTCAGCAGGCGACTAATTGGATATTATAATTCTAATAATAATTCAGAAATATAACAACATTTGTAGTTTGTAATCATTTGGGTATTCATGACAAGGCCCTAATCCAAAGGCCAGATCAGCGCCTAATAAATACAACTAGTGAACGCCCTGAGATATCTTAAAACTTATTGTTCATAACAACGCAACGGCTGAACTTATTTTTATGAATGATATTTCGTTAGATTCGTCTTTATTGCGCAAGTGTCTCTTACTATATTAAAAATATTAAAAAAATAAAATGGCGAATTTTTGTAACCAAAATGTATGTTATGATTTTTGGTTTTCCTAAATTTATTCAGTGGGTTATCATATTAAGGGATTTAGAAAGAAGTCGAACCTTGGTAAGTAGAAAACCTCCAAAATTCAAAAAAGTGTTTTGTTCCCTTCCTTCCAGGCCTCAAAACCTTCATTCCTCAACATTTACAACCCTCTTTAAGTCGAAATAATCAGTGAGTCCCTAAAATACATATTTTCCGTTCATAACTCGAAAAAATAAATTTAACCTCTGTTTCTCGAACATAGCACATGTTTGATTTTCCAATCTTTACAACTCGATGCGAAGAAAAATAAAGTAAGTTACTTTAAAAATTTTCCGACAATGTACTTTATTGTTTCCTACCTACGAAATAATTCTATGAAATGGAAAAGGAATTTATGGCTGACGTTAACACGTGTTTGTTTACAAGGTGTTTCATTTTGGGTACTTAATATTGTGATTGATTTCATTTGAACATGCGCTCGATGGGTTTCCATTAAAGACGCAAAAATTGCATTAAGTATTTACGGAATTTTAAAGAACAAACACACAACTGAGAAGAAAAATAACTTTCTGCTCCTTATCTCTTAGAATTAGATAATGGAATAGATAGAAACATACGACCTATCTAAAACAAAAAATAATATTTTAATAATATTTTGAAATTATTTTTTTTTGTGTCTAAGTAGGTACGGTCGACAATGAAAATGGTCTACCAGTTTTGACAAAAGTTTATGTGTGATCAATAACGATAAGGTTGAATCTATGTAACAATGAAATAGATGCAAAATTATGACGTAATATTATCGTCCATAAAATAAGATTATCACGCAAGATAGAGTTCATAAAAAAAGAAAAAAAAAATTCTTGTGATTTACTGATTTCTCAGCAATGCCTCACAATAGTGAAATTTCTAAATGGTTAAATGTGTCGCGATAAGTTAGTTTGTATGGAATTTCTCAATAACTAACTGAGTGAACAACTAGTAGGAGATAAAAATACCTGGAAAATCAAACGGTCATAACTTGTAAACGAATAGTTTTTTTTTCAAAAACTCTTTTTGTAATTGCATGCAAAAGTTTCAGTGATTTAAGTAAGTGTTCCATTGTCATATACACCCTGTAGATCCTTTGACAGCAATTAAAGCTTTCATCATTTCAGCCATAAGACGCCCACTGTTGGACATAGGCCTCCCTTAATGACTCCCAAGAAGACCGGTTGGAAGCTGCATGCATCCATCGACGTCCTGCGATCTTTACTAGGTCGTCTGTCCACCTTGTTGACGTCCTCGTCGTCCTACGCTGTGCTTGGCGGTCCATGGTGTCGTCGTATTTAATTAAAGCTTTATTTAAAGAAATTCTCAGTATAAGTAATATTTTGTACGCTCCATTTCGATCCGACATATTTCAAATATTAATATCTAATAAATTATACCTATACTCCTTTCAATGAAATTATTATTTATCTCATACATTTCTCATTACTATTATAATGGGATTTTCAAGAAAAGTGATATGATAAGTGTTTTTTTTGCGAAACAATTTTCTTTGAAAGCATTAAAGAACTTGAATTGAAATTTGAAATTATTTTATGATGCAAAAAAAGAAATCCTATTTTAGTTAAGGGTTATGAGTGTGAGTAATGATAACGTTAGAAAAAAAACAGATGTGTTTTCAAATATGTTATAATAAATGTATTATTAAAAATTAAATTACTAAGAATATAGCTCTCTCCCAAAGTACCTCCGTTACAACTTTTAACTTACTTCACTTCACTTTGTAGGGACGTATTATAATTTTGTTTTGTATGTGTGCGTACGACGTTATCAAACATGTATTTATGTATTTGTGTAGATTATATAAGTAAGAAATTAAATAAGTCGGCCCGTTGCCACTAACAGTCGCAATAATCAGTTGTAAATAACAGTTACATTAAACACAGTTTGAGAACACATCGTAATAAATATTTATTTGCATACTCATAACATTACCTAAACACTTCATTTCACTTCATTTGTTCCTTGCTCTTTGTTGCATTTTTATGTATGTTCAGCGATTACTTCAAGATTTCTGAATTAATTTAAAACAATTCGATTAATGGAATAATTAGGTATACACTCATTAGCTTTTGTCCGAGGCTTGGTTCGCGTAATAGTTATTTTCTCTCCCTTGTAAATTGTTTTTTTTTAGGATGGGTCGTTGTCAGGAGTACAGAAAAGGACATAGCGTACCTTTGTCCTTTGTCCTTCTTTACTCCTTTCTTTACTCCTGACAACGTCTATGCAAAATTTCACGATAAGCGGTTGAGTAGTTAAGGTGTCGCAGAGTAACAAACAAATAAATTCACTTCCACATTAGTAATACTAGCTGTTGCCCGTGACTTTGTTTGCGAAGAAGTTTTGGTGATATGTATCCCACGGTAACCGTACATATTTCCGGGATAAAAAATGCGTATGTGTGTATTTTTTTTTATGTATACTGGGCAAACGAGCAGACGGGTCACCTGATGGTAAATGACTACCGCCGCCCATGGACACCTGCAACTCAAGAGTCACAAGTGCGTTGCCGGCCTTTAAGGTGGGAGTAGTGGAAGAGGGGGAGGGGGTAGGAGGAAAAGGTTAGGGCCTCCGGTAATCTCACTTACTCGGGGAAAAGCAATGCAGTTTTCTGTGAGACCGTAACACTCCGATCGAGCCAGCCCATACGTGCCGAAGCATGGCTCTCATACAATTAATCTATATCTGTGCAAAAATTCATTCAGATCCGTTCAGCCGTTTTTGCGTGACAGTAACAAACAACTATCCATATATTCTCACAAACTTTCACCATTATAATATTAGTAAAATTATATATTAGTTATATAAAGTTAGAATTAGATAATTAGTTTTTGCTTCAAGCTAACGTACTACTAAAGTATTCCTCAATAGATAAATATAGATCCAATAAATATAGCTTTATGAGTTTAAAAATACTATTATATAACAGTCGCAGGTGGTCCACAGTTGACTGATACTATAATTAAGGTGTCAGTTACTACTTTCATTGATATCTTAATTTGTTCCCCAAAACATTAATATATCAAAACGTCCATCGAGCCTTACGGAGATCTACAATAATTTACATTGATGCGTGGTTCAATCTAAGCGAAGCGGAGCGGAAAAATGATGTTCTAAGGCATAAAAAGCCTTGTAATTTGGTTATTGGTTTCACTGCCGACCGGATTCACTCACTTTTCTTGTAGGGAACAGAAATGTGTTTACAGCGACATCTTTAGTAGAAACTTGAGCACTGTCTTCTCTCTTGCGTTTATGAAGCCATGCCAGGAGTGAACGGGATGGATGAATGCATAGAGGAGTGAAGCATTTAAGATTAAACTAGCAACTAAATTGTGCGTACATTGGCTCCACTCCGCTTCACTTGTCGTGCTACGTTCAGCTTACGTCGAACGCCGCCTTAATAATTTACGTATATCAATCAGTGCAATAGCTTGCGCCCGGAGGCTCGGCATCTACATAATAACGCGATATGAAATCCACCGTGATACGTTACTTATTACTGATTACATTGCCCGTTTTTAACTGTAGAGGTTGTTGAACAGTTTATAAAATAGGCAATGTATATCGTATACGACATATGGCTAATATTTATCATCAGACGTAGTTCTGGTGTGTAATCAGCCTTGATGATTGGTCCAAGTGAAGCGAGCAAGCGTAAAGTTATGAAAAGGTTTTTTTATTAGAGTGAATTTGCAAGTACACCGTCCGAACGACAGACCGACGCCCTTGAGGACGTGATGTTCAAGAGTATTGCTAACGTTTCAGATAATGCTTAATGTTCATTTTTCTCAATTTGTAGTCTTTATTTACTTTTTACATGTCACGTCCTAGCTTTTCTTAAAAGTTAGATAAGTGCCAGTAGTTATATACATATAGGCACTTATATATAGGCCAATGACTAACCCTAAAATTAAAATTGTTAATTGTTATGAAATAATATTTGTTAAAAGTTTTCAAGGAGGCCATCAGCACAATAAACCTTTAAAGTTAAAATTGCTACCACTAATTGCTTCCGCTTGTATTTCATACCACTGAAAGTAAAGCAATAATCTAGTTTGGAATTACTGGTGTGATACAATGTTATTACGTGTAATGCTTTCAATTGATTTAACCATATAGGTGCTTATTATGCATTGTAAGGCTTCTCTTAGCCACGTCTTCAACTTTATTGGGCAATGATATAAGACATAATGGAAAAACTATGTTGAAATTAGACCACCCCCTTTTTCGTACATTGATGTGTTGCAACATGACTGTTGCTTGCATGATCTCAAAATAATTATGTATCTATGTTATTATATTACTAGCCGTGCCCTACAGTTTAACCCTTGTATGTATTTCGGGGATGCCCGACTAGTTTCGAACCCGATGGGGGCCCCTTTTCAAGGAGTGAAGCATCCCGCCTGCGAAACCCAACCGTATACGTCCGCACGTTCCGAAAGAAAAAAAACGGTGGCAGCGTAGTCAACCCAGTGTGACACCTGACACCGTCGCGGCAGGACGCTTCACTTCTTGAAAAAGGGGCCCCTTCGGGTTCGAAACTAGTCGGGCATCCCCGAAATACAAACGTGAGTAAAAGCTTATATCTTTAATAAACACTAGCAGCGCCCCGAGGTTTCACCCGCGTAAGTCCCGATCCCGTGGGAATATCGGGATAAAAAGTAGCCTATGCGTTAATCCAGGTCTCCAGCTATCTACATACCAAGTTTCATTGCGATCGGTTCAGTGGTTTTTGCGTGAAAGAGTAACAAACATCCATCCATCCATCCATCCATCCAAACTTTCACATTTATAATATTAGTGGTATGAATACCACTTACGAAAGTTTTTACAGTAGTTTAACCATCTTTTATTGTCACTGCCCCACTCCTAAGAATCGCATTGTGACGGTTCCGTATAAGCATTAGGGTATTTCACTCTATGAATGTAATGGTCAAAAAACATAATAATAAGACAGTTTAGGGAAAAGATAATCTGAAAAGTTGTAGTTCCTGTTCTTAAATTTGGAAATTAAAATTTATGATTGTCTTAAGTATTACAAAAAGTCAACCTATCACTCGATAGATGGCGTTGTCTCTCGGTTTCTGAATCACGTTATGGTTTGGTAACCGAGGCATGCATATGCACTAGGCAACGTGAAATATTTTTCTCGGCATCCTGAATTGTACCTGAATTGTACCTGAACCTTGATTATATGGTGTGAATATATAAAGTTTTAACTGCATCCGGTTGTTTTGATCACCAACGGGTTCAATGATATATGCGAAACGCCATCAGGTCAGTAAAAAACTTTATTCAATATTTAATATTTTATTCCTCAGGTGATTACTTAAATATTACCATCGATAATGGTTTTTGTAAAGGTAGAAAGTCCAAATCTACCCACAATAAGTTCTATCATAAAAGGAATTTTTTTATCCATAAATTCCGGTTTTAGTTCTGCCAAATTACGGAATGTATAGAAATTGATATAGGATGTATTGTTCTAGCTCCATCGCCAATCATAACTCATTTTAAATTTGACTAAATTGCAATAATTTCCGCTTTTATTACATAACGCGCGGAAATTTAAAACGTAAAATTGAAATGATATTATGGATTGAATAAAATTTTAGTGAAGTGTCTAGTTGTTTTCTGTGGCCTTAGAATCAAATTAAAACACTTTTCGAAAAAGGGTGAAATACCCTATTGCGCTCTCAAATGCGATAAGAGTGTTTCAAATGCGGCTGGTAGTTTAAGAGAATGTTCAACCATAAAAACAAACTTTTTAGCTTTTTTTACATTACTAGAGATTGTATCATGTATTTATATGCTTATAACTGTTCTGTGTAAGCCTTAGTAATCATTATCATACTAGTTTGACTCTTCCTCATAATCATTAATCGTGGAAGTTACACTTAAATATCATTTCAACTAGCAAAGTTTTAGTAAAATGCAAACATCGGAAATACCACCATATAAATACCTAAGTATTTGTGGAACACTATGTACATTCCACAAATCAGATTAGAATTCCATAAAGTTAGATTAAAATCTATAAAAATTTCAGACACGCTAAATATTTGTAGAATGCAGATATCAGAAACATCAAACACCCTAATAGTAACTACAAATGTGAGAGTGAGTTTGTTTGTTACAAACCTGTATAAAAAGTGTAATGACGATGGAGTAAGTTCTTAATATGTGTAAGATTAGAAACAATGTATGTTTATAAAAAGTAAAATCAACACAAATAATTTACTAAATAAAATAATTTTTTAATAAATTTAATTTTAGATAATCTATGTAATAGTTATTGGTCAAATTAACACAGATGTTTTGCACAAATTAATTTATGTTAATTATTTAAATTAACATAAATTAATTTACCAACTAATTTTAATACGCAAATGCACAAAAACGATACACGTGAATGACACACCATGTTGACTATGACGCATTTTCTAAAGGCTTCGTAGTACGCAGGCGCAAAGACAAAATAGGAAACACTGTATACTTGTATTCTATCTCATTCTGTCGGAGGCTAAATAGAAGAGTAGGCAATGGAAGGCAAAAGGATATTGCATATACGGATGGATTGAGAAGTGTAAGATTACTTACTTACTTTGGTTTACTTACTTTGCATAATTGGTAGCTCACCTTGAGCTACAAATTACGCAAAGTAAACTCTTAAAATTGATTTTTAATTATCCACGCCTTTCACCACCACTATTTATTGAATGAAATGACGAACCTGTAACTATACTTTAAGTTACTATTGTTCTCAAGTTTAGTGACTTTGTTTTTATTGAGAATAAAGATTCTTTAACCAGTAACGTAAGTTTATTTTATCTCTTACATACATATGTGTACAAGTTGTGAAAGTTAAAAAAAGTGTTGTAGGATGTTTGAATAATGCAAGTACGTAGTAACAGGATGGTGTAAGCATGTTCACTAAACAATGAGGAGCTGTAATGGCGGCTGACGGAGGCTGCGCCTGCTGTGTACTGATTGCAAAAAAAAACGTAACATAAATCGGTAAACACACGGCCGTCTGATCACAAACTAGTCAGAGCCTGTACTATGGTAACCAGACTGCTGATAAACATACTTATATATTTCTAAATACATACATATTATAGATAAATTACACCCAGACACAGAACAAATTATCGTGCTCATCACACAAATTTTTGTCCTGGGTGGGAATCGAACCCACGACCTCTAGCTTAGCAGTCAGGGTCGCTAACCACTAGACCAACAGGCCAGTCTGATAAATGAAATGACTCACTGTTGAAAAGTGTAAATCTTATGGAATCTGACAAGTATAAAACTGTTTTTTTTTTTTTTTTTCATATAACAAGTGTTATCTTGTTTCTTTAAAGGCCTCAGTACTGTTTTTTTTTTATTTAGAAACGGAAAACCTGGACTAGAGACACAATGATGGCCAGATGTTCAGCTTATGACAACCTGATATCGGTTACATTTCTTGTTATGTTCCAAAAATAAACAAATCTTTGCAAAGATAGCCTATTCGATGATGAAAGTAAAATTCTACAAACACCTAGTCATACACTCAGACTCAAAACTCATCAACAACATTACGAATGGCAAAGCACAACAGACTAAAATTCTAATTGAATTAGGTTGACAGTGATGGTCGTACCCCAGAGAAGATCGCGGTATTTGCCACCCTTGTGATGATTTTTTTTTCTGCCGTTGAAATAACATCTTGGAACGGGGATAGGGTTGGTATTTGGACTACTTGTTTACTTGTCAAGTAACTTATAAAATGTATGTGCATTAGACAAATAATATTGTTGTATATGGATATTAAACACGTGTGTTTGTGAGAGTAAAATCTAATCTAAGTCTCACGTTAAGTACCATTTATGAGTATATAGTGATATTTAGTAATAGATAATTGGACGGAACTGGTACTGCTAAGTCAAGCCTTACCATTACATGCGAAGTTTAAAACTGTAATTTCTTTGGCTTCCACAGTTTCAGTTAAATGCATATATACATTCACTTCTAAAGACTCTAGTAATGCTTCATGCTTTCCACGAGCAAGCAATCCCACTATAATATTATAAATGTGAAAGTTTGGATGGCTGGATGGATGTTTGTTACTCTTTCACGCAAAAACCACTGAACCGATTGCGATGAAACTTGGTATGTAGATAGCTGGAGACCTGGATTAAGACATAGGCTACTTTTTATTCCGATACTCCCACGGGATCGGGACTTACGCGGGTGAAACCGCGGGGCGCTGATAATTTTTTTATTTAAGTAGGTAACTGTAACGGCACCGTAAGCTATTTAAAAGGAATATCCTGATTATCCATCAGCATCAAGTAAACACGATAATTAACACTTCAAAAACTATATAGATGCATAATGATTTTTAATTATTGAATGTTATTCTAATTTTATGCTGCGAACACATAACAAAATAGAAGAAAATTGCTGCCACTACTTATTATTAAAATGGAAATCGTAAAATATATTATTAATGTTGGTGGTGTTAGAGATTTATTAAGTAATGAGAGTAACAATGAGTTTGATGTCTTTGGAATGAAAATTTAGATTTTGATGATTCATATTAAACACCATATTATTAGCTTTGATGGTTTTATTACCTTAATTTGACTGCAGTCAAAGCATGCATGCTTTAACAGGTCAAAAAGGTTAGGTTTATAAAAAATAAAGAAGAAATATTTAAGTTTGTAAAAAATAAAGCTTCGTTGAATAAATTCAAAATCCAAAATTTTTTGTTACAAGTTTAACGTATATGTCTCTCTATGGCATCATAGCTCCTAACTGTTTGCCAATTCACATGGTAAGACTATACTTAGTGTTGCTATAAAATCGCAATTGAGGCGCCCCTACGCCAGGTTTATAATTTTTTGGTCTGGCTTTAAGTTTTTGTATGACAACTATATTTTTTTAAAAACCATAAAGTTTTTAATGAATTCCTTTTCATTTTCGTTGATTTAAATAGAGGAAAAATATATTTAATTTCACTGGATTGCAAATTAGGTAATTCAAGCAATTGCTTTGCTATCGGTACGTTCAGTAATGCTGAATAAAAAACTAGTGCAAGGAAGAAAAGTGGTCGGTTTTCCTGTATTTTGTGCAAGACGCCTGAGAGCTTAATCATGCGCAAGATAAGCAGGTCGCCATTAGGGTTGCCAAGAACTTTGGTTAAATTTCGTTATTAGTAATTTATACAAATTGGTACAACGTTGAAGACACGACTAATTTATTATATTGTAGCACTCTGCTCGATAACTTCAGGCACAATACTAGATACGTGTACATATTATGTGGTTCACATTGCGACCCAATTGTTGTCCAAGAATACATCTTTCAAAATTATAGGTGACGTTTTATCTACTAAAAATCTAAAAAATAAGGGTACAATGAAAAAGGTTCTTCAAGGAACACGAAGAAAGGTTAGTTTAAAATTATTAACGATATCTTTTTCACATTATATCTCTTTTCACGTATCGCCATTAAGGCTTTAACTGTCTGGAAGGTCACTCTTTTGTATCGGCGCTAATGGAGCATACAAAAGCAAGCTCGGTAAAATGGTGTCGCTGCTATTAAAGAGAACTGAAATAAAAAATTGAAAGAACTTTATTGTAAGGTATAATTTGACATAGATATATACACATATATAATGATTATTCATTATATTCCTGCTGTATCATTTCAAATATGAGTATGTAAATTTATATTGAAAGGTTTATTTATTTACCTGATCTGTATAGTCCCTTGACTGTACACATACATATATGTACTTACTCGTAGCTTATAAATAAAATAAATAAAAATAAATTATTTATTGTGAAAAGAATGAGAGTACAGCAGTTGTTCGTTGAGTATCGAATAGTTGTTGACAATGCGATGCATCGTGTGGAGACAAAAAAAGTGTCGAAATGTCACTTCCTACAAGAGAAGTATGAGTATCAGGGTATTTTCCACAGCTGAGAAGCGACTTTTTTCTTTGGAAGTATTTTTTAAAGTTAATTCTTAGCTGTTATCGTCGTGTTGGATGACAAAGTGAGTGTAATTGGTATTGTACCTTTCCTTTTTAGGTACTTTTAACTTTAACATTATTTCATTACAGAAAATATCAATATTTAATTATTTTATTTGACACAAGTTTTGAGTTCGGTTAGCAGGCAAATGATGCTGATTTTGTGATCACTATGCAATTCTTTGAAAACATTCTAAACCCGTAGCAACCCTATAGAAAATGTCGCCACTTACACCGAGACCTTTTGTCCCGTACCAATTCAATTTAGTGATAAGGGATATAAGTGAACGACTTGCGATAAACAGAGACAAATAAAGTAGCATTCGATTGAAATACGACAGGGTCATCTTAGAAGCTCAAATAAGGAGCGTGATTCGAATGGCGAGGACGGCTTATTAATGTCTTACTTTTCCTTATTTGCCCCAAAAAGCTTAGGTGATAATGATCTATATCAGGAGAACGTATCAGGGGTTCTTGGATAAAATGCTACGTTTAGTTTATTCTTCTTCTTATGCTCTTCAGATCAGTCGTGGTCAAGCATATTGTTTGGAGACACACAGTTTAATTTATACTTAATTTAATTTATTTTTACCGCCTTTTCTGACAGCGTGACGGGGACACCGTGTGGTTTTAATCGGTTCAACCACGGCATAATCGCTTCGACTTGTCCATTGACTTTGCCGCGGGGTTGAATGCCGTGGTTTTCAATTTTTTTTTTCTTTTTTTGGTCTGGGAGGCAAATGAGCAGACGGGTCACCTGATGGTAAATGACTACCGCCGCCCAAGGGCACCTGCAACTCAAGAGTCACAAGTGCGTTGCCGGCCTTTAAGGTGGGAGTAGAGGAAGAGGGGGGAAGAGAGGGAAGGGTTAGGGCCTCCGGTAACCTCACTCACTCGGTGAAAAGCAATGCAACCATTGCTTAACAGCCGGTTTTCTGTGAGGCCGTGGTATCACTCCGGTCGAGCGGGCCCATACGTGCAGCATGGCTCTCCCACGGTTGAAATAAGAAAAGGATGACTAAAATATATTAATTTTAAGGTTGTCTGCCTTGCGATCTATTTAATTAAAAAAAACCGGCAATAAAATTAATTCAAATTCAAAATCATTTATTCAATTAAGACACTAAGTGACATTTATGAACGTTAAATTGAAGCTACTGTTAAAAATCATAGATCGGCGCAAACAGGCGCCACAGCATGTACTGGATTGTCGAGGTAAATTAGGTGAAAACACCAAAATCTACTGCCTGCTTGTGTTGATCTATAACTTCCAGTTTCCAAAATGCGTAGAGCCTTATGAGAAGAATACTGGCAAAGAAACTCATGGCCACTCTTTTTAAAAGTCAGATCTTCAGGTACAATGGTATTAGTGTTACATGAACGGTAAACAGGATGCAAGCTAACAGGCATAACAAGCTAACAGGTATAACTATACACTAAAATAATCTGCTGCATTCAGTTTTCAATCAGCAAAAACACTACTACTGCACACTACGTGACATTATTAAATTCGTTATCATTAATAACTGAATCACTCAAAATTTAATCAAAAACTTCAACCGTCATCAATAAAACGCGCAAAATTACGAAGCAAACAGGAAAAGCCACGATTAATACCGGGTTATCTGGACAAATCGACCGACAATCGCAATGATCGAGTGACCCATTTAAATGAACTAAACAGTATCGAGTTTAATACCGATTGTTTATAGTAAACAGTGCTCGTCGGACAATGATTAATCGGATTGGTGTTCAACTGTTATTATAGCGATGTAACTCGATATTGCACTTGTTTTGTTGAACGCCTGTTTCGCTCCGATAGGCTTAGCAATGATCACATAATCATTTCAATCGTATTTTGACGTTTAAGAAAAAAAAATAGATTTGGTATTATTATTGTCAATTAGACGTCAGTTGACTATGAAACTAGGTGCAGTTCTTTTTGTTCAAGTTTCCTCTTGACCGACCCTTGAAACATCCAATTGAAAATTCAAATTCTATTCTATTAAAAAGACAACTCCCGCATTAGGAATGACTCTTGTGTCGCGGGGGACTTTACAAACATAGAAACAATTGACACAAAGAACACCCAGACTCAGGTGGGAATCGAACCCACTAGGCCTAGTGGTTGGTGACACACAGGCCAGTCGATTGTAGAATTGTGTTGCCCACAGTGGCACTATTTTTTTTAATAACATTTTATTTTATTATTATTTTATTGCACTTTGGTTATAAATAATGAAAAGACCACCCAAAAACATTAAAATAATAATCAATACAAATGCTACTTTGTTTAAGGTATAAGTCCTATTTCAATATTCAAAAATACATTGGTACAGTGGACCTATAGTTGTTTATCAAAACGCTGTAACATTTGGGAGACTGTTATGGGCTCAGAATTAACAGAACACTGCGGTTTTTAACCCCCGACGCAAAAAGAGGGGTGTTATACGTTTGACGTCGATGTCTGTGTGTGTCTGTCTGTGGCATCGTAGCTCTCAAAGGGATCTACCGATTTCTATGTGGTTTTTTTCATTTGAAAGCTAGTTTCCTTGCGGTGGTTTTTAGCTATGTTTGGTCAATATCGGTCCAGCAGTGTAAGAGTATCAGCTTTTTTCCAAAGTGATGCAAGGCATTTTGTAATCGTTGAAGGGATTTTCGAGTCGGGGGTGTTTTAAATTTAAAATTTATGATTATTCCAATTACTAAATTGAAAAACAACCATTTCTCATGTAAACTCTAGCACAGAAATATCACTCAAATCTCACCCTTTTTGTTACCTAAATATTATACAAACGTGTATTACAAAGGTTCTTATAATATTATTATAGGACAGTATGTACCCCATAGAGACTCCAGGTTATAATATTTGTTCTAGGGAAGCTGTTTTAACTGCCCCCGGTATCACACCCTTATTTAAGTGGTTGTTCAAATTAAAATATCTGAACATACTGTAGCTTACCAAACCTTTGTGATGTGAATTTGTACTGGTATGTGAGAAGGTTTCCTAAAGTTGTATTGTCGTACAATTCACGACTGGGGCTTCTGACATCAACTCAGCTGGTAGTTCTACAGCTAATCAGAAGTAATCACTATCACTACGTAGTATAAAACAAAGTCCCCAGCCGCGTTTGTCTGTCTGTCTGTCTGTTCGCGATAAACTGAAAAAATTCTAAACGGATTTTCATGCGGTTTTCCCTAATGGGCATACTGATTCAAGAGAAAGGTTTAGGTGTATAATTTGTTAAGATGTTGTGTAAATTGATTGAAATATGTTGACGATTGTTAAAGATGTCTCTGCTACGCGTGCGAAGCCGGGACGGGTTGCTAGTATCAGTATAAAACTTTCTTTGACGATTTAGTATGCGCTACGGAAGAGCATTCAGGTGCAACGTCAGGGAGTTGAACCCATCATATTCTACATAAAACGTTAACAAATTATACACCTAAACCTTCCTCATGAATTACTCTGTCTATTGGTGAAAACCTCATGAAAATCCGTTCATTGGTTTTTCAGTTTATCGCGAACAGACAGACAGAGGCGACGGCGGCGGCGGGGGACATTGTTTTATAATATGTAGTGATATGCATTTGAGCACATACCTTGCCTACGGGTAAGCCTGGGAAATGGAATGTTACGCTAAAAGTGGAAGTTAATCCCGTTTTATAAAACTCCGTATTTACTACCACCACATATGTAAAAATTCCCGCAGATATCCTAATATGAACATTCAACACGTTCGTTGAGGTGTCGTAAATTTTGATGTCCGCTGAAATGAACTGCGCGCGTCCGCTCCGAATATCAATACATGCCGCAGAAACATATTGTGTGCTTGTTACGTTTGCGCTATGTGCAGCTAGAGGAATATCCTGAAAGCAACTAGAGATTATAATAAAAGGAAGAAAGTCTAACTCTCCTATTCATACTTCTGACACCTTATACGTTTATTTAATTTAAACTTGATTTTTAACTACCTATATATATTGTCACATCAGCCAGTATTGTATCTTTTTTTATAACTACCATTTTTTATAACTAACATCTCACATAAACTAGGCAGAGCCTGTACTACAGACTGCTGATAGGCGTACTTATATATTTCTAAATATATACATATTTTAGATAAATTACACCCAGACACAGAACAAATGATCATGCTCATCACACAATTATTTGTCCTGGATAGGAATCGAACACACGACCTCTGACAGCAGTCAGGATCAGTAACCAGTAGACCAACAGCCAGCCAGACAACATTAAGCTTATATGAAGGAGAAAGCAATTAGTTACTTACTACAACAATAGCTACTTCATAATCTCCATAGATTGTACATAAATGTACTTGTGTTTTGTGAGAATCGAATCCACAATTTTGGTTAACAACTTAATCACTTACACTTCAACTTGATGACTGATCTGATAATGTTTGTGCTTTAAATGATCATTTATTTCACCTATCTCCGATCATCCTTTAGCTCTAATCTGATTGGTTCATCCTGTAACAGTTTGAGTTTGCTTACATCCTGTTTATCATCTCTTTTTTGTATGTACTTATTAATTTAATACGTGGTAATATAAAGTCTAGTTATGCACTTTCTATATATTCGGTTAAATGTTTTTGGAATCCAACAGTAGGTATCAGCTATTGTTGTACGTGTCATGGTATAATTTGTTTTATAATCTTTGGAGTACATTTGCACCTTGTCTTTGACAGTATTAAACATTCTTGTCTTAGACATTCCTTGGCACGGTATTTTTTTACATTCCTGTGCTTGCTAAGTCTTAGAACTCTATATTTTTTATCCACTAGGTTTAATGATGTTGCCCATTACATAATTAAATTTCCAGGAAATGTGTTTACGTCTACTTAACATTTTACAACTAAAAGGCTGTCATACTAATTACCATTATTGAATAAAAACGTAATATTGTTATTGATTGTTTAAGATGTACTAACATAACATTTATACTAATATAACAACGCTGAAGAATTTTTCGTTTTTTTGTTTGTTTGCTTATTTAAACGCGCTAATCTCTGGAACTGCTAGCCTGATTTGAATAACACTTTTTGTATATGATAGCCAGATTCATGGGGTATAGTATAGGCTATGTAACATCACGCTAAAACCCTTAGGAGTGGAGTAGTGACCATAAACGCGGGTGAAACTGCGGTGAATAAAAAACGAATAATAAAAGAAAAGCTCATTATATTCCTCAGTATTAATTTATTCAATTGATATCGTCTTACATTCTTCGTGTGGTCTATTATAATAATAAGTTAGCAAGAAAAACTATCAATTTTTGATGTGAAAACTTCTTTAGCGGCGTTGTGTACTTTTTGGGATGGGTAAAAAATGTTAAACTCGCGTCAGGACACGTGACCTGATCGAAAATTCGTAAGACGGAGCCGAGTTTCTTATATTTAAAAAATATAACATTCGAAATTCAAACATTTATGAGCGGCCAGGAGCGCAGAACTTCCAGTGTACCCTATGTTTACATTTAGATATGTTATTACCTACTTTTTATTTTTAACCTAATTATATATATACAGATGTGTGTGTGTGTGTATGTATATGCAAATACATTGTGAAGTTATGTTTTCACTTCTGACGTGCAGTCCTGTGACTGACCGTTTTTTTTTTATTAGAATTCATTACATATCCTAAGATGAAATTATCAATTTTATTGTTCTTTCTTTACGAATTATTCAAAATTATCCAGTACAAAAAAGCTTATTTTTATTTTTAACAGTGCTAAACTACCAATAGGTATAAATCAGTTACGTTTCAAGTAAACCTAAATCCATCACTCATATTCCAAAACTCAAGAGAACAAAGTGTTCTCAGAACCTCATGTAACGTTATTTACGTCGACGGTGATACGTTTTTTGTCGACCAAACTGATAGTTAGCATCCGCGCACGACGGATAATCGCCGGATGTTCGGCCGAAATCGCGTCGTTAGTGTGTAGATGTAGACAGACTTAAAACTATTGGGTTTGTGTGGAGATGGACTTTATAATAACAATTTTGAATGAGTTTAGAATTTAGTTCACGTTATCAGAAGCTGCTTTGGAATGTGTTTTGGCATTTAGTAAAAAAATGTTATGTCATCTGCTTCTGTATTAGAAGCAAGCTGGTTTGAAGGACTTATATTACAAGTTTAAAAAATCAACACTCAAGATAATAGTAAAACCCGCAACAACTTCAGCAGTAGAAAGCTGTCTGAATTACTTGCAGGAGCTGTTTTTTTTATTCCAACTTCCACTTTGACCACTAACCGCCTAGGTCATCACACACTATAACGGCACTGCAACGGCACAACTACAGCAAGGCGCCACCTGAAATTGAGGCTACCGCTAGCCGGCAGCGTGCTTTACCACGCGTCGCCGGCGAGGTGCAAGCTCGCAGTTCGCGCGCCGCCCGCGAGGTGTAAGCTAATTTCAACGTCTTCATGTGCGACACGACGCGAAGTTTTTTCGAACGCGGCTCGCAGTCTGCGCGCTGTAAGCACGCGGACCGAGCGCTGTAAGCGAGCTAACCGCGAGCTTACAGCGCACCGACTGCGAGTCGAGTTGTGGTTGCAGCAAGCGCGCTTACTGCCCGCCGTTGACTTTTTCATTTTGACATTATGTGTGTGATGAGCTTAATGCATTATGAAAGCGGCTGTGATACTGAGCATTTAAGCTCAAGTCTCGGTTCGGCCTATATTTGATTTTTTGGTCCAAATCACTATTGCTCACTGTTTCGACCATCAATATCAGAAATACATATAATACTACCCTAGTAACGTTGCAAACAGCGGACCTGTGTAGGCCGAACATACTTGCCCAATCTGGAGAATTCATTTCGAATAGAAATCCACTGACCTCTTCCGAATACAAAGGTTCAAGAAATTTCGGATTAGGTCGCGTCTAACCAATCATATGCAATATATTTTTTTACACCACTCGGCTATGAAAAGCTCTCTCCACACATTCCAACGTAATTTATTTATACTTATAGAGCTACCACACGTACGCTAAAATAGTGCCACAAAAAACGTGAACTACTCCGAAATGAAAGGTATCGCATTTGATTCTAGGTTGTTACAGATGAATTACTGTACCATCTAATTGTACTGTGAGAGTTGATACCATTGATTCAGTGACTTATGTACATATAAAAAAACCGAAAAGTGACGTATGTTTATTTAATATACACGAGTATGTCTGTGTGTTATTGACAATGGGGGTTATTACATTAGTCACGACTTTACTATTCATAAGGTTCTTATAATGAATAGTATCTATATTTTGATTTGTTCACACACTCGCTTATACACACGTCCAAATCAACGACAGTATACTTACTTAAATCATACATTCTCAAAAAAGAAGGATAATGAAGGATGTATTGATGGCGTGTATTTTTAACCGACTTCAAAAAAGGAGGAGGTTCTCAATTCGACGATTTTTTTTTATGTTCGTTACCTCAGAACTTTCGACTGGGTGAACCGATTTCGGTTGGTGCTTCCCGTGTGGTCCCATTTCAATTTGGTCCAGTTCTGACAATGGCATTCATGAGAAAACCATATATAAGTCTTTTATGGAATAGTTTTTTTCGTTGAAGTCGGTTTTTTTTTTTGAAAGAATTGTTTTATAAAGAAAGACCGTCCACTGTAGGTATAACAATTACAAGGAGATAAGCAGCTACAAGATAATAATGTTCTGTATGCTGTAACGGATGATAACAAAGAAGTTTAATCTTTTTTTACATTTTTATAGTTTTACTTAATTTTTTCCATAACTCTATGGCAGTTACTCAGTTGCTTGCTACAGATAATTGCGCTCGTCTCACTGGCGGTTAATAGTCTTTGATAGACATAAGTTACTAATATCTTATCATTATCATTTCAGCCCACATCAACCCAAATGGCAATAGGCCTCTCCTCTGCCAATTCTCGCAGTCCTTTGTCAATGATGTTATCTGATGATTGGGCTGATATTCTACCAGATGCTCTAGTCGTAACACCTCGACCACCACTCTGGCTGTTTCAGTCCATTGTTCTTCATCAAATGACATTATGTGTTTGGTCCGTGTAAATTTTTCCCAATATTCCCCGACTTTCTTTTTTTATGGTAGAGGCGGCAAACGAGCCGACGGGTCGCCTGAAGGGGGGGGAGGGGGAGGAAAGGGTTTGAACCTCCGACAACCTCACTCACTCGGCGAAAAACAATGCAAGCATTGCTTCACTGCCGGTTTTCTTTGAAGCCTATCTATTCTATCACTCCGGTCGAGCCGGCCCATACGTACCGAAGCATGGCTCTCCCATGAGCTAGCAGCTCCCCGCGGTTTCACCCGTGTAATTCCCGATCCCGTGGGAATATCATGATAAAAAGTAGCCTATATGTTAATCCAGATCTCCAGTTTTCTACATCCCAAGCTTCATCTCAATCTGTTCAGTAGTTTTGGTGTGAAAGAGTAACAAACATCCATACATCCATACGTTCTCATAAACTTTCACGTTTATAATATCAGTAGAATTTCAGCTGTTTGGTTCCTGTTCCTTCCACGTGCTCAAAACACCTCAACACGGTCCAGTTCATCTCTCGTCACCCTCATGCGAATTACAGTGTATTAAAATACTAAAGCATTACAAATATCATGGTCACCACATTAATAACTGAGTTTATAGACCGTCTGACCCACAATGTACGGCTTTTTGACACTAGACATTATTATTAATCCAAAATTGTTTT
Source organism: Euplagia quadripunctaria (assembly GCA_963859945.1). Lineage (NCBI taxonomy): Eukaryota > Metazoa > Arthropoda > Insecta > Lepidoptera > Erebidae > Euplagia > Euplagia quadripunctaria. The sequence goes on from OY982585.1 coordinate 8,538,458, forward strand.
CCAGTAGTGTAGTGGAATATCCTAATGAAGAACAGAAAAGGTGGAAGAATACTTTAGATCTCAACTGCAAATAAAACTGCTATTTACCCATTAAGTCATTGCGAAAGCGCCTTTGCCAATAACTCCATCGGGCAGTCAATACATTGTTACAGGAAAATAAATCTCAATATATCCTTTGTGTCTATTTCTTCCCTTTCAATGCTCATTCGGATAAGCGGTCATCATTGTTATAAACACAGATTATAGGAATAAAGGTTTCTGTAATTCTAGCAAGGGCTTATCATTTACCGAAGATTTTTAACCGTCAAAAAGTTTTTAGTTTGATTGAAACCTCTTTTTTGCTGGATCATGACTTTATATATCTTTACAAGAACTTTCATTTTTAACTTTTTAACCGACTTCAAAAAGGAGGAGGTTCTCAATTCGACTGTTTATTTTTTTTTTTGTATATAATATATGTTACGCGATATTCGCCATTTGTGAATCGATTAAATTGGTTGTACTCAAGGTTGGTGCCATTTAAATTTAAGGAAAATATTCCACTTCTAAGGGTGGAAATAGAGGGATGATTTATCATGATTAAGGCGCATTGAAGTCGGTGAAACTTAATTTTAAAATTAATTATCTCTAATTAAACATCTAAGAAGAGACATATGATGTAATTTATTAATGAATCATATTTCAACGGTGGCCTTTATTTTATTATATTAAAAGTAACTGGTGCGTACATATGGTGGCACTTATGTTGGTCCCAATATCCATTTCTGCTAAGGGACTAGACTCAACTGGTAATAATTGTTTTTTTTTTGTTTTTTTTCTGTTTCGTGGGAGAGCCATGTTTCGGTACGTATGGGCCTGCTCGACCGGAGTGATATCACGGCCTCTTAGAAAACTGGCAGTAAAGCAACATTTACGTTTCGTTTTGCCGAGTGAGTGAGTTACCAGAGGCCCTAAACCTTCTCTCTCCCCCTCTTCCCACCTCTCCGACATATGATTCTTTTAATGTAATTTATTAATTGCTGTCCTCAAAAACACTTTTATATTTCTTTAATAATAAAAGTGAGGATGTAGGTACCACAATCTGAGTGACTTCCGATCCTTTTTAAACTTCTGCATACAGAATACTTTGTCAATTTCAAACACTGATATGTAGCGATGGTAAATAGTTTTGTATACAAGTAATCCCAAAAGCATGTAGACCACTAAACAACAGTTCAGAAGGAAATATTTTTGTAGAGGAGTTGAGAATTATAGATTACAAAAATTACAAAAAGTATAAAGAGAGAAAATTGACGTATAGCCAGGCCAGGTCCACTCCGCACTTTACGTATGAAGCTACAAGTACACGGCGGGCTGGACTAATCGTGACAAAAATTCAGTTGGCTATTCACTCACGCGCTGTGTCGTGTCATCCGTTCGTATCTAGGATATCGAACAAATTAGTACTTAGCCTCGGTCTATTTCTTTACAAAAATAAAGTACTAGGCACATGACTTACTGGTAATTAAATATTCAGATCTTTTTTTTAAGACAACCTATCGTCGGCGTCAGAACAGATAAGAGTTACGCGATAGGAAGAGCGGCAACTTCTAGGTGAATATAACTGTAGCTAATTAGCACTCTGCGACCTGAATTGCGACTTTATTGCGTTGGAGCAAGAGTCGCTATTTATTTAAATGAATGAATTTGACGGCGGAGTGAGAATTCTATACTTGTATATTATGTATTCCGTGGGATAACGTACTGATAAACATACTTATATATATTTCTAAATACATACATATTATAGATAAATTACACCCAGACACAGAACAAATTATCGTGCTCATCACACAATTATTTGTATAATATTAATTAAAATCACGTCTAACTTTTAAACTTTCGCGTTCCATGATATAATTATGTATTCAAACGGGAATTAACGTGACCACGAAATGGTATTACATCCATCTGAATTGCCTGACGTTTCGACCAGGTTGCACTGGCCGTGGTCACAGGCTGACTGGCTCAGCAGTGCAATCTGGTCGCGTTCACGTTAATTCCGGTTTAAACATATCTAAATATATAAATCACGTCTGTATTATTGAAATTGAATCGAACGAACACTTTCAGAAAATAAGTACTAGTCCATTAAAATTATTAATGCATTATCAAATTAATTTGATTTCCAATTTGATAATACATTTAATTAGAATGAATAATAATACACAATCTAAATAAAATTATATCAGTGTTTTCCTTGTTTTTATACTAACAACACGAGTTTTGTAAAAGTTTATAAAATTTTAGGACGAGTTAATGCAAGCAGTTTGACATTCGTCCATAGTAAGTCTTTAATGTATTATTGGATAATTGCTTTTAATAAATTTCAGATATTTATAGTATTCTATAAACTAAATAGGCACCTACTACATATTTGGGAATACGAAGTAGGTATCATATTTTTTTCCGTTAAATAGATTTTGTAATATTTTGTACCAACAGTTTACGCGCGGTATTTTTAAAAATAAAAATAGAATAGGTTACTCCTTATAACACCAGCTGATGTGTCAAACTTTTGATTTTTGTAATTTTATCTCTACAATTTAATGTTTCATACCACCCGCAACTTTTAACTAGATAGTAGAAATCTGTCAACGGACCTGTCGACTCTTGGGCAAGAGTCTAAATTATTGCTATTTTTGTCTCTTTTTATTAGTTATTTGATGAAGCTTATTAGAACATAAAAACAAATATTATTTGTTAACTTTCGATGAATAATATCCTCTATGATAGGCTACATTGGAATGATAACTATAATGGTACTACTGGTTTCTAGCCTTAAAGCCTGTTTTTGTTTTTTTTCATTCGTTAAATTTCCTAGCTAGCTACTTTCAAGAGAGTGCTAAATAAGACTAGACATGAGTAAAAAACTCACAGAAATCCGGCGTGAAGCAATGCTTACATTGTGTTTCGCCGAGTGAGTGAGGTTGCCGGAAGCCTATCACCCTCCCCACTCCTTCCCCTACTCCCACCTTAAAAGGCCAGTAACGCACTTGTGACTCTTGGAGGCAGTCACTTACCATCAGGTGACCCGCCATCTCGTTTACCCTCTATCCCATAAAATAAAATTTTAAAAAATGATGGCAGTAGCATTAAGCACTCAAACCAATAATAGTAATAAATATACTTGCTCTAGTGACTAAACAAATTGTGTGGTCATCAACCTTTAAACTTGTTTTTATTTTAAACCACAAATGCAATTCATAATATTGTTTCCAGAATGTCGGTTATACAAAAAGAGCCAAATCAAGACTTCCATTACTGGCAAAATTACCAAAATTCTACTCATTATATGCAGTAAATCACACTGGAACCCTAGCGATGTCTAATGAAACCAGTTACCAGCCATCAAGAATTTTAACAGTTCAAAGAGAATCCCACATATTTGAATGGGGTTCTTCTGTCGTAACTGTACCTATGATATCTTTACTGCTGTACTTGGCTACACGCTCTGCATTCCCTAGAGGTGTATTTAAGTATTTGGCTTTGCAACATTTATTAGCAGGGTACATACATGTCCTTTGTATAACATTTTACATTTCTCCGGATGATTCTAACCAGATTGTGACGCAATTCTTCAATTTCATTGAAGAAACATCTTCACTTATAGATTTAGTTTCAGTGTTCACAACATCTTGTATCGCATGGATAATATTTTTGAGATTATTTTTGTTCAGAGATGGAGAAGAATTGTACGATATAAAAGGGATCATATTATTTTCAACATTATTTTTAAGTATCCTACAAGGTTATGAAGCTGTTATGGGTATGTTTAATTGTGAAGTTTTTTTACTGTCTACTTTAAGATTAACTTCTATTCTTTTGATTATGTGTGTATCTTTTTCTGCTTTATGTGTGACGTTTGTTTGTTTGTTAACTAATTTAATGACACTGTCAAAATCTCGTTCATTGTTTTCGATAGGTCATTTACTTTTACTTATCTCAAGTGATATAATATTGCTCAGATTTAATTTCGATTCGCAAAGTGAATTACTTTGGTTGTGGGATTCCCTATTGTATGTTAGGTTAGTTTTGGAAATGATTTGGTATTTTATATATGATTATTTTTTTAAGGAGTTTGTTTTTTGATATAATATAATATTGTAATAATTTTAGCAAAAACTAAAAAGTATTAAAATAAATTACCACCTATAAATGTCTTATTACTCCCAAGATTAGAGTATTCTGAAAATGTTTTTGGTATAAAGAGTCTTTAACACGAATATCGCGGTCATCGCCTTAATCAACCAAAACCCTATACAAAGCCATAAATCACAGAACAAAAGGGCCCCTTCAGTTAACAGTTTACACACAAACTCTGGGTCTAGCTGTAATTCTTCTAAACACATTAACGATGGCACACGAGTGAAGTTGGGCCGCAAATGCAAACTCTATGGGAAAGTTTTGAGTTCACGCCCGTGTCGGTTGAATTTATCGATCTTGTTTTAAATGTCCGGGCCTTTAAAGATAATGTGTTCCTTGGTGGTTTTATTTGATTCTCTTGTGTAAGTTATTCCGCTACGTTCAGGGTTATAATAAAAGAAGATGTAAAGAGTTTGACGTATAATTATTTCATTAAAGGTTCATTTAAGGTAGTAATATAAAAGAGAATAGAATAGAATGGAATGGAATGGAACGGAATGAAATAAACTTTATTGTGCACCATTACAAGGTAGGTTTCAGTGAGTATACAGAATTGATATGTACAAAGGGCAGCCTTACCGCTAAATGCGATTTCTCACAAAAATGATATGATACAAAACACAAACTAATCGGTAGTTTTGGTGTGGAAAATAAATAGAGAGAAAAACGCATTAGTTGAGAGGAATCAAAATGTCAAGCTTAAAAACTAGTTACATCGTACATACACGAGTTATTTTATGTATGTATATATTTTATATTTATATACAATATATACATACATAAAATACATATTATACAGTTATATATTGATAGTAGATATATATATTAATAGTTTACGTAAATAAGCTCAAGACTTAAAAGGTTTATTTATTTATTGCTTTTTAGTTATTTCGTCGGTTTAATTTTTTGTTAAAAAGATTTTTATATAGAATCTATTACACGTGTTGGCTGTCGCAGCATGCACACAGCATGGTGCAAGTCAGTGTGTTAGTCCCTATGTTTATTTATTTTTTCTAAATCTTAAATTTAAACCTAGATTTGGTATTCCAGCTATGAGAGTTTGTTGTTGCTGGTAACCAGAGTCAAGAAACTCTATGGTGAGGACGTTTACGTGCCCCCGAATCTTAGGCTCCAATAGGTTTGATTGATTGTGATGAATTTCTTGGAAGAGCTTTATCATAATTGAACTAGATTGCGCGTTAAGATTGCTCGTTGACAAAGTCTTTAGGAGAGCTAGACCCCTCTTATGGTTCCATTCGTTATAAAAAAATACGATCGGGATAAATAAAATATTACCGTGAATACATCTCTATTTATAAAAATCTATAATTTTCTAATGCACAGTCTGTTCTTGCATTATTTTTTTTCATATTAAGATCATTCGTGTTCTCATCCCAATTGAAGCTATGTCTGAAACAATTATAAAAAAGAAAGATATAAAATTCCGCAATTCCAATTAATGAAAAACGTGGTATTTATAAAGACTGAATTTATGAGACGACGGGTTATTGTAACGAAGCCAATATCAAACAATAGTACTATTGGAGTTATAAAAAAAATATTGTGAAATTTTACATTTGTGTCAACTTTTATTTGATTCATCGTAATATTTTATTAATTAAAAAATATTTCATCTCATCGCCTCCAACGTTTTTGTTTTTCAAACTTTATTTCTTTGTGGATCAAAGATACAAAAGGCCTTTTTTTTCTTTTTTATCTTGTGGAAACCCCCACGGGTCATAACGGTAAAGTGGTATGTCGGAATCGAACCGACTAAAACCACACTGTGTTCCGTCACAAGTGGGTCCTCGGAAGGAATCCAAGGAATCCTCCGGGAACCCCTGCAGACCTTGGGCGCCTTCAGCAGGCGACCACACTATGGAGTACGGGGGGCCTTACCCCCCTCCAGATCAGAGAGGTTTGCGTGGAACACGTCGCGGCACCGTCTTAGGCCTGCTTCTGCAAGGGTAAAGACGGCCTGCCATTTGGGATATAATATTTAAAAGAAACCCATTACTTAATTTACTTCATATTAAAACAATACTCATACAAATTAGGATAATTATATTACTGCTACTACTATTTACTTATAATATTTATTTCATTTACTGTTTTTTAAATTAATAAACACATACATTTACATAATTTTAAACTCATAAAAAAAATACATTAGGTACTTACACTTGGAACTACATTTGGAGAGGCCAATTAAATACTTAAAACTGCCGTTAAATGCAATACGTCTGTTTTTTTTTTTTTACAACTGCAGATACGATAAAAGCGGCAAAGTAAAGCAAAACAGAAAAGCTCTTAGTAAAACCCACACAATAATTCCAGATTCATTAGAAACAAATTAATTTATACTAAAATTAGATAAAGTTAGTTTTATGATTGTGTTAATAGTGTTCGGTAATCGAGTAGCTGGCTCTTACAAGGTATGCTATAGTAGTAGTTTTGTATAAGCCGTAACAATGATTTGGCCTTATTTGGTGACACCTACGCAAATTCTACGAGATTTTTGTCTACACCGACGTAAGTTTTGTATGGATGTTCTTTTTTTATTCGATTCATATTATTATTATAGACAAGTTACACCCAGACAAAGAACAAATGATCGTGTTCATCACACAATTATTTGTCCTGGGTGGAATTGGAACCCATGACCTCAGCAGTCAGAATCACTTACCACTAGACCAGCAGGCTCCTCAACATATATATATATGTATTCAATGCTTTTTTTATATTTTCTTAAACATTTGCTGGCTGCAACTTGTTTTTATCTATTTCTTTTCTTATTCTTACTGTATAATTATAGAAAGATTAAATATTCTTGGATAGTGAGCGCGGACGGTAAATAAATCTTCGGTTCATTGGATGGGCAAAAAAAAATATACTTTAGTGCAATTTTTTTTTGCATAAATAAAACTTTTACACTTAAACTAAAATTGAAAAAAAAAATTAGATAACGAAAAATGTGATTGAAAATAGTTAGTTACTACACCGAAACATACTAATTTACTTTAATAATCCACAAACCACAAAAAACAAATGTAGCTACTATTGACGCCCACCCCCGGATATGTACATTGCAATTTTCGTTTATATAATACATAATATAAGGAAATAGAAAGGAACAACTTTAAGAATAACAACTAAAAAAAGAAAAATAATAAGACATTTAGTCACTCGTCTGTGTGTGTGTGTGTGTGTGTGTATTTTCACGTCTAACCTGCAACCTTTACAATATTCTCAGTATCTTCATACGATAACGTGTAAAGCCGTTTCTTTTCTTTAGGGTTAAAGAAATGACAAATACTATATTTACAAAAATTATTAATAAGTAATTGTGAGTTGCCGATCACAAGTGTTCATTTTTGAAGAAAGTGATGCCATCTACTAGTGACATGCATCAAACTGACGTACGTTCGAACGAAATTTTAAATAAAGGTTTTCGATATTGAGCACTATAGGCGTTATAAATTTTCACCTTAATTTCAATTATGTTTTTGTTTTATTTTACCATATGAATTGCGAGCACAATAAGTACTTTATTGAACTAATTATATTTTTGAAGATTAATTAATAAGGAGCTGACAGAACTCAATGTTTAGATTAGGGCCCTCTAATGGATCTATATATGTATTATTAGCGTGACGGTCACGAGTTCAGTGCTTTTTCCCCATAGCAAAAGTGCACAAACGTGCCTAAAGAAGTTTTCACTTCTTTAATTAAGGTGCGGTGCCAAGAAGTATACGAACTAAATAGCAAGCACTCGCATTAGAAACCAATGTGAATGTAAAGCTTTAACATTGGATTTGTTCGGAAACTTGATAACTATTATGATCCACATTAAGCTAACATGGACTAATGCGCGCGCGCGCCGTTTGGCGCCAGACAGTCGCGACCGGATCGCAAACACACCGTTATACCACACGACTATCGCGACGCCAGCGAAAAGAGATAGCGGAAGCGGGAGCGTGTTTATGATTAATGAAGGCTTATAAATGAATATGTAGATAGTGTCTTTAGTCAAATTAACAACTGGAATGAAGTGGTCATAATAATTTAGAAAAAATCGTGTTAGTGGGTCAATTTTAGCGAAATGGTTTAAACAGTTTTGTATAAACGTCGAAAAGAATAATTATTCATCACCCTAATTAATAGTAAATGTAATTAGAAATTATTTTCTTGTTGATGGTTATTTTTATTTTGTTCTATTTGCACAAATATGGTAGGTCCGGATTTGAGAAAATAAATTATTTGATTTAATGTTTACTAAAACGCGTGAGGTGTTTTTGGGACATCCGGTCAGTACGAAGTTCCTTTCACATGTATAAATACTAGCTGCGCCCCGCGGTTTCACCCGCGTAAGTCCCGATCCCATGGGAATATCGGGATAAAAAGTAGCCTATGTGTTAATCCAGACCTCCAGCTACCAAGTTTCATCGCAATCGGTTCATTAGTTTTTGCGTGAAACAGTAACAAACATCCATTCATCCATACTCACAAACTCTCACCTTTATAATATTAGTAAGATATTTAACGGATTGAATAAATTGTATCAAAATATTCTAAAGACTGGAAATTAAAAATGCGCCATCTGTGAAAGTTGACGGAACTAATGTATGGATAATTAGTATACAACATCAAAGTTACAGCAGAATCCACAGATGGCGTAAATAAAATAAATCAATTCACGGTCAGCATTTTTTGTTGTGCTTACACCTTTTTCTCGCTAGCCCTCATTCGCCGAACGTCTGAAGTGTAACATGCGATAGGGAACTTGGTTCGAAAAAACCAATTAACTGAAACAAGATACACTCGAATAAAGAATAATAAGGTGTTTAATTGTTCCTTTTTCGTGTGAATTACGGTGTAAATTCCACTAATGATTCTTGTGTGTACTGACTATTCACTCAACATTTAATGTTTATTGTGTGATAGGTACGTGGGAGAGTCATACTTCGGCACGTATGGGCCAGCTTGACCGGAGTGATACCACGGCCTCACAGAAAACCGCCAGTGAAGCAATGCTTGCATTGCTTTTCACCGAGTGAGTGAGGTTACCGGAGGCCCTATCCCTTCCCTCACCCCTCTTCCACCCTTCGCCTACTCCCACCTTAAAGGCCGGCAACGCATTTACGACTCTTGAGTGGCAGGTGCCTATGGGCGGCGGTAGTCATTTACCATCAGGTGATCTTAAATGTAATGCCACAATTATTCTAACTATAACTAACTAACGACTTAGTTGTCGCTCCAGGTCTTTGCCCACCGGACAACTCCCTTTTTAGTAAAAACTGTTTAGTGTACCATATTCGACTACTGCCAACCAAAGTGGCCTAAACATTATCATTATAACATGAAGGAAATGACTCAAGAAATCAAAACTTAAAAACCAGTACGCGAAAAACATAGATTGTCAAAACCATGGAAATACTAACAACTACTCAAACTCAGGTAAAAAAACATACAAAAAGATATTTTCTAAAACCGCTTACGTCGATAAAAACGTCACGTTGCCCAACAGGCGACCCTATTATCAAAAGTTGTAAGTTCATAACTTGTTCTCGGAAACTTTTAGGCGATGATTTGTTGAATAGAGCTTGCTAGGGGTGTCAGCATCTAGGATGTCATTTAAATATTTACATAGAAAAAAAATTGTGCTAGTTTTAGTAAGGTTGACCTTTAGATTATTTATATCCGTGATATACTAGTATACAATCGAAGAGTTCATTAGTATTCTTTGTTTGTGGGAACGGGCAAATCTGTATATTATATATGTATAAGTCTGAACTGAATTCTTTTGTGTAAATTACAAAGAGCAATGAAAATCATAAGACAAGACGCGACGAGACGACTATAGGAGGAATTATGAAAAAGAGGTCAATGGTATTCTTCTTCAACTTAGAGAGATAAGACTTATAATTAGCAAAATTTCATTTAACTTATTATAACAATACCATTTAAAAAACACATGGCGATCTGGAGAGAAAAAATGGTAAAAAGTAATTCAAAACTCGCACACATCATACCATATGATTCAAACACATTACTATAATATCTTTGGTTAGATTTTTAGTAAACTTTAATGCATACCTACATATGTATAGCTTAAAATAATGTCACAAAAAACAATGAAATGATATAAATTATACATTCAGGTAACCAAGTCGAACGCTCGCAAGTAACCAAGTAACAAGTAAAAATATTAAAAATAAATGTAGTTTATTTGTAAATCTGCAAATGTATCTGCATGAATATGTCTACTTGCAGTGCTCCAAATATTTAATAAAATGTAGTTTATTCTTAAAACTGCAAACGTGTCTGCATGATTATGTCCACTTGCAGTGCTGTAAATGATATTAAAATTAAGTAGTTTATTCTTAATACTGCAAACGTGTCTGCATGAGTATGTCCACTTGCAGTGCTGTAAATTATATTTAAAAATATGTAGTTTATTCTTAAAACTCCAAACGTGTCTGCATGAATATGTCTAAATTATGATTTTATTTTAATTATTATTAAAACCCCCGATATCAAGTGGAAGGACCTATATACGACTTACGAATGGCTATAGCGCAAGAGACAGACTTCTTCACTATACCTACGTGTCTTCTAAAAGAGCGCCGGCGCCCGCACCAGCCCTTGACCGAGCCGCCTATCATGAAGATATTTTCCTATTTTACTTCCGAGGCTTTAAGTTTGGATGGTAAGTAGACTAGACTAGATTAGTTACAAACTACTTATTGGGAAGATATCGCCTGCCTAAAACACAATTTTTAAGCAAGTGGCTTCTTGCCAACTTAATAGATGAACCGACCCCTAAGTCGATCAAAGGAAGTATATATACACGTTGTTACATAGTTTTACCACTAAAATGAAAGTTTGTAGGCCAGGCTTTCTGACAGGATTCTCTTGTTCCAACGGAGGTTACGATGTTATCCTAATGCACAGAGGATGTTTACTTGTGTTTAAAAATGTAACATCACCCGAGCTGTGTTGTGTATATTTTGTAAAATTTCTCCAAACCAAAAATAATTACAAGTCAGTTACATTTCTTTTTTCAAATAGCAACCCTGACGTAGTTGACTCAATTCATAGCAGTGTCTCACCCAAATGTCGACATACTTGAGCAATAAGAAAATATTGTCAAACAACACAGTTTTAACTTAAAAGTTATCGTCAATATTTGAAGGTTCTGTTCAAAGTTTTTGGGACGACATGAGCATGTGAAAATAGAATGTTTATGACTATATTTAGTTGTACTGGTTATGGTGTGAGAGCGAACAAAATACAAAGGTTAAGAGAACTAAGGTGCGATCGCGAGCTTGAATGAGATAGCATGGTTGAGAAGAGGTATTGCGGTCAGGTACATGATGGGTGAACAATCACAATACACATTAACTTGGTTCAGCATATTCCGAAAATAAATGTGTTGTGTTATGTGTGTGGTCAGTACCCTCAAATATGCTGACAACTCTTATCGTTAGATAGAATTTTATTACATAGCTTTGATTATTTAAACATCTACACAATTGTACATAATCTAAGTTATATCGTAATTAGACCGACCGCGGTTGACTGCTGGCATAGTGTCGTGTTCCTGGTCATGATTAGAGAAGGTTAACAAAGAGACGAACAAACAAAACACACCGTCTTGTAACGTATATGCTTTGAGGAAAATAAATAGATAACGGATTAAATACAAACCAGAGTGAATTATGAACAGGAGCAAAACGTACCAATATTAAAAGAAAATTAACGTGGATTTATTTGATAATTTACTTTTAGAATATTTCAACTTTCTTTGGTCTGATTGTCATGTTAAAAAAAAACAGTCAGTCGCAGGACACACGTGAGAAGTGAAAACATAACTTCACAATGTATTGGCATATACATACACACATCTGTATATATATAATTAGTTTAAAAATAAAAAGAAATAAATAAATAAATAAAACGTATACATAGGGTACACTGGAACTTCTGCACTCCTGGCCGCTCATAAATGTTTGAAATTCTAATGTTAATTTTTTTTAAATATAAGGAACTCGGCTCCGTCTTACGAATTTTCGATGAGGGTCACGTGTCCTGACGCGAGTTTAACATTTTTTACCTATCCCAAAAAGTGAGTAAAAGAAGTCTAAAGAAGTTTTCACTTCAAAAACCAATGAATGATTCTAGTAGTTTTCATAATTATGTTTTGCAAATTTGAGCGTAGGCTCAAAAAGATATAATTCGTACGATGTATATAAAATCGATTAAAATAAACATTGATCATTGTGACTTAAGTGAGTAAATTTCATAAAAATAACCAAAATAACAAGCAACAAAGGATAAACTTTCTTGAAGATTAAAAGGAGGAAATCATTTTATTTAATATGTTTGTATTATGTATGTAAGCCTCTATTGGAAATAAAATGTATTCGTCGGACTGGTACGATTGAATCCGCCGGGAACTCGCAAATAAATAAAACTTATAGTTTTCTATTCAGCTCTAGAATTGCTGGAATTTAATCTAAAGTTGTGGAATATTGAAAATCTTATTTCCTTGTGTGTTTCGTTGAAAAGAAATACAGGAAGTATTATTTCACTGAAGTAGGGTGACGCAGAGCAACGATTGAAATCGGTGACAATTCATATTTTGTGTTTTAGTTCAAGTAGACCATCCAGATTTTGTTAAAGAGACCCTGAATCCCTGTCAATGTTATTTTAAAGTATCTTAAACAACACTAACCAGCAAGGGTTGGTGTCCTAATTGTTATGGTACCAGTCATCCAGATAATAAATTTAAAATTGAAAACACCCCCGACTCGAAAATCCCTTCAACGATAACAAAATGTCTCACATCATTTAGGAAAAGAGCTGATACTCTTACACTGCTGGACCGATATTAACCAAACATAGCTAAGAACCACCGCAAGGAAACCTGCATCGAAATCGGTACATCCGCTTGAGAGTTACGATGCCACAGACAGACACACACATACATACAGACATCGACGTCAAACTTATAATACCCCTCTTTTTGCGTCGGGGGTTAAAAAGACTATTCCCGATAGATAGAAAAATAATGTGAATGCGAGTGGAGCCGCGGGAAAAAACTAGTCTCTACAAATAAATAAAATTGATGTGTCTGTTTGTAATGTCATAATAACAGCATTTTACTAAATGCATACGAATGTATACATAGTACAAATTAAAAAAAATCTATTTTAAAACTTTTTGTCTGCCTGTCTATTTGTTCCGGCTATTCTCCAGAAAGGGTTTACCGATTTCCACGGAACTTTAACTAGCAGATAGCTGATGTTATAAGGAGTAACGTAGGCTACTTTTATTTTAGAAAAGAATTAGGTTTCTGCGCAAAATATATGAATATGTACACGCGAGGAACAGCGAGTAGAAAATAAATATCTAAATGAAAAAAACAATGTACAATGAATACTCTTATCGTGATGTTGATTTCATATATTATTATGTATGTGTTATGTTATAGTACAAACGTTTGTGTTCAAGGTCTCCACAGAGTAAATAAAATTCTAGCACCCACGCGTGTATAGTCTATATCGCATTGAATATAATTAGTCTGAAAGACTTCCTTAAAATAATTATAGTTTGAAAAACTCAAAAACACGCTTTTATAGAAAATTGAACGAAAAAATAAAAAAATTAATCGAATTATTGCATTGTCATCGGTCTTTGACAGGTGTGCAAAATTTGAATGAAATCTGGCCGTTTAAAGTGGGTCAAAATCGCGCCCAAAGAAGTCGGTTACAAACAAACAAACAAACAAACATACAAGTGAAGCCAATATAAAGCGTGTAATAAGAATTGATTATTTTAGATCAGGACTTAAGTCATCGCTTCCTTTGTATCTCACATTCGCGTAGAGACTGGGTATTTTATTGACTTAAAAACCATGCTCCATCAATATAATTGTTTCCACAGACGTGAGAGCGTAAAGTATGTCGTCTTGTCACTCGGATGACGGTCACCCCTGTAACCCACTAGAAGGCTATTTCAACTTTTTTTTATGCAGGCGGGTAGTAATGGAGAGTTTCCACGCTTGTTTATCGGATGCACTACGCACGTATGGGCCAGCTCGATCGGATTGATACCACGGCTTCACAGAAAACCCGCAGTAAAGCAATGCTTCATTGCTTTTCGCCGAGTGAGTGAGGTTAACGGAGGCCCTAACCCTTCCCTTCCCCCTCACCCTCTCTTCCACCCTTCCCCTACTCCCACCTTAAAGGCCGGCAACGCACTTGTGACTCTTGAGTTGCAGGTGCCCATGGGCAGCGGTAGTAACTTACCATCAGGTGACCCGTCTGCTCGTTTGCCCCGTATGCCATAAAAAAAAATTCTGTAAAGCAGCCATTGCCACTGAACGAATTCTTATGAAGCGCAAGAAGGAAGACCTCCTTACAAACCGAAAGAGCATCCACAGAACAAGTCTGACCTTTCACCTATTCTCCGCCCATTGTAATAATAAATCGATTTGACCTGAAATAGTCGAGAATAACATAAAAAATGCTATTGAGGTGGCAAGTTTCGACACAGATAGGGACCCTGTATGACAAAGGTACTCTTTAGCGCTGAGGTTGTTCTGTGGCTGATTTTAAGAGTCCCCAGAAATAATAACATGTAACATCCAAAATACAATCATAGTATGTAGAGCATAATTATGTCATAAAAAGTAATTATAGGCCAGTTTCTGGTGTGTTGAGAATAGAGCAGAAAGATTGGTTGTTTAATCCCACTAATATTATAAATGTGAAAGTTTGGATGGATGGATGGATGGATGTTTGTTACTCTTTCACACAAAAACCACTGAACTAGAGATAGCTGGAGACCTGGATTAACGCATAGGCTACTATTTATCCCGATATTCCCACGGTATCAGAACTTACGCGGATTAAACAGTGGGGCGCTGCTAGTAACTTGTTATAAATACAACAGATACATATCATAATAGAAATATTAGAATATAGACTAAATTCTAATAAGGAAGAATAAAGTCCAATAAAACATCAGTATATTATGTGTGTGACTGCTTTCTTTGTAAGATATAAGACTGTACCAATTCTGAAATAATGGATATAAAAAACTTATAAACTTTAGCAACCCTGTGAGTTCCTTTAGCTACAGTACCCAAAAATGTTGTCGGCACTTAAGGCAAACTCGCTGTCCTACATATAAAACATACCAACAGGACTCACAAAAAGGGGTTCCCACAACAAAGGGAGCTTATGAATGTTATTAACAAGTTTTTTGTTAAGCCTCTCTGACTTTCTCCTTCTTATGTTGTTTTATTGGAAGAGACACATCAACACTTGTAATTCTGTTATATACTACAATGTTCGTAACAAGTTCATACTGTGGTTATGTGTAGGGTGGTAGTCGGAATTTGAGTCTTGTTTATCTGGTTCTTAGAATTCTTCTTACTTTGGCCTCGCCTTATCCTGTTAGTCAGGGTCGGTTTTCCCAATCATACGACGCCATTTATTACGTTCTTGTGCGTCGGTTTCAGGTCACGCCGGATATTTTTGTATTTTTTGACGTGATAACGTTGCACGCACGAAAAAGCATGACTCGTTGTCACGTTCCGCCTGAGCCGAGCGTGCAAGCGAGAGTGTGGAACAAGCGATAGAGAGGCACGATCGGCCTTCAGAGATAATAATTCAATTCATAAAAGTATGCAATTTTTCATCAATGTTTGTTATGAAGTTATCACGTAAAATTATCGTCCGTAAACCGACTTTACAGACAACCAATTTTTTTCCAGGTGTTTTGAGGTCTTACTCTTCCCCTCTTCTTCGTAGCCATGGAAAGGCACTTTTTCACGACATGCTCCCCTGTTCGAAGTAAATGGCCATACCATCTCTGCCTGGACTCCTGTACTTTATCAGTTATTTTAGCAACCTTGAAGCTCCCTCTAATATGTTTACTAAAAAGTATATAAGTATAGTTTGTATTTTGGGGATGCTCGACTAGTTTCGGACCCGACGGGGGCCCTTTTTCAAGGAGTGAAGCGTCCTGTCGCGATGGTGTCAGGCGTCACAAACGCAAGTAAAACCGTATACTTTTTAATAAACATGAATACCACTCACGAAAGTTTTTATTATCCCTCTAATATGTTCATTTTGCACCTTGTCTTTTAGAGTAACTCCTCCCGATCAACGATCAATAAGCATTTCTGTCGTATGAAGTTTTTGTACGTGCGCTTTTTTAAGTGCCTAGGTTTTGCAACCATACGGAAGTGCTAATCCATTTAGTTCATTAGAATCGATTTTAAATATTTTTCTGATATTCTCATATCTGGCTAGGCTGGATTAAGGCAGTCACAAAATAGTGGCCAATGGCGACAAGGCCATTAGGCAGACCTTCAAACCGTAGATAATGATTAGAAATATTGACACTGGTTGTTGGTAAAATATATCGATGGCGCTTACGTATTCGGGCAACGTGTTGAACTGGGCTGAATTCCAGGGTTGGGCAACTAATATTATATTGAGTTTTTTTTGATAGAATTTTTTTAATATTAGCCCGCTATCTGGATCCAATAGCTAGCCTATTGGGTCCAGATAGCTACATAACGTAAAAATGTTGGTGTGTAATTACAGTTGTGCTTACCTTTTTAAAGACAGAGTGAGAAAAACAAGTCAATCTCAAAGACATGTCTTTGAGATTGACTTGTCTGATTTTACAGATAAAATAGCGCCAGTCTATAAATTTATAGCAGTAACCTTACTAGTCAATTGCAATTTGTGTTAATTCTTGTTATAGATCGTCGTGGCCAGAATAAGAATTGATTGCTTCATGAAGCGTCCGATCATATTTTATTAAATATTTGTATTTCATTATATAGCCAGCTAAAACTGGCCGTATCGTTCAAATGTCAACGTTTGATAATACGTTACGTTAAACCACGTTTGGCCATATTATTAGGTAATGTAGACTCTCGATGATATACAAAGTTTAATAAAAAATCTAAATAAAGAAGTAACATATATACATTTACTACCCTTGTAAGTTCTCGACACTTTACTGCTCCTTTATTTTCAATTTGTACATTATTATTCGCTTTTAAAACTGAATAGTTGTCCGCCGGCATGATGCTGCTGACATAAAACGATATTGGCGCCTCTAACTGTATTTTACGATATGGTATAACTTTTCACCATATCATGAAGTAGTTATATGTACGTGTTGTTCATATCGTCAAACGCTGATTATTATTGTTATTACCGATCTGGCCTTACCACATCGCAGCGTGTATTTTCCATATCATGAAATACGACTATTTCATAAATTGGTCGAACATATCATGAGGCAATCAATTCTAAAATTTGGCCACGACACAGATACTAGATTGATGAAAACGACACAGTTTTTTCAAAAATAATATCCGCACCGCTTGTGATTTCGGGGTCATAACATGTGTGATGTTAACTCCTCCAAATCTAAACCAAGGCTGTGGAGTCACTGTGCAGGAAGCGGAAGGTATACGTTGATCTTATTGACAGTACACCTTCTTAAAGAGTTTCGGAGAATTCATGATATAACGTTATGTATTAAATGTGACATATGGGTCAGATGTATAAAATTGTCAAAAACTTTCAACAAGGTGAAAAGAATAATCATGAGATGGTAAAGTTTGACCAACAGTTTTTTGTTGTACCTTGTCATGTTCTTTTCACCCACCCTATAACCAAGACAAAGACAATATAGAGATCTACATTCCTTTTGTCTCGAGTTTTATAAATGAATGTAATGAACGCTTGCTTTCACTCGCGCGGGAAATATTTTTGGATGCACTATTTATAAATAACATGTATCCTGTAAATTTTATCAAGTGTTTAAATAAGAAAACTGTTCATTAGATTAGTGTTGTCACTATGTTTATATTTCAGCTGACTGTTCTCCATCTCGCTCTCGCAACAGAATCGTGGATTTATAAACATTTTTTTTTAGCTTCAGATGTTTATTTAATTCTAGCAATAAAGCGCCTGAAACATTCAATTCTTCATATTTGAGACTACGATTTATAGTAGGCGCCGAGTAAGATATCCTGTACTATTCGTGAAATAAATTTGACCATAACATTCTTGGGTATATTGATAGGCCCTCTTTATTCATGCTTAATTATGCCTGTAGATGTTTAGAATTCATGATTATTTATAGTCTCTACATCTCTACAATTATTTTTTTTTTTTGGCTCTACCACAGCTCTACATTAAAACCTTTGACAGTTTGTCCTCCGTATACCTACTTGACATTGGCAAAATTGTGGTAACTCCACAAGGCCACAAACCAAAAGTTGAAGTTGATAGGTCCTGTCATGTTATGGTCAGTTATCATTACTAATGATAGGGCGCAAACCCATGTCAGTATTGAGTAAGTGTGAAAATATAGTTAGTAGATTTTCTATAGTGGAATCGAGCAGTGTTCGACCAATCAGGCAAACATTGCTTATAATATAAACCAAGATTAGGATATTAAGCAGTAACTGTTGGTGAGCTTCATACTACGTAGCACTATGTGGGAATCTACGCCACATAGACAACCTTGGGTTTTAATTGGTACTTCTTTTTCCGAAAGATACTGTAGAGGAAGAGCTCAGCTCGGCCAGTCTAGTCAAAGCTACCTCTCCTGCCTCCCCAGTTACCCACTTAACTTCGGTGCGAAGGCTAATCATATCAGCTGGGCCGGTTAAGCAGGTACCCTGACCCCTAATCAGCCAGTTGGCACAGAGATAGGGCAAGTACATAAACAGCAACTCATCGGGTCAGCTACCCATAACAGCTGACACCGAAAATACAATGGTAAGCTCTCGGTTAATTATTATAGGTATTAGACATCGCATCGATATCGGATAGACAAATAAAGAAGCTAACTTAGGTCACTAAACTAATACATTTACAGAAATAATAATATATACTTATAATATTATTCAACCGACTAAATGTGCAACTTGAAACAAACGTCATAAATGCATGGAAAATACAAGAAACAGGTTCGTTCTGTTCTGAGTCAGTCGACGACTCCTCGCGGCGTCCGTTGTCAGTCTGTGTGTTAACAATCGTGAATTTAGTTTGTTTTAGCCGAGCTGGATCTTCCTCCACGGTAGTATTGTTACTATTTTATTTAATATAAATATAATTATGTATTTATACGGGAATTAACGCGATCACGAAAAGGTATTACATTCCTCTGAATTGCTTGACGTTTCGACCAGGTTGCACTGGCCGTGGTCACAGGCTGACTGTTAAAGGTTAGTAATATAAATATATTTAACTAATTTTCTTTAATCGAAATAAATAAGTTTCGTAAATGTATTTTTCATAGTTTTTCATATTAATAACATAAACTAGTCACAAAATTTTACCTACAATTTAACCTTTTTATTTTTTGCTAAAGTCTGAATTTGAAGATGTTACATTTAGCGTGATAAGCCTTATAACGCTACTTAATAAATCATATTGATGTCCATAAATAGCTAATTGCAAAATCATGCCACTTGAAACTGTCAACTTTGGACTGGGATTCTTTTAACAAACATTTATGAGACCTCTGTTGAGATATAACTATATAAATCTGCTCACAAAATGTGTTGAGTAATGATGTCGCGTAATATACACTAAAAATTCAATGCAACAGTTAGTCAACAATTGGCCTAGAGAGCTTGGCAGACTTCTAAAACCTTTAAGAACACATACACACAGAACGGCAACTCTCAGTTTTGCTTTATAAAGTTTTCCTTCTCCATTAAAACAAGTGATACTTCTAATACGCATATCATAAACGGTGATCACATTTGATTTATACACAAGACACACAACACAACAGTAAGACAGATAGCTGAATTAGTATACAAAACAGCCATTGGCGTGTCACGTCGCGGTAGAAGTTTGACCCTCCCATCAGGCGATCTTACGAACAGAACGAACTAACAACAAACTTTGTGTTTATAGTTTTTTATATACTTGGTTTTGATTACATCAAAATATTAATTTTAATCTTGTTAACAGATTATTGGTTGTTGAGGAGAAGCCAGTTCAAGACTTCAAGCGTAGCATAACGGCAAGGTTACCAAAATTCTACCCATCACAGCTCTTCAAATAAACTGTACACTTAGCGATGTCTAATGAAACGATATATCAGATAGCAAGAATATTAACCGTTCAAAAAGATTCCTACTTTTTTGACTTGAGTTCTTTTATTATAACTGTGCTTATAATTTTATTACTTCTGTATCTTGTAATGCACTCGTCGTTACCAACCAATGTATTTAAGTATTTGTCTATACAACACATATTAGCAGGTTATATCCATGTCCTTTGTATAACATTTTATATTCCTCCTCCTGCTGATTCCAGTTACCAAGTGAAGAATTTCTACAATATGCTTGAAGCAACATCTTCTCGAATGGATTTAATTTTAGTGTTCACAACGTCTTGTATCGCTTGGATTATATTTTTAAGATTATTCTTGTTTAGAGATGGAGAAGAATTGTACGATATTAAAGGGGTACTTACATATTTAATATTGTTTTTGGGTATGGTACAAGGGTATGAAGAACTGGCAAATGCTTATGATTGTGATAAGTTCTTAAGACCTATTCTAAGATTGACTTCAATTTTTTTGTATATGTGTATATCTTTATTTTCAATGTTGGTTACTTTCATATGTTTAATATCTAATTTGAAGATCCTATCAAAACCTCGTTCATTGTTTTCACTCCTTCATTTATTTCTACTTGTTTCTAGTGACATATTATTAGTAAAATTTAATTTTGACACAGGTACATTAATTTGGTTGTGGAATTTACTATTGTATGTAAGATTAGTGATAGAAATAGTTTGGTATTTTATACATGATTATGTTTTTAAAGAATACATTTTTTAAGTCGAACATATTTTTTCTTACTCAAATCCCTCCCTATTTTTACAAGCTTTATACTAGCTTCACTTGTATGTTTGTTTGTTTGTAAGGGCGCGATTTTGACCCACTTTAAACGGCCAGATTTCATTCAAATTTTGCACACCTGTCAAAGACCGATGACAGTGCAATAATTTCGATTAAAATATGAATTTTCTATAAAAGCGTGTTTTTTAGTTTTTTAAACTATAATTGACTTATTTATTGTATGTAAATATTCTAACAGAAATAAAATATTCTGTTTCATTTATTTATTTTTCCGTAAAGCTTAAACTTTATCCGTATTAACAAAGGTCTTGGATGGTTAGATCTCCTCGCGGTGTCATCCTTGAAACAATGCGGCAGCGAATCTTTGAAGACGTTTCTGTTTCTTGCTAATGTTCTGCTCCTCTCCCACCTTGGGAGTGGCCCATGGTCGTGGTCGGTAAAATAAAGTAAACCAGGAATTGATATGCCCTAACTGTTGCCTGTTTTGCGTACCAGCAATTAAAAACTATTGTACCTAAATCAACAGCTATTAGGACTCATCAAATACCCGACTTACACCGTATTAAATGTTAAATTGTACTTATCGAATATAAATATGACGTTACATATGACGTATATTCCTTTTTTTTTTTTTTCGTGTGGAAACCCCCAAGGGTCATCACCTCACCATGGCTATTGGTGAAGTGGTATGTCGGAATTGAACCGAGTAAAACCACACGGTGTTCCGTCACAAGTGAGTCTATCGCAAGGGACTCGGGTATGCCCTAGGAAGGAAGTGTCCAAGATGACGAAGTTCCTTGACTTAAATGAATCAATATGCGGAAGGAAGCTTACATTCCTATTATACATGTGAATGTGAGCTGGGTTGTTTGTTTGTTTGTTTATACTACTCAACTTATCATCATGAAGTTTTACTTACAGTTTTTCAGGTTGTCAGGGGTACAGAAATGGACATAGGGTACTTTCATAAAAAAAAATCTGTTCTCAAGGAATAAGATAATTATCTTTTAAAAAAAGAAAGAAAGAGAAAAATTTATTCGGACATTCACAGGACCGTAAACAATTATTACAATAAAAATTAAAAAAAAAATAAAACCGAAGTCATTAAAGTGCCCTGTGCAATGCCAGAAAAGTCACCTATCTCAGCGTATTGCTGCTTGTGAGACTGCAGCGTTGGTATTATGATAGGGCCTAAAAGTATCACCGACTTCAATGCGCCTCAAAATACCCAAATCGCTTCAAGTGTGCCTATAAAATTTGAAGAGTTCCTTCGATTTCTCCAGGATCCCATCATCAGATCCTGACCTGATGACCATGGAACCACCTTTGAAGTATACCCTTTCAAACTAAAGAAGAATTTTCCAAATCGGTCTAGGCGTCTTTGAGTAATCGATGAACATACATAAAAAAAATATATGTACAGTGGAAGATAGAACCTCCTCCTTTTTTGAAGTCGGTTAAAAATAACGTTTACGCGAGTGAAGCCTCGTTTAAAAGCTAGTTGACATACAAAATCAAATTGAGAAATAATAAACTCCAACCTTATGAACTACCGTAGTACGATGTTCATCTCCTAGGACTCTAAGAGTTATAGGAATTTGAAATTAATAATTAGTCGATGTGTAATTTAAAAAAATTACTTTCTTTTTTATTGGCAATATAAAAATATTTTAGCATCAGCTAAGTATCACAACATAAACCTTGGCCTAATCAAGACACTGTTCTTTCCAGCCTCGTCTGCTTTAGTAAGTAATTGCAGCCAGTTTCAAAGAGGGAATTTGGTCGCCCTTGCCACCAATGCAGCAATACATTGCCCGGCTAAGGTGAAGCAGCACCGAGTCATTGATGCAGTCCACGAAGGATGTAAGGTTACCGTCTTCCTGCTATTCGTGTCACATTAAGTGCAGCTACGAGTGGACGAAACCAGTTTTTCTCTATACTCTGTAGAAACCATTTACATCGAAGTGACGCAAACATCTTTAGGCATAGCCTTGGTATTTTCCTTTTAATTTTTTTTTTTACGGCATGCGTAAACTCTAAACTAAATTGTATCACCAATTTTTTTGTCAGGTGACCAATTTCTGAGAACAGGCCTTTAAGATAATTCTTGGGTTCTTAGTCAGTACTTTTAGCGGACAGAGGCACGATTAACTTTTAAGGTTATCAGTGTTATCACACACTATACCGTCACGGTAACGGCACGGCTCCAACCCAACAATTAAGTTGTCATTCAAATCTGATTATTAAAACGTGGTCGTAAAATATATTTCATAATTTCAATATGAAAAAGACAACGGCAGGCAGTAAGAAAAGACTCGCAGTCGGCGCGCTGTAACTCGCGGTCAGCTTGCTTACGAGCCGCTTGCGAAAAAACTTTGGGTCGTGTCGCACATGAAGGCGATGAAATTAGCTTGCAAAAGCATGCTGGCGGCTAGCGGTAGCCTCAATCTCTTTATTTGTTTCTTAAGCTTTTATCTCGAAAAGTCCTTTAAAATTGTATCTCACTAATACGAGAAGAATGCAATAGATCAGTTTATCTTGTCCTCTACATAAGAAGCTTAACTCACAATCACTACATATTATAAAACAAAGTCCCTCGCTGCGTCTGTCTGTCTGTTCGCGATAAACTGAAAAACTACTGAACGGATTTTTATGCGGTTTTCACTAATAGACAGAGTGATTAGTGCGAAGCCGGGGCGGGTTGCTAGTTGGTAATAAAAATAAAGAATGTCTTAGATACATCTTATTTTACACGACTGCGCAAAAAAGGAGTGCCATGTTTTCAGGGTACATGTATGTGTGCATTCTTCGTGGGAAAGCCATGCTTCGCATGTATGGACCGGCTCGACTGGGGTGATACCGCGGCCTCACAGAAAACCGGCAGTGAAGCAATGCTTTCATTGCTTTTCGCCGAGTAAGTAAGGTTACCGGAGGCCCTCACCGTTACCTCACCTCTCCTCTACCCCTCTTCCCCTACTCTCACCTTAAAGGCTAGCAACGAACTTGTGACTCTTGAGTTGCAGGTGCCCATGGGCGGTACGGCGGTAGTCATTTACCATCAGATGACCCGTTTGCTCGTTTGTCCCCTATACCACAAAAATTAAAAAAAAGGAAGAAATGAGCTCCCTGCCGAGGTTTCCCGAGGGACTACAGTACGGGGTTCTTCAAGAAAGGAGTGTATAGGTTTTTAAAGGGTTGGCAACGCCCATGCGAGTCTTCTCGAATTGCAAGCGTCTAAAGACTATGATAACCGCTTACCATCATACAGGCCATATGCTTGTTTGCCAGCCACTAGGTATAAAAAAAACTGTCAGTCGTAGGATATCGTTAGAATCCTTACATCATTCCGAGTAACGATTATAAATAAAATAAATATGGCGGCTGTATGAAAAGTTATTCGTTTTTAGGGCAGTTGTGTTTTTTAATTTTTTTATTAGTTACTTGAGTCTTTCCGCTTTCTTACGTCTAATTATATAGAATCAAGTATCACTACATATTATAAAACAAAATCCCCGCCGCGTCCGTCTGTCTGTTTGTTTACGATAAACTGAAAAACTACTAAACGGATTTTCATGCGGTTTTCACTAATAGCCAGAGTGGTTCATGAGGAAGGTTTTGGTGTATAATTTGTACCCGTGCGAAGCCGGGATGGGTTGCTAGTTAATTATAAATCTTAAAAGCATGTTCCGAATATGCTTTTGGAAATGTCTAAGCGACTCCGTTTTAGATAGTACTTTGTTGTAGACAAATATTTATTTAAAATAGAGCAAGCAGGGTTTACTAAATTTAACCTTCCAGCCAATATCACTACATATTATAAAACAAAGTCCCCCACCGCGTCTGTCTGTCTGTCCGCGATAAACTGAAAAACTACTAAACGGATTTTCATGCGGTTTTTACTAATAGACAGAGTGATTCATGAGGAAGGTTTTGGTATATAATTTGCGGGGCGAGTTGCTAGTTATTAATATTTAAGATTTATTAAAGACTATTACGGTTTTACTCACGTTTGTGGACCCGACGGAGGCCCTTTTTCATGCGTCCCATCGTGATCCACACCTGGACTGGATTATAATGTTAATAATATAAATAAAACTGTATGAAAAGAAGAATGAACTTTAAAATCTGTTATCTGTTGATCTTGGAATCTCTAATCTGTGATTTCTATTTTTCAATTTCATTGACTCTTTCAAAATTTCAAGACTCACATCATTCTACATTTCTCCTTCAGTTACAGCATGGCAGCACTAAAAACTTTTTATAGTTATATCCACTTTTCGGGCAAACGCGCTACATATCCCACTAATATTATAAATGGGAAAGTTTGGATGGATGGATGGATGTATGGATGGATGTTTGTTACTCTTTCACGCGAAAACCACTGAACCCATTGCGATGAAACTTGGTATGTAGATAGCTGGAGACCTGGATTAACGCATAAGCTACTTTTTATCTCGATATTCCCACGATATCGGGACTTACGTGGGTAAAATCGCGGGGCGCTGCTAGTAAGACATAATAACAGCACCCACAAAAGGGGTTCCTACGACAAAGGGAGCATATGAATATTATTAACAAGATTTTTGCTGGGCCGCTCTACAGTTCTATTCCATTTTTTTATTTACGAAAGCCCACGAAAACTACTACTTATGTCACATTTAAAACAAATTCATAACACGTTTAAGCTTGAATTAACGGAAAAAACCGGACAAGTGCGAGTCTGACTCGCGCACCGAGGGTTCCGTAAGCAAACAAGCTTGTACTTTTATTCTACATAAAAGATCTGTCGTTATGCACTCCTGGCAACACTCAAAGCTTAGAATAATAACTCATTGTACAACATTGTCTCGTTTAGTTGTGTCAGAATAAACGTATTTTCTTTCTTTCTTGAATATTAAATTAAACTACCTATTCGTATGTTTAGTTTATATTTTTATTTATTTCATTAGACTTTTTCACATTGCAAAAGATACACACTAGACACATTCCAAGATACACATGTATTGTAAACGATCAACTATCAACAAAATAAAATTCTTTGCCTGCCTATGAGGAGGCCAGTTATACTTTATTTAAAATATGCAAACACAAGTAATAACAGCACGAAACTAAACTTTATCAGTGGAAACATGTAAAGGATATATTTATAAATGGCTTTCATCTTATTTTAACGTCATGTCCAATAATAATAATAATAATATGACTCTGTGCCGCATACGTGGCTCCTGAAGGTGATGGAGTTGTATAAGATTGATACAACTCTATGCACTTTCTTGGAGGCATGTATGCAGCAATGGAGAACAGTTCTTTGCTATCGAGGATGTCGACAATCTCAGGGTGACGGCGAGTATATAAAGATCAAGCGGGGTATATTTCAGGGTGACAGTTTGAGTCCCTTGTGGTTCTGCCTGGCTTTGAATCCTCTCAGCACTATGTTGGAGGGTTCAGGACTAGGCTATCGTTTGCGGAGAGGAGGTCAGGTTATATCCCACCTCCTTTTCATGGATGATTTGAAACTCTTTGCCTGCAGCAATTTCCAACTGATAAAATTACTAGAGGTAACTGAAAACTATAGTAAATGTATCGGAATGGAATTTGGTGTGGATAAATGTGCAGTCATGCATGTAAAAAGAGGCAAGATTGTGGAATCTGAAGGCATGGAACTCTCAGATTCTACACACCTTAGACGTCTTTCCGCGAACGAAACTTACAAGTATCTAGGAATGTCACAGGCGTTAGGTTTAAAGGAATTGACTATGAAGCAATCGTTACAGGAACGCTTCTTTGGCCGCCTGAAAAAAGTATTAAAAAGTCTTTTGTCAAGCGGTAATAAGGTGCGGGCCTATAATGATTGGGTCATACCAGTCCTAACCTACTCCTTTGGCATACTTAGATGGACTCAGACGGAACTTGATGCCCTGGATAGAAGAGTCCGTACATTGCTAACCGCTTACCGAATGCACCATCCACGTTCATCGGTAATGAGATTGTATATCCCGCGGAAATGTGGGGGTCGTGGTTTTTTAAATGCCAAGACACTACATAACCGCGAGGTATGCAATCTCAGAGATTATTTCCTCTCTGTTAACGTGGAGGTGCATCGGGATGTTGTGGCAGTTGACAACGGACTCACCCCGCTTGCTTTAGGTAGAGAGAACTGGCGCAAACCTGCAGTACTCAATATTACAGATCGCAAGGAAGTATGGAAGAGCAAAGAGCTGCATGGATGTTTTTATCGGGCCTTAAATGGGCCCGAAGTAGATCTATTATCATCTGTGTCCTGGCTACGTTTCGGTGACCTCTTTGGAGAAACTGAAGGTTTTATCTGTGCAATTACTGATGAAGTTGTTATGACGAACAACTATCGGAAACATATCCTGAAGGATGGCACGATTGACATTTGTCGGGCATGTCATCGTCCCGGAGAAAGCCTCAGGCATATAATTTCCGGTTGTTCTCATCTTGCCAACGGCGAGTACTTGCACAGACATAACCAAGTGGCCAGGATAGTCCATCAGCAACTTGCTCTTAAATATAACCTTGTGACTATGGAATTACCGTACTACAGATATGTGCCCGACCCAGTTCTTGAAAATGGTCGTGTAACATTGTACTGGGATCGGTCTATTATCACTGACAGGACTATTGTTGCCAATAAACCTGATATAGTGGTAATAGACCGATTAGAGCGCCGAGCAATGATTGTAGATATCACCATTCCCCGTGACGACAATCTCTTAAGGGCTGAAAAAGAAAAACAAATGAAGTATTTGGATTTGGCCCACGAGGTGGTCGACATGTGGGATGTGGATTCGGCAATCATTGTGCCGATAGTCATATCAGCCCATGGGTTGATTGCAAAGAGCCTCGATCAACACCTTCAGAGGCTCACGTTAGGCAGCTGGATTAAGGGCCTAATGCAGAAGGCAGTCATTCTTGACACGGCACGTATTGTGAGGAGGTTTCTATCTCTGGAACGGTAACCACCGGTAGCTTGGTCCCTGTACTCGATACCGGTGGGACACTATTTTTTATATTTTTAAATATATTTTGTTTTATAATAATGTATTTAAAAATGTAATTTATATGTTTTATAGATGTTAATAAAGAGAATAATAATATAATAATAATAACTCCACACATCTCACACACGGCCGTCTGATCCCAAACTAGGCAGAGCCTGTACTATGGTAACCAGACTGCTGATAAACATACTTATATATTTCTAAATACATACATGTTATAGATAAATTACACCCAGACACAGAACAAATGATCGTGCTCATCACACAATTATTTGTCCTGGGTGGGAATTGAACCCACGACCTCTGGCTTAGCAGTCAGAGTCACTAACCACTAGACCAACAGGCCAGTCAATGACAAAGGGTATACAATATACACCTTACACTTTTAAAATGTCGGTGTACCCGAGGATCG
The DNA here is from genome assembly GCA_963859945.1 of Euplagia quadripunctaria. Lineage (NCBI taxonomy): Eukaryota > Metazoa > Arthropoda > Insecta > Lepidoptera > Erebidae > Euplagia > Euplagia quadripunctaria. Next base: position 8,567,009 of record OY982585.1, read on the forward strand.
AACAGTGCCCAATGTGATTTACCATTTTCGGACCGACCCGTGTTGAAGTTGTGGTTTCCTGGTTGCGGATAAAGTAAAATAAACGAAAGCTAACAAAAGCAAATTGTTTAACTTTCGGTTACGAAATGAAAAAGAAGAAAAAGAAAAAGGGTAAATAAACGCAAGACAGCAGTTTCCCAAACGTTTTGAAATTGTATACTCAATCTTGGGTTTGCACAGATTCCTCTTGAATAGTTAATATAGAAGGACATACAAAAGATAGGCCGAAAGGAGGGTAAAAGTAAAAAGCACAGATAAGTATTTTGATTAATATAAACAAATAATAGCTTCAAGTAATAAATATGAAAAAACCACCGCAAATTTTTTTTTTTTAGAAACGATTACTAGTAACGTGGGTCACACACAAATTCTTAGGACAGTTTTATATTACAATCCAAAATTCATATCTTTCATTTTATTATTTTTCCCTGTTCATAAACACAGCGCACACAATCTACTGATTCACACTTCTTTCAAACAGTTCCTAATAGTCTTAACACAAAACTCCTTAATAAAAAGTTAAATGAAAACAAGATTTTTAAAACTACATATTTTTAAAACTTATAATTTGCCTCGCATTAAAACCTTTATGATGATTAGTTTTCTTTGGTAGGTAACCAAAGACAACTTATCATCCTAAAAGTAAAAGTAAATTACAAATGCAGAGGAATCTGCCAAATTATATTTAGCGCTTGATAAAAGATAGGTCTTCGTGTTCGATTGATCTTTCATGTCAAAATCGATTGATTGAAAAGAATTTTAAAATAGAAATAAACAGGTTTTACGCTTAGACCCGATTTACGCAGACGCGCGCAGTCGTGGGTCGACTCGCGCGAACAAATCAAACACTGCTTATAGACTTTATAGACATATAGACGCTGCTATATAGACGCTTGACGCATCGCTTCACGCGCCCGCAGCACGCGTCTCCGTAAACGAGGCCTAAGTCCGTCAGATGCTGCACCAGAGTTTGCATTGAAATACTTTACCCATGTCTCATTCATGTTTTTCTTTTCGTTAATACATATGACAAACCATTTGTGTACCGCGAACTACTTCCTACTCAACTTTGTGTTAAACCAGTGTAAGTAATAAGTACTGCAATTATTTATTAACAACAAACTTCCTTATAAGATTGACTAAACTGAAATAATCGTGAAAAAATGTTGTTTACTTAAAACAATAAGTAATTGTTATACTTTAATATTTACAATCAACATTGTTGTTGTGATACGCTGACGAAGATAAATACATATATATAGACAAGCGATAGGAACGTCCTCAGTTAGTGAAAAGCATGTCATGTAAGTGTGCAGTGCATTCGTGTTAATTGGAATATACAAGGAAAAAATGGTAACAACGAATATTTGATTATTTTGTTGAGGAATTAGGTTCAAGATCTATACTGACTAAAAAGGTTTGAGCTATAATACTGAGCTGTATATAGAGTGTATCTTTAAATATATCTCTTCAAAAAATTCGTGGTATTTTAAATCGGTCAATTAAAAATTTGTATATTAAAAATGAAATGCGATAGGTGTTATTTAGGGTTCCATACCCGAAGGGTAACCAACGGGACCCTGTTACTAAGCCTCCGCTGTCCGTCTGTCTGTCTGTAAGCGGATCAGGATCTGTAATATGAAGACAGTTGAAATTTTCACAGAATATGTATTTCTGTTGCCGCTATAACAACAAATAATAAGAATGATAATAAATTAAAAATAAAAGGGGGCTCCCCTACTAGAAACGTGGTTTTCTGCTCGATCTTAATAATGGCAACAGGTAGATGCATAGTTTTAAATCTTGTATAATTGTGCTTGCTGCCTTTAAGCGCGAGTCCGACTCGTACTTGGTCGGCTTTTTTTTATTTGGTTGCTTTTTCACGGATTCATAAAAATATTGTTGTATTGAATAAAGTATTCATTGAGATATGTAGGTTATGTAACATCACGTCACGAACAAAAGGAACAGTGCAGTGACCATAAACTCGGGTGAATCTGCGGCACACATACTCGTATAAATGACGATAATATTTTCGGCATCACAAATCCTCAGAATGAGACAAAAGTCTCTATTAACGAACGGTATTTCAGCGCTTTCAACTGCTTTTAAACTAAAGATCAAAAGATTTAAGAGTACAATCAAGACATTTAATTTACGAATATAATTAGAATAGATACAACACTTAATTAAATTAATTCCTAAAGTTACGTCTCTTCTAAGCCAAAAAGAGGACCGCTTCAAAACTAACAAAAGTATTTGGGAGTTTATATGAAACTTCCATCATTTTGTAGACAATGGAATAACTCATAGTATTGTTAATTTTGTTTAGAGACTTCAATCTCCTTGAATTTTAATAAAACATAGGATTTCGGGATTAAAATTCTAAGTATAGAAGTGTTTTCTTGTTGTGAGTTGGTGTTTTTAAATAAGAACGTCCACTGTTATCAACAGTGCACCTTCCTTTTTAACCGACGAAAAAAAAGGAGGTTCTCAATTCGACGGTATATATATTTTTTTTTTTTTTAGGTTGTTCAGCCCTCTCTCCGTTATTTATGAACCGATTTTTATTCTTTTTTTGTTAGATAGGGTATACCTCAAGGGTGGTCCCATGTCAAGGAAGTCAGGATCTGATGATGCGATCCTGATAAAATTGAGAGATACCTTCGAAAATTGTAGGAACGAATAGTGTTTCTGTTTACTTTTCATTACTTTATCAGGTATTTGCGTTCAGAAATCATCACCTCATGTAGCTGAGGTGATGATGAAAAAAAATTACCAAATAAAAATCTTTTTAACAAAAAATTAAACCGACGAAAAGAACTAAAAAGAAAAAAATAAATAACTATAAAAATTTTATTATCTAATTTTGAGTCGGCGCCTAATAATACAATGATTAATTATACCTACGTACAGTTGGTTGTTTGGCGCCGACTCAAAATAAGATTATCAAAATTTTAAAGTTATTTATTTTTTGATTTTTAGTTCTTTTCGTCGGTTTAATTTTGTTGTTCAAAAGATTTTTACATATTAAAGGGATGTTGGTTGTAGAAATAATATGTATCTGTTGAACAGATAAATGTGATTACAATAACAGATTCTGTTGTGGTGTATGGTGTGATCGAAGTAATTATTATGTTATCTGTGATTAACATTATTAATTAATATTAAGTGAATAACTTCTATAGTTCAAAGTTTCTACAAATGCGAATAGTTTTTCGTAATGCCATGCATTTGTATTGTATTTGTATAGATTTATGAATGCTTTACTGATTTGTAACAAGTTTAATATATCTCTTTTATACATACTGTTCATGAACAACACTCACAATGATAGCGAATACTAAAACCAATTATCTATATAAATAAAAATGAATCGCCAAATGTGTTGCTAAGCTCAAAACTCGAGAACGGCTCGACCGATACGGCTATTTTTTTTTTTTCAAATTTTGTTTAAGGCACAAGGAAGGTTCTTATGGAGAGAAAAAACGTAAAAAATTGCGAGTAAAATAGTAAAAAAAGATTTCTTTTCCTATAGCCTATAACCACAGAGTAAATGTCCTCAGCTGTCAAACATTTGACGTCAATCAATAACTTTTGACAGAACGAAGTCTGTCGGGGCAGCTAGTAAATAATATTTTAATCACTTCGTAGTTTAACAGTTTGTAATGAAATTTATAGTTTTTTGCTCGTATAGTGACAGATTGCCCCGTCCATACCTAAGCGTTATCGTGTCAAACAACTGCGTGTTTTGAACGTACTCTGAATTCGATAAAAATATCATTTATAGATAAAGTGACGTGATGTGTTTTAGGAAAATTATTGACGCATTTGTCAATAATTAAATTGCAAGATACGTACCTATTGTAAATAAAATGTTTTAAAACAACTTTGAAAAAGTCGTGAGTGTAATTGTGTTAATCACGTTGGTAGGACATGGACAGTGTTTCCAAAGTCGGTCTTGTACCTAACGGAATTATTATTACTAACTAATATATGTATTGAATGTCATTGATAAGTATTTTATTTCGAACCAGCAACCCGCCCCGGCTTCGCACGGGTAGCCGAGACATCTTCATCATCATATTTCAACCAATTTATGTAAAACCTTAACAAATTATATACCTAAACCTTCCTCATGAATCGCTCTATCTATTGGTGAAAACCGCATGAAAATCTGTTGAGTAGTTTTTGAGTTTATCGCGAACAGACAGACAGAGGCAGCGGGGGACTCTGTTTTATACAATATGTAGTTATTAAAGAAGCGCCATCGCGTGTTATTCTGAAAAACTGTCAAAATTTACTTCGTTAAAATCTTACACTAGTAAATTACATAGGTACTCCTAACGTATGAAGTACGTAGTCATTACTTACATTTTGCATAAGAGACAGTAGTCGTAATTTTAGTTAAGTTTAAATTTGCATAATTCCATTCTGTTTATAAATATTTCAAAACATTGATTTGACAAGATCGTAGTAAGACCACATTACCAATATAGTAATCTCCTTTTCTGGTTATGAGGTCACCAGACGTCCACACTGACACAATGACATTATCAGTGTAACAAGTATCTATAGGCACAGGTAATCGCAACTGTAAAAAAAACAGTGACAAATCGAGTTAAAAAAAACATGTAAAAATTACTCTTCCACTTAAAAAATCAATGGTAATCTGATGAAAAATATTTCACTAAGGAGGACCAATATACAACCGACAAAAATAAAATGATTGTGATGCTTAAACTGTTTCAGATGGAGAAAACGGCGTTATTCTTCGTCTTATCAATAGCATCAATTCTAGCAAACCCAGTCATGACCAGACAGGGTCTGTTGAGACAAAAAACACAAGATACTTTCTGTGCATCGCTTTTGAACTTTAACAACTTCTACTATTCTTTAGAAGAACAAAGGAATATCACAGGCATACCGGCAGACATGAGTATCAACTGGAAAACGGGCAAGGTCTTCTTTACATTGATAAGCGATGAAATGAAGATGAGTCTCCAAATTATGGATCCGAGTGGGGAATTCACTACAATTAAAGTGGCTGGTCTGGGACAGTCGACCTGTGTTGATAACCTCAATGATATAGTATATTTAGCTACTGATAACGGCGTTTATAAATACAAAGATGATAGTTCTATTGAACTTTATACAGCTTTGGGTGAAGATGTAATGTATGTAGCCGTAAACAGTGATGGAACTGCCATGTACATTGCCACATGGCCGCAAAATCGTGTTCACAAAATAACAAACGACGGTCAGAAACAGGAAACTTTTTCCGCGATTCCCAATGGCCATGGTTTAACTGTGGATCCAAGGAATAACATTTACTTTGTTGCGACTAAAACCTCCTATATTCTGAAGAATGGGTACACCATACCTATCAAAATTAAGGGTTTGCCAAACGATAAAATGACAGGTGTATTTGTTACTAGATCTGACGAAGTTTATGCCATGGATGAAAATAGCAATTTGTATCTTATTGATCCTGATAATACAAGTGCAAAGCATCTGGGTTCCTTTAGGGTAAACGGTGTAAACAGTTTTGCCATGGACTCGGTAGACAATGTTATGGTTGGAATTAAGGGAGCTATCTTGAAATTCAAAGCGCACGAGAGAAGCCCTTGTCCATCTGTAGAAAAGTGAGCACTTCTTCAGTGTTGTGACTAGCTAAAACATTCTAATTTGTAATAATTGGTTATATTTTTTTGGTTTTGTTAATAACATCACGGTGATTTCTTGTACACATTTTTTCTTCATTCTCTTTTTCTCCCTTCGAAATACTGAAAGTTTTAATAATAACTTAGGTGTGTAATGTAACTTGTACGCCTTGAAAGAAATTGTCACTCATCATAATGATTGCCATTTTCTTTTTAATTATCTATCCTTACATACTCCTCTATATGGTGCACTCTTCAAGATCCTGGGACACGCAACGACTACAGCAAACAAAAAAGTGTGTGTGTGCAATTCACATACGGCAGAAGTGAAATTTTAGAAAAGTAGAATCAATTTAACTTTAGATAATTTATATAAAAGTTGTTGGTTAAATTAAAACAGATGTGTTAAATAATTAACATAAATGAATTATCTAACGAATTTTACATTCTACTAAAAATGACACACGTGAATGATGTGTATCATATACGTTGACTATGAAGCATTTTCTGAAGGCTTCGTAGTACGCAAAGATACTAGCTAGCTAGCATACGAAGATACAACACTTGTATTCTATCTCATTCTCTCGCAAGCTAAATCCTATTTATGAATATGTTTCTCTTTTTAGTGTGACTTTTTCATTTCATCGAATTTTCAAATCACAACGTTTTCACAGAAGTTTCACTTCAAAAATATATTATTACACATATGTAGGCTAGCAACTAAAGCCACAAATGTGGCCTGTGTGTGGTGTCACACCACACGAGCCAAGGGGAGATGCCTTTTCATATATTAGTAGACAGCTACACTGTAAAATTATGGAAGCCTTCAGTTAAGGAAGCCTCCCTATTGCAGACAATTTTCACTAAAGATGCTGCTAAATGTTAGAAATAAAGTCTAACTTTACACGGTCATATCCTACAGCAAAACCCACTGTGTGCTAATAAAAAAATGCACTCTGCAGATAGTGTTGTCCAAAGCAAAATCGGGTCTAATTTGAGGAAACAAATATGCAGCGCATTCATCCTAAAAAAACAGTTGTTCGTCGTCGTAGAAAAAAGAAGGATTTGATTTTTGTTAACTTTACAGGAGAGCACTTTAAGTATTAGGTACGTAATATTTTGAAAACATCTGTTAATGAAATCTAAAAATGCTACTGTGTGTATGAGATTAGAAAAATGTTTTGTTTTATGATAAAGTATAATGGGGAGAGAGAGAGAGGATAGAGCCATGCTTCGGCATGTATGGGCCGGCCCGACCGGAGTGATAGCATGGCCTCACAGAAAACCGGCAGTGAAGCAATAGTTGCATTGCTTTTCGCTGAGTGAGTGAGGTTACCGGAGGTCCTAATACTTCCCCTCTCCCTCTCCCCTTCTTCCACTGTTCCCCTACTCCCACCTTAAAGACCAGCATCGCACTTGTAACTCTTGAGTTGCAGGTGCCCACGGGCGGCGGTAGTAATTTACCATCAGGTGCCCGTTTGCCGCCTATACTATAAAAAAAAATGTTTTCAGTAGGCTTATGTCATAAAAATCAAATCCGCCGTTTTGCTACGACTGCGACGAGTTAGGTATTTACTGAAATTCCAAGTCACCTATGCAGTCGCTCTAGGCACCAAGTTGCAAAGGGTTTTTGCGCCCAGTGTGAAAAACAATTTTCAACGAACAATAACATTTTGATGACGCCATTTGAGGCGCGGATGTCGCTAGCCTTTAGGTAGTTATTACACTACTTTAAGTAGTATAACTACATATCTAACAGATTTTATTATTTTATAACTAATTGAAATGAACATCAAATAAGTACTAAATTTATATACCAGTAGGAGTTCTCCTAATATTTAAGAAGCAGGAGTAGTTAGGTAAAAATTAGACCTATACTTTGTCTAATTTGGGATGATAATTTTGACAGCTCACGCCTATGAAGTTTTCTATTTGTTTTCGGTAAAATTTACGACAGATAATGTCATACTTCATTAATGGGTACCGCCCACTTAGTGAAGTGCCACGCGGAACAAACAACCAGGCTAACGAAAATCATCGTATTGATAGTGAGTATTCAATTTCCTAAAACAATATATGTAAAACACACGTAGGTGTAATGTTTAAAATGTTACAGTATCATTGTCACACTTCCATCAAACGGATTTGGGCTCATGTCAAAGGTTTGTTTGTTTTTTTTTTTTAATTTTACCAACTACCTACGTTTATGAAATAGGTTCTTCAGTTTTATTATTATTTTTTAGGCCATGTAGCCAAATATAACATATCTCCACCATTTACGACTAAGAAAATACCGACTTCATTGCAAAATGCCTGTGAAAATGTAACTGCGGATGACTGAAGAAAATTCTTATTTCTCGTTTTATTTTATTTCTATGAGCGTTTATAGTGATATTATTATTTTTTATTAAATAGAAAAGACTGTTCGTTTTGTATTATAAATTTATAATCGACCATACAGCGTAATCATGCAACTATCGATTCCAAGGTATATGATAATAATAATCGAAAATCGAATAGGTTTAATAACGATTATACACTACCCTCATCCCTACCGTGAGCTGTCAAAATTATCATCCTAAATTAGACAAAGTATAGGTTCTACATTTCGTTGTGTGACGTGTTGATGTTGCCATTAAAAATAAAAGTATTTATTAAATATAAACTGAAATACAATTTACTTGAAGCGAAAAGACCCAAGGGGCTGTAAGACTATCTGACCTTGATCAAAGGCTAGGGCCAGCCACGGGGCCGAGGTGCGGCGAATAAATATATTTTCTTTCATTCTTTCTTCTTCTCTTCTTTCAATCTTAGTCACATCCACTAACGTCCATCCACTACCACAAGCCGCCCTGGTTTTGCAGGGCACGCAGAGCGAATATGCCTACATTTTTTACGTTATTGTGTGTTAATCTTAAAAGATAAAAATATAGCTTTGCTACATTTTAATAGATATTATTAGGTACTCAAATTACTAGAATCAATGCTGTGACTAAAATAGAAGAAGTGTATCAATCTGAAACACGTCTAACACAATATGACGTGCCCCAAGGCAGCGTGTTAGGACCTTTATTGTTCTTATTATACATAAATGATGATGAGTAACTAGGTACGGACCTATGGATGGTATTGGCCCAATCAGATCTAATGTTTCTGGTTTGAGGATTAAGGGCTATAAAGTTGTCTTGTTATAAAAATTATTCGTTTACAACTTATCAATAAATTTTCAGATTTACTAAGAAGGGCAAAAGGCACAGTAAAAAGCGAAAGCACAAGAAACACACGACTTCAACTACTGAAGCCAATGAAGAAGATGAAGAGGAGTAAATAAATATTATTCAAAATCTAATGCAATTCATCATCCACTTTTTGTTTGTATTGTTACTTCAGTTTAATGCACTTGTTGAGTTTTTACAAATAAACCTATTATTCTGAAAATGCTTATTCGTTTTAGTGACCTCTATCAGATAATTATTATACTACAGTAATTCTCTAAACAAACACGCCATCTTTGAAATAAACTCTTTTGCCTAGACGGTATTCTTGTGTTGTGCTAGATGGCAGTAAAGTCAAATAAAAATCGTTTGTTTGTTGCCCTTACAAGAAAATGTGTTATACATATGCATAATATTTAGTAGAGAAATAATTTTATAAATCAAATTCATAACATTAATTACTAAATCTTGATAAAATGAAAACTAAATTGAGTTAAGTCTCGTTTTGAGACATCTTTCAAAGCAATAATAAAACGTTTAAGTTCAGTATTGCTAGGAAATTATTTGCTTTGTGCTCGTGGAAAATTTAAAAGCTAGTTTAAAAATATTTGAGAATATGAAGATTATTATATTTAAAAATTTCATTAACATGTTATTAGTAATTGTTGTCAAAGTATAAACGTGGACTATTTTTGAATTTGTGAGATTGTTATGTTAAAATGCCCAAAAACTCTTTATAGACGTGAGAGAAAAGTGACTAGTAATCACTACATATTATAAAACGAAGTCCTTCGCCGCGTCTGTCTGTCTGTCTGTCTGTTCGCGATAAACTGAAAACTACTCAACGAATTTTCATGCGGTTTTCACTAATAGACAGAGTAATTCATGAGGAAGGTTTTGGTGTATAATTTGTAAGGTGTCTGTAAAGCCGGAGTGGGTTGCTAGTGTATTTATATATTTTTTGTCGGCATGAGAGTCTGAGGGATTGGATTATTTTTCTTTAAATAACATTACAGTTTTAGTTGACAACATGACTGATACATCCCTCATATAATGTACACAATGAGAATTGTCTATTAGTATAGTAAAAGGAAAATTTGCTTCAAAGAATGTTGGAAACATCACCTTCCTATAACTTGTACAAGATCATTTTGAGGCAAACATAAAACATTTTAGTTAAGAAAAAAACGTCATAGGTGCATAATATTTTTTATTTATTGTATGTTATTCTTATTTCGTAGGAAAATTTTACAGAAACAAAATGGAAAAGATAACAAAATTGAGGAAAATGAGGAAGATTAAGAAATGAAGAAGATGAAAATGTCAAATGAAATTAAAAATTTAATTTCTGAATTTGATGATCCATATTAAACATTATGTTAACTTTGATGGTTTTATTTCCTTGATTTGATTACATACTTTGACCTGCATAAAATGCTATTGATTGTTCTTACATAACTTGTATATATGTGACTTGTAACTATGTGAGTTCATAAAAAATAAAGCTTCGTTGAATATGGTCATAATCAAAAATGTTCTTGTTTGAATTTTTAATGATTCACTATAGTATTAATTTATAAGGTTATATCTTATTCTTCAGCTTCAAAATGGCTGAACTCTATAATCCATGCCATTGCAGTTGAATGCTGGACCAGGGCGGCACATAGCCACGTAGGGTGGGTAAGCTGTAAAAACTACAGGTACGACAGGTAAATTACAGAATAATTGTGCATTCAAAAATATAAACAAATGTTTATTTATTAAAAAGTCCGGAAAGAAGTCCGTGAAGCATGAGGTATTTCAGTGGTAAACTGTATGAAACGTTATAAAAGAAATCTATTAAAAGATATATTTATTCGGTTCCTGTCACTTCAGAGAATTTAAAAAATATTAGAAAGATTTTAAACAAATTGTTAATAAAACCACAAACAACTTGAAATCCCTAATCCAAACTCATTGAATATTGTTTTATACGCCACTGTCAAAATGGCCAAATACAAGTACTATAACAAAAACACTATGATTGTTTCAGAATAATGGAAAAAGTAATAGATCATGCAATAAATATATGTATTAAAATCTAAAATTTTGTCGTTGTTTTGTATAAGTAGTGAAGAAAGTGTCTATTACATTGCTGGGGAGCATACTGGCACATTACTTATATAAAAGAGGCACGTTCCGAAAATATTTTCGAGGGACATCAAGAAGATAGAAAAATTATTTGCCTGTTCTTCCTCCAGAGCTAATGTAGTGTTGTTCCACCACTCAGTGAAAATATTTTCAAGGGGCATCAGTCTACATCAGGAGAATAGAAGCAGTGTATGGTTGCGTTTCCACTTGTTTGCTCACCTGCAAATGTGGTGTTTGTTTTGCTTTGAGGATTGAGATAAGTGGAATCGATGGGAGAAGTGTGACACTTGTCATAGTTAATGTTGGGCCATTCCCTGGAATCAATTACAAATTTTTACACCATTATTTCTTTACAAAGTTATAATATTTATACTTTAACTAGCAACCCTGGCAAGGCTTCACACGGGTACAAATTTTACAACTAAACCTTCCGCATGAATCACTCTGTCTATTAGTGAAAACCGCATGAAAATCCATTCAGTATTTTTTCAGTTTATCGTGAACAGACGGACAGACGCGGTGGGGGACTTTGTTTTATAATATGTAGTGATAAATATAGTAAAAAAAAACTGTCAGTCGTAGGGCTGCACGTCAGAAGTGAAAACTTTTTTTTCTTACTACATATACATATACACATACATACATATTTTATACTTACACACGCACATGTGACGGTTATGCGAGCTCAATGCTTTTTCCCCATACCAAAAGTGCCCAACGTGCCTAAAGAAGTTTTCACTTCAAAAATAAATGGTGAAAGGATTATTTTAAAAACGTATTGCAATGCGAATTGTGTGCATTAGACTAAAACAAAAATCTGATGTATTAGAATCAGAATGTTATAATAATGTAAAAAATAATTTAAAAGTTTTAAGTTTATTTTTGTGGTACAATTTTGTTTTATACTGGCAACATCAATTTGTCCTCCAAAGCAACCTACAATCTTGCTGTCACTTGGTTCATTCATTTTAATTGTCAAATTGTCATACGCGTCGGCGATGTGTCAGTGTACGATCGTTAGATAGTGCTATATTTGTGTCGTAAATGTGGTTCGATTACGTGATAATGAGAAGACACGCGGTCTACTACATTATTATTAAGTGATGCATGTGTTTTAAGTTTAGTGTCGTGTTAAAAAACGTTGTTTTCATTTGTATGTCATCGGACTCTTCAATATGGCGGCTCCTCGTCACAAATCACAACAGAAAAACATTTCTTCGATATTTTCGAAGTTACATGGAGCATTTTCTGATGCGGTATGTCCCACAAAGCTTGCAACCGACAAGAGGACTTTAGATAAAACTTGGAAATTAATGGATAAAGTTGTAAAACTGTGTCAGCATCATAAGATGAACTTGAAAAACAGTCCACCGTTTATATTGGACATTCTACCGGATACATATCAGCGGTTACGCGTTATATACTCGAAATACGAGGACAATATGCAGGCGTTGAACAGTAACGAACATTTTAACATATTTATAATTAATTTGATAAGGAAATGTAAGCAAGCTATTAAGTTGTTTAAAGAGGGGAAAGAAAAGATGTTTGATGAGAATTCTCATTATAGGCGTAACTTGACGAAGCTTAGTTTAGTATTTAGCCACATGCTAAGCGAGCTGAAGGCAATGTTCCCCAATGGGACGTTTGCTGGTGACCAGTTTCGTATAACCAAGAGTGATGCTGCAGACTTCTGGAGGACCAACTTTGGGAACAGGTGAGCTTTGTTTTTGACAATTATTACACTTAATTATGTAGTTTTGCACGTAAATGTAGATTTATTGTAAGATATGGTTTACCAAATTCAATCAAATTCTTTTTGTTTTAAAATAAGCCTTATAAATAAACTAGCATTACCGTAGGAATATCGAGATAAAAAGCCTATGCTTTAATTCAGGTCTCCAGCTATCTACATACCATGTTTCATCGCAATCGGCTCAGTGGTTTTCGCGTGAAAGAGTAACAAACATCCATCCATTCAAACTTTCACATTTATATTATTAGTGGAATTTACACAAGTGGTTTCATAAGTGTACATTATTAATATAAAACTAAGGTGTTTAAGGTTTAAGGTGTTTAAAAAGAATATACCATATTTCTGATAAGCAGCTCATGTTTTATACATGTTTACTTAGGCGAGGAAGGGGGGGGGGGAACTTAGCAGATTTCTGCTTGAATTGGAGTCGCTCTATTGGTCCAGTATCTTTAGTCTACCGAAACTGTGATTAGATAGTGCTCGAAACGACGAACTTAAAACATCACAATAGCAGGTTGGTGACATTAATTAACAATTAGCTGACAGAACTCAATGTTTAGATCAGCACCCTCTGGTGGATCTATATATGTATTATTAGTGTGACGGTCACGAGTTCAATGCTTTTTCCCCATAACAAATGTGCACAAACATGCCAAAAGAAGTTTTCACTTAAAAAAATGAGCTTTTCGATGCAAATGTGACATCATTGGGTTTTTACTTGTTTCTAAGCACTGGTTTAGTTTATAAGATAACAGTTGTTAAGGAGTTGCTTAACATTAGTTCAACAACAAAAGATATCCTACGGCCATTTCTGTCACCCCTGTCAACATTATACTAAATCTCATGATGATCGGTTTAGTAATTAACGCTTGTATGCATAACAAACAAACTTTATAATATTCATTAGGATTATCATAGATTTCTGGTTCTTACAGATAGAAAGATAGATAGATAACACTTTATTTGTACACCAGTCTCACAGTAGAAGTATCCTACAATTATATGTCATACAAATAATGTGCAAAGGGCGGCCTTATTGCAGAATACAATCTCTTTCATTATTATGAGGAAAGATAATAATAATAACTTGACACATCTCACACACGGCCGTCTGATCCCGAACTAGGCAGAGCCTGTACTACAGTAACCAGACTGCTGATAAACATACTTATATATTTCTAAATACATACATATTATAGATAAATTACACCCAGACACAGAGCAAATGATCATGCTCATCACACATAGATTGTTGCTTAGAATCCTCTAATGTTTTATAAATAATTATAAATTCACTTTACTGGCTTTTGTTATCGTTTTCCGCAAAGTGCAATACACAGGGAAAACTCAACTTGGAAATGAAGAATGATGAAATAAAAATATCAATATTATTTCTTCCATTACATTTTCAAATTTTCGTCTTTTTTATTAATAATAATTTAAAAGCTCTTTCACACGAAAACAGCTGAAAGGATCTGGATGAAATTTAGCACAGAGATAGATTATAGTCTGGTATAGCACATGGTTCCCATAAGATACATTTTACCAAAATTTCCACATAATCAAAGTCGCAGGGCAACAGCTAAGCTTTTATACTATAATCTCTTTTAAACTTTTGCCTTCTATGAAATATAATAATGTTCACAGAAATTAACGCAATCACATACTGAATAGATAGATGGATAGATAACACTTTATTTGTACATTAGCAATACAGTGGAAGATACATTTACATAATTACATTAAACAAATAATGTACAAAGGGCAGCCTTATTGCTAGATGCAATCTCTTCCAGGCAACCTTAGGGTGGATCAAAATGATACGGGGAGACAGTGACAGTTGGTGTCGTATTTAATTATTTGTAATTTCTATAATAAATACAAATAATTATTACATAATGTATGTAGGTATATGATCCCGTTAATTTCCCTTAGCTAATATAATTATATATTCTATACTAGGTACAAACTTTAATAAAATACACTTTTATGTCTTTCCTTCTTGTTCAGTATTAAATTTTTTCTTTAGGGAATAATTTTAATTTGAACAAAAAGGTACTTATGGGACTATGATAAATGTGGCTACTGTAATAAAGTAAGTCCTAAATACTTTTTAGTGTTTTAAATTTATTAAATGCATTAAAAAAGAGGAGGTTCACAATTCAACTGCATTTTTTTTGCGTATTTTATGCTATATCTTCGCCATTTCTGAAGTGTGTTTGATTTCGATAACTTTTTTTTTATTAAATTCGATGTACTCAGGGTCCGATTTAAATAAAATAAAAACTACAGTGTAAACCCTCATGGCATTACCCCTTCACACTATACATAATTTCATATTTGCAATCCTCATCATAATTTGAATCATATCACCTGTAAAAACAGGATATGTTTATAAATAAATATGTATAATAAATTGAAAGACATTGTTTAATAACAGTGTTAGCTGATGTTAATCTGTTGGCATTCATTTGCCA
Organism: Euplagia quadripunctaria; assembly: GCA_963859945.1. NCBI lineage: Eukaryota > Metazoa > Arthropoda > Insecta > Lepidoptera > Erebidae > Euplagia > Euplagia quadripunctaria. The sequence goes on from OY982585.1 coordinate 8,582,289, forward strand.
CATTGCTAGTTTTTCATCATTTCATTTAGCCTATTGCAGTCCATTGCTGGACATAGACCTCTCCTGTAATAATTTTTCAGATTAAAATTTTCAAGTCATTTCAAATTTCATAAGAAATACCCTATAAAACCAGTTATATAAAATTGTATCTGTTGACCTTAAAAGTGACAAAGGATGTTTAAAATCTTAACATACCTAAATTTCTCATCTACTGCGCCATATGAGTTTCTTTGTTAGTAACGCTTTCACACCTTATACATAATCAATCAATCATCATGAAATTTTGCATGCACATTATCAAAAGGGAAATAGGGGGTATGTTACATCCCAAAGAAACTTCTGTTTTTAGGGGTATCTAAATTGATTGACAACATCTTCATTAACACTAACAAATTTGCTTGGATGGCGCAACACTTTAAGTAGTCGTCTTGCCACTATACTGCACTAAGTTGTGAGTTCAAATCCCACAAAAGACAAACATTTGTGTGCTCCACAAATAGTTGTCCAGAGTCTGGGTGTTCTTTGTGTCCGTCCGTTGTGTCGTAAATGTTTGTAATGCCCCCCCGCTACACAGTATTTCCAATGCGCAAGGTTTTTTTTAATAAATAATAAAATTAGTTGCTGGCGAAAGCTGTTCCTAAAGACGTAAATACTCAAGTGTTGCAATGAGTACATACCAGGTAACATTACTTGGTGTCTTCTCATCATTTAAGTACAATGAAACCACATTTTATTCCATATATATGTATATGTTTATACATAATAATGTAAATAATCAATCCACAGATAATTTCCCTTCACTTTTTGTGAGATTTTGTAACTGTTGTTTTGATAATCCAAGTAAACAAAAGTTTGTATGTATATATGCAGAATTAAGATATATGAACTAGTGTTCACAGACTTAACAGCCAAAAGGAACAGTATATAGACCAAACAATGTTAATGCTTCCTATAACACTTTGAACAAGGAACACTAACAATACCATTAGGCTTTCTGCAGACAGCCATTGTCATAGAATTTCTCTAATTACTTAGCAAGACAATGGGGGCATTAATTCTCACATGCCATCTGTAGCTTCCTTATTGAATGTCAACATTTTCCCATGTGAATGTGTATAAATTTTTACAACTAGCATGTTTTTTGTTGTAAAACATAACTGTCATATAATAAATTGTTTTATAATATTTCATATGTACTTTTTTCATTATGCACCTGCAATAAAGTTAATATTTTAATGAGGTATTTATAATGTATTAGATTTTTTCTAAAATGGAAATGAAGACATTCCTAAAACATTGTGTCTGGGTATTATTTATCTATAATATGTAAGTATTTAGAAATATATAAGTATGTTTATCAGCAGTCTGGTAACGGCCGTGTGTGAGATGTGTGAAGTTATTATTATTATTTATTTTAGATTTGTTAATTTCCTTCGCACATTACTAATAAACAGGCCCCAATATATGTATAATGCTGATTTCGAACAACCATCACTGTCTAACAAGGTTGAATAAAAACCTTCACTCCATTTGATAGTTCGATGCCTCAAACTGGCGCACAGATAGAAATTGAACAGATATTTTTCAAACTTATACTAAACATACTGTATTCTCATAAGTGTGACCTACATTACTGTTTAATATCTCCCAACATTGCTGGTGTCCTCAAAGAGAAGAAAAGTTTTCAACGAAACAGCAAAGAAAGTATCCCGGTTTAAAAAAAAACTTACCTCACGTCAACGGACAGAATGACATAAGCATCAACCTTATAAATTATGTATTGTAGTATTGATTTGATTCAAAATAAAATTCGTATCTGTTCCATTCATAAACGTTAGGTAAGAATGACTATGTGGTTCATATGAATGACCGTCTTATCACACATTTATCAGTCAATGAATGATACCTGCTGTAGATATTTCCTATAGATATGATACGAGCTCAAAACCATTAGAGTTGTAAACCATTCAATAAAATAATATGTTGCGCACGAAGGTTTGATATCTATTATATTAATACGTGAAGGGAATTTTTTATACCCATTTGTAAGAAAACGCGAATGCCTTAACGTGAAATTTGGAATAGGTACTTACAGTTTATATACATGTAGCAGAAGTGCAGAAAGCTAAAATTTTTAAATAATATGTCTTAAAGTTACAAATTTCGTGAAAACGGCTACATCAAATTACACGCGCCCAGTATGTTTTGACCTATCACGGTACGTAAATATGTACAATGACGGTTCAAATTATACTGGCCAATGAAGTAAACCATGGTCTGAATTCGATCACCAGGCTATCTTTAAGACAAACAAAATTATCAACGGCAAAAGCTAGGTCATAATTTTTTAAATTGGTTTTATGTAAAAGAAAGGAAGTTTATTTAAATAGGTCATAAATCTAGCATTTGCCAGCCATTGCATGCTCTACGCTTAACATTAATTCATAACCTTCACGCCATATCTCCGAAAGAGCCTGTTTTAAGGCAGATAATAGCCATAAGCCGAACTTCGGAAGTGTTTTTAGGTATTTTACTCGTAGTTTACAACCAAGCATAGCCCATGTTGGCCAACCCGTAAATAGAATCTTACACTTCACTATATATGACTATACCTACTTACTTTACAAACCATGTTTGATGCAAGAATTCGTCTTAATTTTGCATGTTTTTGTACGTTAGGTTTTTGGGCGTTATAGGTTACGCAACAGCATATTTAATAATTTTGGTGAATTTTATTAGCAAAGTTAAAAATAACCGGAAATTAAACGGTCCCTTACTCACGTGACAGATGAAATGTCTTTCAAAAGTTTTGTTAGAAATAAACAAAAAATATTTATTTTTGTACGAAATTGCTACTCAAGTGTTGACATCATTAAAATTTTGCTACTCAACTTTCCGCCAAGTCAACGAATTACGTTGGACCGGTTGAATTATTGACGTCATCTTCGTTCAGCTATTTGCCCTCATTCGTATCGTTCGTATTCATACATACATACCTACATCACCCCTTATTCCTATCCGGGGTAGGCAGAGACTATAGAACGCCATTTACGTTGATGTTGACATACAGCTCGCGCTTCTTCCACATTTATCAGACTTTTCAAACACGCTCGCCATTTGCGGGTGCCGGATCTGGTCAGTATACGTCTTTCGGGGCCTCCTACCCGCACCGACTCGCCTACTCCCAGGAGCCTTATTTAATTCTTTTAGTCATTCCCTCTTCACTCATTCTTTCAACATGCCTAAACCATCGCAGCATTCCTTTCTCAATTCTTGTCACTACATCTTCTTTCAACCCACACCGTTTTCTTACCTCATCATTCCTGACTCTATCAGCCAATCTTACATTACACATACTTCTCAGTGAACGTATTTCCACGGCATTAATTTCCATTAATTAATTATTTTATTCGTAGTTCTGTAATATGTTACATGCTTTATATTGACTTAGTTACCGAACTATTTACCTATTTGCATATATCTATTTGCCAACCTATTAATGCAATAGAATCTTGAAACTCGAGTTGCACTTATAGTCGACTGATTTATTTGAAAGTAGCTGTTGTCTGTGACTTCGTTTGAGTGGCAATTTTAGTGAAATATATTCCACGCAAACCGTACATTTTTCCGGGATAAAAATATAGCCTAAATGCTATTCCAGACTATAATATATCTGTGTCTCATTTCATCCAGATCCGCCTTTATAATATTACTAAGATTTTACACACGAAAGCCAAAAAGGGAAGGGAGGGTGCTAAGATAGAATAGAATAAGCTTTATTGTACACCAACGACATAGTACTACTAGGGCAGTGTGAACAATCGATATTCCCATTTTCATTGGTAGTTGAGCTGCGGTATCCTGTCAATCGACCGTGTTAACTCAGTGTATTTACCCAGGTCAAACAAAATGTTCTGCACGTAGCAGGCCAATAGTTAGCAATGAGTGTGTGACACCAGTTATTTTGTGTTTATAGACATCAGTAACCGCTTAGCTTCAAATAGGCCCTGTGCACTGTCTATGTTTGCCAATTTCGTTGTATACTCGTAAGAAAGTTTCATTCGGCGACATTCGACTTTTAATTTTTTCCCCTCAACGGTAAAAGTAAAATAATATTCCAAGATTTTTGCTAACTGGTTTTTGCATGCTAACTTAATTTGAAAAGGGCATGGAAACCGATGTTTTGTTTTTGCTATAATGGAAAAATTAAGTTTCCAAAAAAATATTTCAGAATCCCGAGCTAGTGCTCTGTAAGGATAGGGATTAATTTATGGATAATTATGGGACTTAGTTATCAGTGCTCATGTATATTATTGATTGGGTAGAATGAAATTTTCCCGTGCACGTTCATCATTCAAATAACCTACCTGCCATCGTTTTTTTAGCGTATGCTTTCCTACAGTTATACAGTTTTTGACAAAGAGCAAAATAACGAGTTACAGAGTCGGCAATGCGAACGTGAATGTCGTGCTGTCACGCATGATTTAATTTAATCGGACGTTCACGTTGGCGTGGCAAATTTAGCAGTTAAACATATTAAGTATTGAATAATACAGATGTAAATTCCGTGAAAACCTAAAAATAAATGCAAGAAACCAGTTTGCATCCCCACTTAAAATAAATTTACCATCCGAAAAGTGTTAAATCGGTTGGAAAAGACTTAAACAACTTTTGACGCTATCAATATAGAGCATTCACTGGGCGACGAACTTTTTTTTTCGACATAACAGCGTTTTTCCTTTTCGACGAAATTAAAGCTACGTAACATTAAATCTAATAGTGCCTTTAGTTTACTATTTTACAGTTTTTTTGCACTAACTTCATTTGAAGATAGCATGCAAAACGGGTTCCGAGCTTTCCGGCTCACGGGCTAATCAATACAAATAAATAAAATTGAAGTGTCTGTTTGTAATGTCAAAATATATTTTTTTAAGCTCATACAGGTATTTTTTCACGATACCTATGCCTAAAAATCAGTTTTTAAAATTTTTGTCTGTCTGTCTGTTTGTTCCGGCTAATCTCCGGAACGGGTGGACCGATTATCACGGGACTTTCACTGGCAGATAGCTGGTGTTATAAGGAGTAACTTTGTCTACTTAAAAAAAAAAGAATTTAGGGTTAAAAATATATAAATATGGACACGCGAGCAAAGCCGCACGGGAACGACTAGTTTTCAGTAAACTTGCCATATTTGCCATTCCGAATCCGAAGATTCCATTTTAACGTCTGGCATTCGTAATTATGATATCTATTGAGCCTATCTAAGTATCATATGTAGTAAGAATGATAGATGTTAAGACGGAGCTCTTCGGATTTGGAACGGCAAATATATCAGGATTATTAAAAATTAGCCGTAAGCCGGAAAGCCCGGAAACCGTTTTTTTTTTTTACTTAACCGTACTTACCGTATCCAGTACGCCGTATAAAGCAAAACTAAGCTCTCAGTTCTTATGAGAGGTTGACCAGTTTTTAACGACGATGGACTATGTTAGAATCGAACTGACTAAATGTGATTTACACAGATGAGGCAAGGAGAAGATTGGACGGAAGAATTCTCTTAATTGAAATTCACCAATACTTGTCATTTGCAAGCGTAGACCGATATTTCTGAGATATGGCAGCGTAGTCTCTTTTGATGTCTACTAAGCTGATATAATTTGATATAATATGAATAACATTTCAATTCTCCTCCTGCACATCCTCGCCTAAAATCCAGATCACATTCTACCAACGATATGCCAGGAGAGAACAAAAGATTTGACATACAGTTTTAATTCTCCTCGCACCTCGTCAGTGCAAATGCACCTGTATTCGATTATGCATGTGTAATGAAAAACCGGAAGAACTACTTATGTTGTTTATTATTTAAATAAAAACTATCGCGATTAACACCAGTCTGTCATATCAGTCTGCGTTGTGATAGTAACACGATTGCTCATACAAGTTGTACTAGCAAAGTCAAGTGCTCTTAGTCTTTGCACTGCAACATTTTATTAACGACTAAAGAATATGATAAGGGCGTCACATACCTATCACGAGTAATACCTATTTACCTTGCGAGTAAAAGATATGACGGCTTAAAGCGGCTTATTCACTTCGTGGTGGCATTATTTAGGTAGATTTCTTGAAGTCAGGATGACAGAATAAAATATAGTTTTGTACAAATATCTGCACAATACTATATTTTATCTCCGTCCAATCTTCTCCTTGCCTCAACTGTGTAAGTCACATTCAGTTGGTTCGATTCTAACATAGTCCATCATAGTGAAAAAGCAAACAGGCAGCCATAACGAACATTTCTATTCTAGTCAACGTCTACAATTTCGAAGTAAGAGAAAAGCCTCGTACAGAAAATACTAATTCCGCTGCGCCTTTCCTTCTGCAGATTACCTAATCCCTTATTGTTACAAATTTGAGAAAATATGTTATTTACAATAACCGGCTGATAATCGGACAATTTCCTTTCTGAATCTTATCGTTGCTATAAATATTATTGCCGGTGTATATCGATTTTGATAACTGATATTGCCGGATGTACCGTAATCTAATCTATGACGTTAATATGAGGTGATTTTTTATTGGGATTGAAATGTTTTCTTTAATTTATAAACGTTATCAGGTATTTGTATTTTCTAAGTTTGATAATTTAACCAAACCTTTTTGTGTTGTTTTTGTGTTTGTTTGCCTTTTTGTTATTGCCTTTTTGTCTGTTGCTGTTTTATAGTTAGTTATTTAATAAAATATTTTTTTCTTCCTCCTGTAAAACTTCACCAAATGGAAATACGAATTTTGATAATCAATTGTTTAATTATCAAACTTCACAGCTGGAGCCATGCAATTCTACTTTCCTATACTATATTCATAGACATAAATATTTAGTAATTCCTTAAACTCTGCAATAATCATGGTCATGTATCTCTTGCTTCCCAAGGGAGCCCTAAGCCATACGGTTTCCGTGTTTCTGATCGTTACAAATTGAAAAGTGCACAGGTGAGCGTTAATATCGATCCCCTGGATAATGTATTGTCATGTACTACACTCTTGGGATTTAGGGATGGTACTATCTAAGTGTCAGCGTCAGGTTGAGAACAGGAACATTTGGTTAAACTTACATAGATTCTTGTTTACAATGTTTCCAATATTTTTTAGGGTTCCGTAACTTGAAGGGAAAAATCGAAACCCTTATAGGATCACTTTGTTGTCCGTCTGTCTGTCTGTCTGTCAAGACGCTTTTTCTCAGGAACGCGTGGAGGTATCAAACTGGAATTTATATCAAATACTCAGGTCTACTGTCCCTTGAAGCTGTAAAAAAATCAAATTTCTAAGCCAACGCAATCAAAAGATATAGCCGTTTACGCCGCAAATTTTCGACACTCGCAAGGGAATCAAAAGCTACAGGGTACTTCCCGTGAACTCAGAATCTTAAAATTTGGTACGAAGCAACTTCTTATAGCACAGATAAAGGAAAAATTGCGAAAACCGTAAATTTTTAGTTACATTTTACGGAACCCTCGGTGTGCGAGTCCGACTCGCACTTGGCCCGGTTTTTTTACTTAAGTAACCGTTACAAAATTATTTGCCAATTAATCACAAATATTCTGGACTCCAATAAGTACTTGCAGAGCAACTTGTGTCTGTTCTAGGTCCTGGATTATTTCTTTAGTTTTCTTTCATTCATTATCTTACTCTCTTAGAAAGGATGGATGAATGGATGTTTGTTCCTTTTTCATGCAAAAATGGCTGAACGGGTTTGGACGAAATTTGGCATACAGATAGTCTACGATCTGGATTAATACATAGGATAAACTCTTTGCCGTGGTAAACGAGGCCCATGCGGGCTAAACCGCGGGCAAAAGTTAGTTGTATACGTCAGGATTTACTCTTATAATATAGCCTCATGAACATTGAAATGTTGATCACTAATGTTATTATATTCTATTATTTCCTTTATACGCGTATGTTTCAACATGTCTACGACACATTCATCGAACTTTTAGATCTCATTCGCCATTCGTTTCATTCACTTTATTACATATGTACAAAGCATTCTCTCGCTAGCAACTCATCGTTAAAACACGTTTTCAAATTTGTAAATTTCCGTTTTTTTAAAGTATATCTTAAATCAAGAAACCTTTGTTTAATTTATCATAAACAAAATTGGCGACCGTGACAGGACCTCAATCATCGGATTGAAGCAAATATATACTCCGAATGTTCCTGTGTCAAGGGTATTAGAAGGATATAGCCGACACCAGACGAAAATCTTACCAGTACCAACGGAAGGCCGTGCCTAATATTCTAATATCACTGTGCTGCGTATACTGGGAACCTATTTACCTGGGTCAAACAACTATACCTTCGCCAAGCTATTCTGGGAACGTTGCTGAGACTACGGAACTCCGATCAAGCGAAATCCACCATAAACCCGTCAAAAGAACCTATCCACTGGTACTCCACACTACGAGAGGACAAAGGAGTCCTGCCTATCTACTTAAAAAGTGAGCCCGTTCCATCTTACTAACTTACCTATCTAAATCGTTCGGTCTGTGCATTTAGCGGGCTTTGTTTCTCGAGAGCAAGTGAAATTTTATTCTTTTCTATTTTGTGTCTAGTCTGCCTAGTCACCAAAGAAACCTATATAGAATAGGCAAAGCACAAATTTGGTCTTAATTATATTTCACTTCAGTGTTCATTCACTCATCAATTAACTTACCCGCCATCTTAATTCATGCACTTATAATTTTCAACGTAACTAGTTCTAGCGATTACTTATTTAACCAAGCATTATTTCAATAACTGTAGCACTACAATAGCTTCTTTTTATAGCATATTATTTAATTATGCCCATAAATACAATAAGGATACATATCTTCCCGATTTAAACTTACAAGTTTGCAAATAACGTTTTCTCTCACAAGTTATTATTATTGGTAAACTTAGGCGTTCGGAATTAATCTATTTCAGTGATACTTGTACACGGCATCGCTAGTGCATCGCTGCTACCTGACTACTGGCCGACCCTTCCTATATTGTAAACAACAGAACGCGGACTACAAGGGCCGCGCGTGCATCGGTTTGATCGACAGAGGGAGGAGCGTATCGTATGCTATTTTGTTATCTATTTATAACGCAATCATTCAAACATATTGTGGTGGGTCGTCGAGAGTTTAACTAATAAAATGTCGGAATCTTTAAAGTTAAAAGAGCTAATTAGTAAGCGCGGTTCAATCAGAGGACGCGTAACAAAATTTAAATTGAGTCTCGATGTTTTGTCATCTTTAGAAAATATTTCTGATTTGGAAGTGAGTAAACTCTCGATGAAATTATCAAAATGTGAGGCGTTATTTATTGAATTTGACGAGGTGCAAAGTCTTATAGAAATCCTTAACCCCGATAGTCTAGATGGTGAGTTAGTTACGAGGGATTTAATTGAACAGGATTTCTACCATTGTATTGCATTTGCTCAAGATTTAATTAAGAAAAATACGTTGGATCAAGTTCATGAGAATAAATCTCAAAATAAATCATCTATGGCTACGTGTCATCATAATGATCACAGTTGTAATGCACTAGGGTTTAAATTACCTGTGATTAAGATTCCAAATTTCGACGGTACCTATTTTAAGTGGTTGGAATTTAAAGAAACGTTTGTTTCGTTAGTTCACACTAATGAAAAAATTGAAAGTATTCATAAATATCATTACTTACAATCATATCTTGAGGGAGAAGCCGCTCGAGTGATTGCCAATTTAGAGGTTTCACATAGTAACTATTCTGAAGCATGGAAACTATTATGCGATCGTTACGACAATAAGCGTCAATTGATAAACAACCATCTTAAGGCATTATTTAATGTTAATGCAGGACAGGAAAATGATAAATCCTTAAGATTTATCATTGACCATGTCACAAAGAATTTACGCGCTCTTAATTCACTAGGACTCCCTACTGACAAATGGGATGTTCTTATTATATATATTATTGCAGGAAAGTTAAATAGTAGCACATATTTTAAGTGGGAAGAACACAGAAATAATTTAAGCGACATACCTACACTTAACGATTTCTTCAGTTTTCTAAAAGCTCGTGCTGATGTTTTAGAAACTGTTTATCGTCATAAACAGGATAATCAGGATAACAAACAGAAACAGTTTTTTGGTAATCAACATAAACACAATAACTCAAGGTCATTAGTCGTTTTGCCGAACGAAGACAACACTTTTTCATCTAAATTACCAGAGTGTTTGTTTTGTAAAAATAAGCATCGCCTTTATGAGTGTTCGTCCTTTAAGTTAAAGTCTCTTCAGGAAAAATTAGCCTTTGTTTCTTCTAACAAATTGTGTGAAAATTGTTTAAGACCCGGCCATATTGTTAAACGTTGTCGACTTCCAGGTACCTGTCGGCACTGCAAATTACGTCATAATTCTCTTCTTCACAAACCAGATGAAATCGAAAGTTCACATTCAATTACTTCAGTCACCATGTCTTCTTCTATATACCCTTCTGAAGTACTCTTATGTACTGCTAGAGTAAAAGTTACCAACCCAGCCACAAACGAATCTATAATAGTTCGAGCGCTACTCGACAGCGGGAGTCAGACGACTATCATCACGCAGGCTGTAAAACGCCACCTAAACCTGATTCCTCAGCCATCCGACGTTAGCATAATAGGCATTGGTAACAATAAATTAAATTTTAACACAGAACGCTGTATTATACGCATTAATTCAGAAACTAGTCAATTTAATGTAATTGTTTCATGTTTAGTTTTACCTCAAATTACAGGCCACCTACCTAAAGTATACTTCGATATTAAAAAATTAAATCTTAGTCAATTTCAGTTAGCAGATCCCTCTTTTAATGAACCATCCCCAATAGATATTTTGATCGGTGCTGACTTATTCTGGGACATCATAGGCGCTCAGCAGCATTCGCTAGGACATCGTTGTCCTAAACTCCAAGCTTCGAAATTGGGATGGCTCGTCACGGGACCTTTGCCTAATTTTACTGAAAATAAAATAAAATCTGTCACATGCAATTTAGTCTCTAATGATGATGGTTTGTCTAATATACACGATGAGTTAACTAGATTTTGGGAACTAGAGAGCTTCCCTCAGAAAAAACCCCTTAGTAATGAAGAAAAATTGTGCGAGCAACATTTTCTCACCAACACTACTCGCACTAGTAATGGTCAATTTTGTGTAGGGTTGCCACTTCGTGACAACAGGGATTGTTTAGGTGATTCTTATAATTTAGCAAAAAAGAGGTTTTTCAATTTAGAGGCTCGTTTCCGAAAACAACCAGAGTTAAAAATACAATATTGTCAATTTATTAATGAATATGAAGCATTATGTCACCTATCTGAATCCCCGGAGTCTAGACCTTTGAATGCTTATTTCTTGCCCCACCATCCAGTGATAAAGGAACAAAGTGAGTCGACTAAATTACGCGTTGTTTTTGACGCGTCGTCTCGTACTACATCTGGGATTTCTGTTAACGATTTACAGATGGTGGGACCAGTAGTGCAAGAATCATTGTTTAATATACTAGTTCGTTTTCGACAACATAAGTTTGTTTTAACAGGAGACATCGAGAAAATGTTTCGCTCTGTGCTCCTCAGGGATGCTGATCGCAACCTTCAACTCATTTTGTGGCGTGATAGTGAAGATAAGCCTATTAGGACCCTACGTTTAAATACAGTTACTTACGGATTTGCTAGTGCATCTTTCCTTACTACTCGTTCTCTTTGGCAGATAGGTGAAGAGTGTGAAGATCACAAGATCAAAACTATAATCCAGGATGACCTATATTGCGACGATTTGCTTACCGGAGCGAGCACTGGGGAGGAGTTACGTCATATCCGTCTCGCCGTCTCTTCTGAGTTAGCTAGAGGAGGTTTTCACTTACGTAAATATCGTTCGAACTTACCTGAGTTACTCGAAGACTCTGTTAACCTGGAAAATGGTAACCTTATGATTAGTAATGCCACTAGTACACTAGGTGTGGGTTGGACGCCTTCTACCGATGATTTCCACTATCAGCACGATATTTCAACTTCAGAAAATGTAACAAAAAGGACTATCCTTTCTTCAACTTTTAAAATATTCGATCCTCTTGGTCTTCTATCAATCTTCACAATTAAACCTAAAATTCTGTTACAAAAGTTATGGAGTTACAAAATGGATTGGGACGAACCTGTTCCTTCAGAAATAAGGTCTTCTTGGTTACAGTTCTCAACAAAATCTTCAAATTTATCTTCCCTCAGAATTCCACGACGCATTTTAATTGATAATTATATTTCTGTAGAAATACATTGCTTTTCCGACGCTTCACTGTGCGCTTACGGTAGCTGTGTGTATTTGAGGTCAGTTTCTAGTACGGGCGCAATACAAGTTAGCCTGGTATGCGCCAAATCACGGGTTGCACCCATTAAGCCTACCACTATACCACGGCTCGAACTTTGCGCCGCCCTATTAGGGGCTCAACTGACTGCTACTGTCACAGCTGCATTACGCTGCCCTATAGAGCGTCAAGTATATTGGACAGATTCTAAGGTTGTTTTGGGTTGGATTAACTCTAGTAAAACCAAAGTCTTTGTTGCCCACAGAGTAGCTGCTATAAATGAGCTGACAAATCCCACTGACTGGCGTTACGTACCCACCTCTCTTAATCCAGCTGACTTAGTCTCGCGGGGCGTCGATCCAGACCAGGCAGACATTTCTATATGGTGGAATGGTCCATCTTTTCTTTCAGAATCAGAAGTTTCCTGGCCGCCTGCTTATAATTTAGGCTCAATAGAATTACCAGAGCTAAAGTCCCACCATACTTTAGGTGGGGAGGAGGCAGTTTCCATGCCCGATTTGTCTGTAGTTTTTGCTACGTATCCTTCCTTAACCGCTGTTATTAGAGTGCTAGCAAGACTTTTTAGATTTATAAATAACTGTAAAACACACAATAAAGCAGATAGAATACAAGGTCCCCTCCTAGTTTCTGAGCTAGAAAATGCTCACAAATTTTCTTTAAAGTTAGCTCAAGAAGACGCCTTCCCTATAGAGTTAGGATTACTACAAAAAGGCAAATCTTTAAATTCTAAATCCGCTCTTGCGTCTCTAAATCCATTTTTAGATGAGGATGGCATTATTCGCGTCGGAGGGCGCATCGATTCATCAGTTTACCAATATGATAAACGTCACCCTATTCTATTACATTGCAGTCATTACCTAACCAAGCTCCTATTCAAACAAGAGCATCTACGCTTGTTGCACGCTGGTCCGCAGCACCTTTTGGCATGTATTAGAGACCGCTACTGGCCTGTTGGAGGTAGAACTTTAGCTAGACGTGTAGCGCGCGATTGCGTAACCTGTCGTCGTTTTAGTGCTCGTGCTATGAATAACATTATGGGAAACTTACCTGCAGATCGCGTAGAACCTGATTTTCCATTCTGCACAATAGGTACTGACTTTGCCGGTCCCTTTCTTATTACAGATCGCAAAGGACGCGGTTGCAAAATAACTAAAAGTTACTTGTGCATCTTCATTTGTTTTCGGTACAAGTGTGTCCATTTAGAGTTAGTTAGTGACTTGACAATGGACGCATTTGTATTGACGTTAAAAAGATTTATAGCCCGTAGAGGCAAACCTAAAGTCATATATTGCGACAATGGTAGAAATTTTGTTGCAGCAGCGAAAGAAATAAATTCGTTTTTGCAGACTAACAGTGAGTCTATAATTGACTATGCATCTCGCGAAGGCATTGAATTTCGTTTCCCGCCAGCATACGCTCCTCACTTTGGTGGTCTCTGGGAGGCCGGGGTCAAGTCTGCGAAATTTCACTTAAACCGAACCATAAAAAACGTTCACTTGACTTTCGAGGAACTGAGTTCGTTGTTCGCTCAGATTGAGGCGATACTAAACAGCCGACCTTTATGTCCTTTAAGTCCTTCACCCCAAGACCTATCTCCCCTTACCCCGGGTCACTTTTTAATTGGTAGGCCTTTGACGTCATTGCCATCGCCGTACTTGCTAGACTATAACACAAACCGCCTTGACCGCTTTCAGCGTCTGGAACAAGCTCGTCAGCACTTTTGGAAGAGGTGGTCCACAGAGTACGTCTCGGAACTCCAACAAAGGACAAAATGGAAGGTGCGATGCAGAGATCTGAAGGTTGATGACCTAGTTTTAATCAAGGAAGAAAGCTCCCCTCCTCTATGCTGGCGCCTCGGACGAGTCTCAAAGTTATTTCCCGGCAGTGATGGTGTGCCTCGAGTTGCCGACGTAACTACCTCACAGGGCACATTGCGAAGAGCCATCAACAGACTGTGTCTACTGCCCTCTCCGGATGAAGACCTAAATCACTGAAGTTGAAAGCTGCACCTACAGCTTTCAAGGCCCCCGAGGATGTCTACGACACATTCATCGAACTTTTAGATCTCATTCGCCATTCGTTTCATTCACTTTATTACATATGTACAAAGCATTCTCTCGCTAACAACTCATCGTTAAAACACGTTTTCAAATTTGTAAATTTCCGTTTTTTTAAAGTATATCTTAAATCAAGAAACCTTTGTTTAATTTATCATAAACACAACAGTATTATAGGGATTTCCTTAACTTCAAGTAAAATATTGCTTGAAGTCAGATTTAATGCTAATATTTCATTTTAAATCTACCAGGTACCTCAGTACCTAAGCCATCTCAAAATGAATAGGAATAGTCTGCCGTGTGTCAAATTTTAAAGCATAAATTATTTTAACCTTTTCTTCTAGTTTTTAATTGTTTAGGAAAATTTAAATCTTAATTTTGACAGCGCCACCGACTCGAATCGTTGACAGCGCCTAACCACGACTTTACTCTCACTAACTAGGTTCCTTAAGCCCGCGCTTTCATATCGGCGTAGTCGTTTATGGTTAAGGCGATGTAAGGAGACATTTATCGTAATTCAACCGAAATATATTATAGCAAGCAAAGATGTAGAGGACGTATTAAGGGTCATTCAAGTACGTGGTCAGTCAGGTGGAGCTATATCGCGTGTATAGTTTGACCCACCTAAAAATACCCATCCTCGGTACAAAACTTACACCAAAAAATGTATACCTTTCTGAGGCCTGCCACCTACTGCCTATTTAGTTCAAACCAAATAAGGACCGGGTTAGAGTACTTTATAATACATATAAAAACTGATCGTTGTAAACAATGCTAAACACACTTGTTTTAACTGCAATGTCCCATAACAATTGAATAATGTTCACATAACCTATGAGGAAACAGTTGATATGCAATTATTGTTCGAATTCATCCGACCGCGTCGTTTCCAATTCACTGACACAACTGTTAGTTTACATAAATCGATTGTTTGGATAATATATTATTGAAGATGGCAATTCTGAATTGTTTATGCTAAAAGGTTTTGGGAATGCATGACAACGTACGTGCTATCGGCACCGTAAAGCGTATTATTGGTTATCGTCAGATTTGTTGAAGAGACAACATAGACTTTATCTTATAACTTATCCCCTCCCGGTGTTGGACACCTCTCACTAGATATGTAATAAATTATGCTTATAGTACAAAGTCAAAATACGTTACAGTTTGCAACCACTCCTTTCGTTGAAGGAGTGGTTGCAGACTGTAACGTATTTTCTTCGAAGGAGTGGTTGAGTGATTCAGATCAAGAACTTTCCAAATAATAACGTTCTTCCATTAGATTTACAAAGCATCAAAGTAGCAAAAAGTTATTGAAGGCAAGAGTGACAGGTGGTGCTATCTTGATGCAATGAAATTACTTGTAACGTACGGGTTTTTTAACTTCTAATTGGTACTGGTACAAAGAAAAGTTGTAAAAACATTCTTATACCTAGCAAGTACAAATCTGAAATTAGAAAAGAATAGCTTAATGTTCATTTCAGTTCAGCGCAACTGTACTGTACTGTACGAAAGAAAGGCGTTTTTTTTTTTCAAAATTATACATTAGTGACGCAGGTGCTACAGGGAGAGTTAAGAACGCAACATCATATTATAATGATCTTTTTAATTCAGACAGATGTTCAAAGTTGTTTATGACGTTCTTCGAAAGTGGTTTTGTAAATTACCTCTTCAGTTACTACATCTAAATGAGAATATAGTTACAAAAAGCTGCTTTTGAAAATATCATTCTCATTTTAATGAACTATTAATCTGCTCAGGCCTAAATAGTCATTTGAGAATATATTTTGATGACTTTAAAATGAACATGATTCCTTTGAGATACCTATTAATAAAAAATACTATAATAAAATATTACGACATTTACGATAGTTGGATTACATTCTCAACCTTTTCAACTGGTTAATATTAATTTATGCGAATCCGTCGTCCAATTACTTTTCTCTCCTACATTTTCATTTGTTTTGTTGACAAAGGTACCTTGTTTTGATGTTACAGTACGAATTTACCCCAGCAACAACAAATGAACAAAACTTTTCTCCGTTGTGTTATTAAATTCACCAGCAAAAATGTACCTACACCAAAATGAAGTTAGAAAGCAAATAATTTCCCAGGACTCGGGGAACACACCACCAAAGCTAATCTACACCTAAAATTAAATTTAAGAGAGAGGTTTAGCTTTTAGGTACTTTCAAGTGTATTTAATTATGTTTTCTGAATCACATGTGTACCGTGAATGTAATTGTGTATACGGAGACTGACGAAGTGGATACGACATGCGGGATCCGGGAGGCAACTTCGAGACGGAACGACGAAGAATCTTAAAGTTAAAGTAATTAAAGTTCTTTTTTACTTGTGAAATATGAATTGAGATGCCTGGAGTTGATGAATTTATTATTAAGCTCCGCCGGTATGTTAGATATATAAAATTATGTAGGTAGCTCTTGTTTGGAAACTAGTATTGGAAATACTTTGAATGTGTTTGCCGGTTAGCTTTCTCTACACTCTGACCGTAACATATATTGAAACAAATGTAAAGAATTAGCATTACTTAATTTGCCAAAAATCCAGAATCTGATTCGTTACAAGTTTCAAATATCGGCAGGCTATAATTATGTTACGTGTTCGTCTTCGGAACCGCAAAAGAAAGTGACCCATTTATATCTCGACTGCCGTAATCACTTGCATTTCCGTTCGTCACAGCCCATCAAATAAGGAAAATACAAGGAAATTGAAATATTACTCTACGTCTACCTCAATATTGCGCTTTACATTAAAAAGCTAGTTGCCCTTAGTTTGCAAAAGTCATTAAGGAAACAGGATGGCAGGTGGTATTTGCACACCTTTTGTAGCCATCAAGGGGAAAGCACTTGAAAGTATAAAGGTAATAATAACGCGCAACCGGTCCACAATGAATAAATGGAAATATAAAAATATCAGAAAGTTCATTAGCTTTTAAACTGTAGAATTTATCGTATTCAAGATGGCAGTTGCGATTTTTCATTGGACGTGCGTGACTCTTGTACTGAAACGAAATTATGTTTTGCTCAAGTTTCTTTGCGAAAAACCAGAATACAGACTATTGAAAAATTTATAAACGCAATAATTGAAGTCGTTTTGTTAATTAGGATCACTCTGCCATTTCAAATTGCCATTACAGTGTTGTAATGGCAATTCGCAATTCAACATTGTAATACAATTCGCAAAGTTGTATAGAAGTCGTGCGTTGAAAACATGGATGTACCAGAGTGACGGGATGTTCAGACAGCAATGTCTGGCATGTACATCCGTCCGTAGGTCAAATACGCAGAAGTAGTTAGTGTCAATTCTCCAATGTTCCATTTTCCCCATGCTTACATCTGTTCGGACTTAAATTCTTCCTGAGTAAGTGAATTATGAATTATCTACTGATACCAATATATTTAAAAAAGGAATTTCTCTGTTGACTAAATCTAAAAGCAGTTTTTGCAAATAACCTGGTTTTGAGAAACAAGAACCTTTGAGTTTTCTTTTCTTTTTCCAAAGAAGAACATTCCTCCCGATGAAATACGATTACCCAAATCTGCTAATACGTTGGCGATCCTATGGTAATTTCTAGACTTTTTGACGAATTTTGCAAGTGATGTATATTGGGAAAAATATATTACGGATTACCTGCAAAATTCAAACCTCCGCCGAAGGGAGAGTTCAAATTAAATTTTACAAGTTATTTGAGGACGAGAGCGTACGTGAACCTCTGAGCTTACATGAACTCCTTTGGTTCTTTTACTATTCCCCAGCTACAGATTTTTTTTTCATATGTACATTCATTTCTCAATGAACGGATCTTGTACAAATAGAATAAAGTTAGGCACTGAATTTATCAGTTTTGACCACGGGTAACCAGAAAGTGCTATTTTTTACTTAAGAGGTTGGATACGAAATTTTGCCAATTTTGCTGATTTACGTGATTTTACAGACGTCATTTCAATCAGAGGATCATTTCAATTTAGATCTTTTATGTTGTTCATAAAAACTTATAGAAATATAGTATTTTAACTGTAACTGGCCTGTTGGCCTAGTGGTTAGTGGCCCTGACTACTATGCCATAGGTCGCGGGTTCGATTCCCACCCAAGTCTGGGTGTTCTTTGTGTCCGTTGTTTCTATGTTTGTAAAGTCCCCCGCGACACAGGAGTAATTCCTAATGCGGGAGTTGTCTTTTTCAAAGAAAAAAAAAGAATCACGTAAATCAGCGAAATTGACAAAATTTCGTATACGGCCTCTTAAATAGTACAACAATAGTATACACATTATACGATGACGGTAAAATTGTGGCTACACTTCACCCGACTTACTCGAAAGCGGGCTTAGTGCACTGCGAGGTTTAGGTAGGAAGTTATGTGTAAGCCCAGCGAGCGATATCAGTCTACATTATGCAGTTTAGGTTTAAAGCATATAAAATAATGAATAATCAGGGATAAACCTGGCTCTGTTGTTACTTCATATTTTGTAACAAGTTGATTTAGTTCAATATGAGTAGGTAGTATTCATTCATTTTCTAACGATCACAAATTAAATTATTCAGTCCACCTAATTCTGCTAAAATCATTTTTCTAGCCGCGGTCGCGTACATTTCGTAATTTGAAGTAGTAAACATTACATTGTTTGTAATGAAAACAATTTTATTTGATCCCATTTGAACCACCTCATTTTTATTGTAACATCGTAGTCGTGCTAACATCAGTAATTTGCACAAAACGGCCTGTCCGCTTGCTTGACTGCGGATGTCATAATTAAAACTCATTTTAATGCCCTTAAAATGAAAAAAGGTAACATTAATTAAATAACGCCTAATTTCCCTTTAAAATTTTAGCTTGTATTATAATTTATTAAGTAGGTACTTCTTTAATATAATAGTCCTTTCGAGTTGAGGTCAGTGGGTGTGGGTATTATTCGAGTTTCACGTAAACCCTTAACCCGTCCTATAATAATTTAACACAAATGCTGTTGCATAATCTCATCTGAATTCGTTACATAAATTCAGATCAAAAACATAAATCTGAATGTAAGGGCAAGTTCTTTGTCACTAAAAAGAAAATAAATCAGAATTTGGCATCAACTTCATCCATGATGCAATGTAAAATTTTCTGAATGGTTTAATATGAACTTGAATAGTTTATTGTTGCATAAGTATTATCATTCCTAGACTAAAAAAAAACTCGTCAACTTATCCATACATCATTCACGAGATGAACTTTTTTTGCAACGGCGGAACGCGGCTTGTTTGCGACCGTGGAGGTCACGTATAATGATAGATAACTCGAGCCAACTTGCGGATTTTAAGAAATATCCTATAACCTTTTAATAGTCCTAAAAGACCTAGAAGAGAAGAAAATGTTTTTTAATGACCTGTCAGTCAGTCACCCCCCAATATATTATGATTTTCAGACGTAATTTTTTTGTAAACTGTTAAAGTTGGAGTTTTAAAATTTATCATATGGTAGTAAGAAGGCACTCACGGCGTGTACGGTCCAATTACCGCACATGTTACTTTGTACGATTTTGTAATTACTTAACAAGAAGTAAGGCACGAGGCAAGTCGTGTCACAATCAAATACATATTTTAGCAACCATCAAGGATTCTTTCATTTATCAAGACCTAACATGTCAAGGTTGTCGTTCGGTAGCATCAAGACACACCACGACACGGCGTATACACAATTACATTTCAATAGATTTATCCGATCCTGAGTTAGAGGGGGTCTGAAAACGGCTCGAAATGGTTAGTGTAAATATATTGAACTGCATTAGATGCGATAACTTGCGTGCGCACTCCCTTGCGCATACGTAACGCAAGCAGTCGCAATCTATGTCTCTTTAAAATAAAGCTTTGGTTAAATTATATTGCGCGATTTCATTGGAACTTCCTTAAATGCAACAACTGCCTGAGGTTTCTTAGAGACCCCTCTATGTACCCCACCACAGTATGGGATTTTTAGCGCTGCCGGTGGTTAACCCACAAACACGTGAGGGTCTTTCTTAATGTGTGGTACATCAGCATCATTAGCAGTCTTCACTGCTTACAATCAGGTCGTATGATATGGAATGGATGTTATGGAATGGACAGTGCAATACAGTTATTTATATGTTATATTTCTATACGCGTGTGAATTTCTCACTGTCATGATGTTCAAAATTCATATTTCACACGCAACTAACCAAGGTTAACTCCCACATTTATAAAAGTTATGACACAATTTTGTACTAAATTTTGCTCATACACGTTTTGCATGTACATGAAACGGGAATTTCATTAAATCAAGTTTTACAAAGTCTGAGCTAGCAACTAGATATTTGAGGTTTCTATTATTAGGGTAGTCTGAAATATTACAAATAAATTTTAGCAAATTCACAAATCTCTCTTTTGAAGTGACGATTGATGTACATATATCCTGTATAGTATGACTGTCTCAAGTAATTTTGTATGACTCAAAAGGAAACATTAGTTGAAGTATCGTAGGCGACGGATCGGTACTGTCATCTTTCAGCCGCCATTTTTAATACCAATGTATTTGAATGAGTCTTAGGTATTCCTGGTACGAATTTTCACATTGCGAAAGGACATTTCATTTATATTGGAATGTATTTTCATGAGTACAATCATACAATATAAAGATAATTAAGAGACACTTAATTGTTTTGCACTACGGATTAGATAAATCTAAAAGGTAGTTTGTATGAATATTTTAGAATGTTTTTAAAACACATAATAATTTCATAAATGCTTAATGTTAAGTATAAGCAAACAATAATCAGTCTAAAATACAAAATGCATTCATACGAAACTCAATTTTATAGACGGTTGAAGTTATATTTAATTAACCAAATAAATTTTTCTTTTTTTAAATCTATGTTGCCCGATTATACGAAGATAGCTGGACCGATATGGAAAATACTTTGTTTGAAAAGGTAATCAAGTCAGGATCTGATGATAGGATCCTGGTGAAATAGAGGAAACTATTTAAATTTTACAGGCACACCTATACCAATTTTGGTGTATTATAGTAACTCGTGCGTTTGCTCTCGGAAAGCACCATTTGGTAAAATGGAACTGAGGATGAAGATCACAGATGGCCACCAGAATTAATCAATAATAAATATTTCACGGGATGCGATTCAATTACTCTGATGTGTTTGTTAAACAATTTATGCTCGTCACAATGCATAAGGTGAAGGAACAGGAGAACTCCTAAAAAATTAACGTCTCTGTATCGGGAAAAGCACAATTTTATAAAAGGTGATGAGCAGGTGACGTTATTGTAACTTAGATAAATTACAAACCGATCCACTAAAAGGTGAAAAATAAAAATCAAATAATTTTTTTTAATACTTAACATCGACCTAAAAAAACGAGGTTTATAATATTACACAAATGTTTTTCTGTGTATGCTACGCTATATCTTCGCCCATTGTTAACCCGTTTTAATAATTCTTTTTTAATGGAGTTGGTTATACTTAAAGTTGGTGCGTTTTAAATTTGAAAAAAATATTTGAAGGGTGGAAAATTAAAAATGATGAATACGACTTATTGCCTACAATTTATCATGATGTAGTCATATTGAAGTCCGTGATACGTTTTTAAAGATAATTATATTATTCAACTAGCTACCGTAAGTCCCGATACCGTGATAATATTGGAATAAAAAGTAGCTTATGTGTTAATTCGGGTCTCCAGCTATATACATACCAAGTTTCCTCGCAATCGGTTCAGTAGTTTCTGCGTTGAAGAGTAACAAACATCCGCACATCCTCACAAACGTTCATATTTATGACATTAGTAGGATGTGTAATATTTTCTTTTACAAGAAATGTTATACGATAATTCGGTTAACGTACACACGTTGACCTGTACGTAAGTTTACGGACAGACAGTTCAAGTTATAATGGCCACGAAACAAACGGAAAATGGATTATGGTCGAATTCGACCACCAGACTATCTATAGTTAGTATAATTACCAGTACATATTGCGGTATTAAAATTCTCAGTCTCTTTTTAGTTTAAAATAGGTATCTGTACATTTAATAATGGATCGCTAGATTCAGATGAAAATGATGAAAATGAGGCAAAAATTGCACTCTACCTATGTGGCCACACAGTCACTAGAACACAATCTTAGTGACTGTGCGTGCCTGAGTAAACGCTGTAAAAAGTTAGGCAATACTTAATCGCACAAGATTGCTATTACTTTCACCATCATTATGAATGACTGAATAATATTTCTGGTTTGAAACGTTTCTTCCTGTCCACATTTAAGAAAGACGTTTTCTTCTTCGCAGTTCTTTTAAACCGCGGAATATATATGCGACCGTTTTGGTTTTCAGAACCCCTTGAACAAACGATAATTGTTCAATGTTGGAATTGCTATTTCATATAACTGCAGACGGGATCAAATCAGTGCTGTGTGTCGTCACAATCGTCTGTCTGAATGGGGTCGTTAAGTCAGCCGGATGTTTTGAGCGGATAAAGTCCGGACGGTATTCCGTGAGTACAACTGTTTTAGATGACGTTCTATTTTTAGTGTCTCACTTCCTCATAGGAATCGTCTGTGAAAAGTGCCCTACTTCCTTTGTAAAGAATTAGTAGTATTGCGACTTCCTCAACATCTTTTTTAGGGTTCTGTTCCTCAAAAAAGAAAAAAGATCCCACCAAGCTAGTTCCTATAGCCCTTTAATAAGCTTTAACTTACTTCACTTAATCTAAACTCTGTAACTTCAACGTCAACTTTTCTTTAATGTTCTTTATTGAGCCTCTTTCTTATTCGGTTTGGAGAATATTTTTTTATTTGGAATCCTAAAAGGGGCAGTTTCTTCTATCACACGTAAAACATAACAAATGCCCTATAAATCTGAAATACATAATGTGTATGAGAGATCAAGTATCTTTACGTGATTATATAAAAACTATGACGTCAAGAAAAAATGGCGTCTTAACTAAGTACTGTGTAGGTAGGTTGTTAAAATAACGTGATATAGATTGATGATGTCTTAGTAAATACGCCAAAATAGTGAGGTATTCACATTTTTAATTAGATTGATGTTCATTTTGTTGTGCATTCACTTCGTCATTAATTTAGGAAGACGAGCTTTTGACTGAAGATTGTCGTTTCCGGAATAAACAAGTTTATTTTTCTGCTAAAATATTTTCTTAAGTTTTGAACGGAAATAATGTAAAAACCTGCAAATAATACAACCATAAATCATCAGGTAAGTTGTCTTGGAACTGTCCTTTTTGCATTCGAGCAATACATAATAAGTTAATTGAAGACTAATAATACTCAGTCTCGACTTTCGAGAGAGAATAATCTAAAGGTTGCTGGAGTAGCAGCTGGTACGAATGGTGGTAAATACTTATATAGAAATTATTTCTCAGTTGGTAGTCAAAAGGTGACTATAACAAAGATAGTCCTAATCCTGCATTAGGCTTAGTATACTTCCTGCTCGCGTTGCCCTTGGTATGTGACTCAGTAGTACAGTAGAGAGAGCATTCAAGGGCTACTTTTGGGCCCAAGACTTTTTACTAGTTAGATTAGATCTACACACTGCCAATATCAATTCGTCTGTGTATTAGTGTCATAGATACTGCTACCAAGACATATCGGTTAAAGGTTCTATAAGCCTCTATAATTGGCCAGAAACATGGTCTCTCACTATGAGCTTAACGAACAAGCTCAGAGTCGTCAGCAAACTATGAAAAGGGCTATTTTCGGGGTTTCTCTGCGGGATCGAATCAGAAATGAGATACGGAGACGAACGAAGATTATTGAAATGGCAAATTGAAGTTGCAGTGGGCAGGCCACATAGCACGCAGAACAGATGGCCCATAAGACCGAAAGGTTCTCGAGTGCAGACCGTGGACCGGAAAGATGACAGATGATGCACAGATGACTTAATAAAAATCGCAGGTGTGGATACAGGCTGCTACCAACCGGTCTTCTTGGAAGTTATGAAGGGAGGCCTATGTCCAGCAGTAGACCTTGGCTGCAATGATGATGATGAATCGGACTGAAGCTATCATATCTAAAAGTCGCACCACGAACTATGGACAGATTGGAATTCTCACTGTTTAGTAAATATGTATTTTGCTTTGTTTAATTGACTGTATAATATTCTCGTCTCTAGTATAAAATCAATCCATTAGCAAGCCTACTCAGGTTACATACAGTTCACTTTGTTAAGTAATTGTCCGTCTGTTAGTTATAGCGGTTTAACTTAATTTCTCCAACCTAACGACCTAAATATTAGTTTGCAACGTAGTTAGACCTTTAGTCAATACTTTATTGCTTGTGGAAATTAAACCATTTTCGCTGCATCGTCACTTACTAAAGAAAAATTTTGTAATTTCGAAAAAAATATTTAATATTTGATTATATTTATGCATGACTTCATACAGGTTTAATTTAATTAATTTAAAATACAAAAAGGTGGTTCCCGGAGACTTCCTTACTTGCATTAGACCCATTTGTGACGGAACACCGTGTGGTTTTATGCCCGGTTCCTATAATAATCAAGAAACGATTCGTTTTGTTTACGGACGGTAAAATTTCGTTGGATTTTAATTGAAAATTTTGTTTGTTGGATAGATTCCGACATACCATTTCACCGTTAGCCACACACGTCGCACACATAAAAAAAGAAAAACAAGTTCAGTATTTTTTCCTCTGCTAATCAACCGGTTTTCTTTTGTTTGTTTAGTAGCTTTTGACGAGCTTTAGTGTATCATTAAGAAAAATAATTGGAAATAGTTTTCCCTGGCTTTCTTATTAATTACTTTTTTATTAATAACGTTTCTCATTAATAACGGCTTTCCCGCTGCGGCTTCGTTGGTATAAATGTTATATTTCTATCCCTCGGGAACTCGGGAACTTTTCTGTTTGAAAGGTATCCTTGTTTGTACCCCTGATTGCTATATGCTATATATTTCCTGATGATCGGTTTATTTCTATCTATTTATTTATCAACAAATTCACTTTCGCATTTATAATACTAGCTGTTGCCTGCGACTTCGTTCGCGCGGAAATTTTGTAGCCTATGTGCTATTCCAGACTATAATCTATCTAATCTATCTCTGTGTCAAATTTCATCCAGATCCGTTTAGTCGTTTTTGCGTGAAAGAGAAACAAACGTCCATCCATCCTCACAAATGGCCACCTTTATAATATGAGTAAGATAAGATTAGGTATGATTTTTGTCTAGTTGTAATAGGTGGCCATACACTATTACTAAAAATTCTAAATCTATCTAAATATATTAATGTTACAGTTCTACAGATTCCCACAAATGTGGGGTTACTAGGTGTGTTAACCTCTATGACAGTCAACACACCGGCTATAGAGCTTGACATTTCGTTCACTGTGTTTGTTGTACATGTAAAAATGCATGATACGATAGAATATGGTCAATAGCTCTCCTGTCCGGCTTCTCGAACTTCAAATAACATTATTAACCCTTTGACCGTCAGAGCGTAAATGCATCAGCGTGTCGCCCACGCCAAGCCAAAAATTCATCTGAAATAGGTACCTACAAAAATTGACAGTCAGCAATAGCCGACCGTGGCGTTCAAAACGTCAATAAATGTTATAAAATAATTATATTCCTATTTTAACTGTATACTCAATAATTATTAATTGAGTAAGCGAATGAAATATTATACGTTTTGCAAAGCATATACTTTGAATCATCATTGTTAAGAAGAGGCAAGATAAATATGAATGTTAGAACGTATTTTTTTAATCAAACTAATAATTTATAGATTACATTTGAGCTTGCATATCCATAAAGATACATAATAAGATTGTAAGTTGTTAATAAAGAGTTCTCGTAACTTTTTAAAGCTTTGTTTTCTCTCGCTGACTGTAGGATACTTACAGCACAGTACAGCATTGCGAAACTGGTAAGTAATATAAATGTAGTTTCTGACATTCCAGATTGTCCCATAACCATACCATATACCAAGTAAAAGCATACTATTCAATTATGTTCACCCGCGTAAGTCCCGATCTCGTGGGAATATCGGGATAAAAAGTGGCCTATATGTTAATCCAGGTCCCCAGCTATCTACATACCACGTTTCATCGCAATCGGTTCAGTAGTTTGGACGTGAAAGAGTAACAAACATCCATACATACATACATCCTCACAAACTTTCACGTTTATAATATTAGTAGGATGTCCCATTTATTTATTTTGCCACTGTTTTCGTATTTTACCAAAAATAATATTGTTAATATGCTTTTTCTCTGTGGCGGTAAAGCTTGTCATTATATGGATACATCAATAGGAAGCCAAAATCATTTACCATTCGGACAACATGCGACAGTGAAGCTAAATACCTATTTCATTCACTGAGTGTATACGGAAAATTTCTTTCATGAATGAGTGTGCTTTCAGTTTTTAATTTCTAAAACCACATAAAATACTATTTACCTACCCGGCCACGCGTTGCTGTGGCTAAGTACTTATCAATAAAAAATATTCAGACTATCAATTGAGATAAAAACTATCCTATCTCTCAAGTTGGACCAAACTGCAAAAAGTGTGCAAAATTTCATTAAAATCGGGTCATTAGTTTAGGACAGCTCATCTATGACAAACAACGTGACACGATTTTTTTATATATAAAGATAACAAAAGAAGTAAGTTACCGTTAAATAAGATACATTTTGAACTATCTTTTTTGTTCAGCGATATATTATTCATACACATTTTTACAAAAAAAAACAACCTGTTTGTTTGAGACTTCCGATTTTTACGTGGTCCCTGTTTTGTGCCTTAAAATCAGGGTAGGGGATGGGAGATTCCTGATCGAACTAGAGCATAATGATAAGTACTTCGACTCTCAACCAGTAGTACCTACTAGCGTAGAGCTTGCTGGCGAGTAGGGTATTTGCACAAGGTAGATCCTCTCTTTATTAGAGACAGGATACAGTTTAAGACCAACGACAACATTGGTGTGACCAATGTTTCTAGGCTTAACTCCGCTGAAGAGTTCCACTATACACCTTTTGGCTCCATCATCAGTTCAGCTCCAAGATGCTATATTATAGTATTGTCATCCGAGTTTCATTTCGATACGACAGTTAGAAGTATGTAGGTTTAAATTGAGTTCCAAGTTAATTTAAGAAGAACATTTACACAAATTAATGTGTATCTATTTTTGCTTGTACAAACATTTGGTCTCAAACTGTGCTGACAACTTATTCACTTTATTATCCATGAAACTCAATTTCTCGAATGTGACAATCTAATATCTAATGAATATTAATACACATCACATATCACTGAATGTACATACAGGCTATTGTTGCCTTTGAAAGTCCCTGAAGCTACTTTAAGCATAACTTGTCAAACTTTGACACTTGCCAAGTTTGAGCATATTTGCATCGTGATTGGATGCTTTTGATGTCAAAATTAATGACATGGCTCATTTTATAAGTTTGCACAATTAAGTTTAGTTCAAGTTCACTTCATTTATGTAAGATGTTAGTCAAACTGAATTTTAAACTAATCGGGAACTGCCAATAATTATAAGTTTAAAGTATCATAAACAGTGAAGAATGACGTTGATATTTGTTAGACAAAGCTTATAATTTTTTTATTTTAAGAAATTTACGTACCAGAGCTGGCGTAGACCTAGATTTCGTCAGACATATTTTGCTCCCACATTTATATGGGGTCGAGTCTATCGCCGTTTACCATGCACTTTTTTAGATTCAGATAATTTTCTAACACAATGAGAATTTATCCAATACTAATTTAAATATTATTGGAACCTGTGCAATGATTTATTTCAACTTCAGTGATAAAACATAGGTAATTTTTGAACATATCAACTTGACTTTATCCTAAGCCTAATTCTCTCTCAACTGTAAGTTAACACAGAAACAAAATCTAAACAAAATCATTAACCCTCCTTTCTAAATACATAATTATTGGACCACCTTTATAACGTAATAAATATTAACTTCGATCGTGATCAAGTAAATGTCAAGTTGTGTGCTGACATTTGAGAATGTCCAGCCGCATGAGTAATTTTACATTGATATGGGTCGTGTCGTGATGTACCTGAGTCTTGGCTGCTTTGTCTTTTTGATGGTTGAGTGGATATTTGAGACTACAAGTACTGCTTGTTATGTTATAATATTCTCCTGTAATTAGGAAGGACCCTTTTCTTGGAACATGTAACCATTCACTGTTTATTCAAAGACATGTAAACCACTTAAATGCTACAAGCTCTTTAGAACATTTATGAACATGTTAGTTTGTTTTTCACGGGAATTTCCTTTGTAAACATGCGGCGGTTGTATGGAAAACCCGACTAGTTTGTTCCAAGTTAGTAGGCCCAACAGGGCCTAGTTTAGACCATTTGTCAAGGAGCGTAGCGACCTGTGGGGTCAGTGTGCGCTGCACTCACAAAGTGCTTTTATTAGACCTTCTGGGTTCTCTAAAACACACGTGAGTATATTTTTAATACCTATGAATACCACTTTAGCTAGTTTTTAAGTATTCTAAGGTATGCGTTAATTCTTCACCATACTTCTATTACACAAGTTTTATTGCATCAACAACATTTCGGCATTTGCTGTCGGACTGAGTTTAAATAAACATTTAGAATTTTATCAATTATGCTATCCGAACTTGTTCTTTGTTTAGAAATAACTTGGAGGTTTCGCTTATTACATTACACACTCCAATCCTTTCACTGTACACGTTCCTCTCTATTTACCTCGGAGATTACAAACGTAATCGGATTTTGCTTAGACATATAAATAGCACACATACACATCTTCAGTAATTACATTTCAATTACTTCAGATTTGCATTTGTACGATACTATGAAGGAACATCTGATAAAAACTAAAAAAAAAAAAAACCGACTTAGCAAAGGGCACTGAAAAGAAAGAGTTGCGGAAGAATGCAATGGCGGTTCTCGCTTCCTCGATCATGGGCAAGCAGTGGACCACCGGGGTGGTTTTTAGTTGGTAAGAGTTCGACACACCCCTTCTTCAGCCCAGCAAAGGGCGGAGGACATCCATGAGGATCTTCCACCTCATACAAAAAAAAAGGGCACTGAAAAGAGAAAAATAATCTATTATAAACTTAACTGAAAAGACTAAAATGTAGCACTTTTAATACTATAGATTACATTATAAAGGCACTAGGTACTAGTGATGCAAGGAATGTCGATTTTTCACATTCGCGAATGCGAATATTTATCTCTAGTATTCGCGAATGAGAATGTTGACTGTTCAACTAAAGAGCGATCAAAATGTACGAATGGCTTGACATTTTGCATCGGCATTTATTGACCCGAGGTATAAATTGAAATTTTTATAAAGTATGTGATGAAGAATTTCTTTTTTTTTGTATTGTGAATGACGAAGACTTCTGTGATGGATGGTTAGAAAGAGATTCTCCAGAGAATATTTGGATACTGCACCACTCCACCAACCACCAACAAGAGTACCACTGAAGGAGTTTAACGCTAGACTGCTATACACACCTCAGTTTGTTTTTGAGTTTATATTTCATTATCTTTAATTGGTACAACAAAAATGTATAAATAGCGGGCTCAATATCACTTGTAAGTGTAGGATCGTCAACGATTCACATAGCACGTCTTTGAAACGAATCCAAACACCCGAGGTGGTATCCAGGTATTCCCGCCCAGAGACGACAGCTGTACTCCATATGAGGACGGATTTCTGACTTATATAATAGAAGTCTTTGCCCCGGGATAAAGTACCTCTTCGCTCTATTAAGCACACTGAGCTTTTTGAATGCCAGCTTGATCTTGCCTTCTAAGTGACATCGAAACTGTAAATGTCCACACTGAGTATCCCAATACTCTCTAAGATGATATGGATATGAATGTATTGGTCGTGGTGCCAGGTAGAGCATAAAATTCTCAACAAATTTTGTTTTAATTTTTTTTTATGCATTTTATCATTTTTGCAATAGAGCGGGCGTAAAACAAGAATGCAAGGTCAACCGGGGGTCCCGGTGAATAATACCTCGTATAAAGTTACTAAATCACTATAATATCTTTTAGCAATACCTGTATTTAATTTTATTTAGCGTATCTCGAAAACGGCTCTAACAATTTGGATAAAATTTTGTATTTAGATTAGGTTAATAACTTTTTAAGTCTATCATCTTTCTTGAAAAAACACAATTACCTTGAATGACGACGCGGACACGAGTTTTATGAGACCGTTGAGACAACATTTAGAATGCCAAAACAATCGTTTATACGAGTTTCCAACTTATTATCTCTCATTCGGAGGTTGACCCGTTTTTTTTGACATAATTGACTGGATTAATTTTTAATTAATTCTTTATTTAAAATATTTTTTGTTATGTCGCACATTAGTCTGTTTAGTTAAAGTTTAAGAACTGCCCGTTTTGCGTACCAGTAAATTTGTTCTGCTATTTGTTTGAGAATGCGAATATTCGTTACATCACTACTAGGTACCAACTAGTCTGTTTGTACTCGGTACCAAGCCCTAAACGCAAAAAGCAATATGTACTTACAAAAAGCAATACTTAGGGATATAAACAGCTTAATTAAAAACGGAATATAATTCTATTGAAATATATAAATATATTGTGAATTATTAAAGACGTTGGTCTGATAAATTTGCAATAGGAGATTATGTGCAATAGTCAAAATATGCAAATTTATCACCGACGTCATAAAGCATTCAAAATTAATATCTTAGTCTGCCCGTTTGGCTTGTTTTGCTCAGCATGAAGCCCTGGACCTAGCTTATCTACCAAGTACTTATTTAGCTTGGTTCCGACTTCAAACAGACCAGTATGTACCCAGTGTACCTAGTACCTATTATATTAAGTTTGTAAGTATGAAGTCGCTTTAACTTTTACGGTACATAGTACCTACTCGGAGAGACGGTATTTAAGACATTATTTACTGTTATGTAAGTTACCGAACTGCAGAACGTAAGATTATATTAACTTTAATAATGCCCGGTTCTTATAATCAAGAAACGGTTCGTTTTGCATACGGACGGTAAAATTTTCGTTGACAATTCAACGAAATTTTACCGTCCGAAAGCAAAATAATTTTTTGACTAACCACATTGAGAGCTCTTGATATTGCGTCTAACAAGTCATTTCTTTGAAAAAAAAAAATACATTTACATTATACATAATAATCTCTACTAAGGGGGGATAATAATAGTACCTATAATTGAATTAAAACACTGAGTTATTATTACTAGCGTGTAGAGTAGACAACACGAATAGTACTTGTGCGCCTCACGAGCAATGCGGGGTGCGCGGGGAGTAGGTTATGGTGTCAAAGGTAAAATGAAAACTGTTCAGATGTGACACATATATCTTTTTCTCTTGATTTCTGCCTACGCGATTTACTTACCATGGTTTATTTATTTAGAAAATATATGTAAGTAAAACAAATTCATTTTGGTAATAAAATAGAGTTTATTTTCCTTTAAACAAGTTTGGTATACTTCTTTCGGCGGTTAGAAAAATAATCATTGCTGACTTAAGCTTCGTGTTTTAAACGAGTTGTTGTATATTTATGAATTATACTTCGAATAAGATGAATCTTATGATTCAATGTAAGAGGGTGATTGTAAGCATGCTAGGTTAAACAAGTAAATACTTCTTTACCATTAATTAATCCAAAGTGTTTCACATTAGTTCATGTTCAACGTGTGAATTGAATACAACTTGGTAATTTTTTGGAGCCTAGAGGCAAGTTTCTGTTTATTACGCTTATTAAAAGAATGTATATCACTTTTTTTTTTTACAGAAATGATATTTATTTTTATGAAGGTAAATCAGGTTTTCATAAATGTATTGGCACGCTACCCTCATTATATTAATTTCTTTAAATTTCTGCCTCAGTGAATCACGATCGCCTAACTACCACCACTTAAGCTTGGAATAACTCAATTATTATTTGATCACTGAAACGTCTCAAATCCATTTTTCTCTAGGTATGAAGGTTTTTATTTCATCACGAAACAAAAAAATTCAAACCTGAAAAGCATTGTTTCATTACTCCGTGATAAGTTCCTAATATTTTAGGATATTCTAGGCTATATGTTATTTAATATTCTAGGCATTGTCTTATTTTTTTTAAATGGCTGGAGCAACTAAATCAGGTTTGCTGTAACAAATTAAGAACAAAAAGCATTAAAATTAACCTATTCTAAATTTGATTCCGCTATGTTGACAATGCCAGCTTAATGGACGTCAAAAATGTCACCACGTTGACATTGACGCGGTTTCTGAAGGCTTCGTAGTACACAGGCGCAAAGAGAAAGATTATTGGAAACATTGATATCTACTTGTATTCTATCTCATTCTCTCGCAGGCTAAATCTTATTTATGAATGTTTGTCTTGTTTCTTTTTAGTGTGAGTTTTCGTTTCATGAAATTTCAAATCACAACGATTCTAAAGAAGTTTCACTTCAATAAATATATTTGTTTTCTTAAAATCCCAAAGATAAGACCTCTTTGCTCAGAAAGACATTATCTTTCAATCAAAAAGTTTTTGGTTTTCAAGGGGTATTTCTTTAAAATCATCTGATAACATTTTATTTAATGCCGGATGGAAAGTAATTTGATTTTACTTTGGATATTTTTTTTGGGCAGAACTCAAATCCCTTTTCATTGGCCCATTGAGTAGGATCATTGTTTTGTTTTCGAGTTGGATTACACTGATTGTGATATCCGTTTAAACAATTGTGATTTATTGTTACATTGGCCCTTTAATTTCTATTCTCATTTTTTATTTGTTTTCTGCTAGTTTGGGATCTAATGCAAGATTAGATTATTCATTTTTACATTTGTTTTAAATAATACCAGGCATGTCTATTAAAATTTTCGTTTACATATTTACCGCCAATTTGAATTTGGAACTGTTCAATATTCGAATTTGTTTCAATTCGGAATCTTAAAACAATTGAAAGTATTAGGATTAATGCTTTTGTTTAGTCACAGCGTTGTTTCGAATCTGTAAGGTCACGTACGAGAATGCATCTTTCTAAGGAAAATGTGCTTGCAATAATTTTTACAACTTTTGGAGGGGCCTAACACGGTTTCAGTGTTTCGAAGAGCTAACATCTGTGTTCCATGATGAAACCCCATGTCTGCAGACTGTCGTACGCTGGTATTTAGAATTCCAGCGAGGACATACCAGTTTTCTGATGTGAGTGTAGGGCGTCCAATATCTGCTTTTACTGAAGATAACACCATTGCTGTGAGACAATAAATTTTTGAAGATCGTCACATATCGAGAGTTAGAGGTGTTATTAGGCAACGAGCCGCTTGTTGTAAGAAAGCTCGTAAGCCGTTGGATGCCGCATTTGCATTCCGACGATCAAAAGGCGGCCCGCGTCAGATGGTGTAAGAAAACTCTACAAAGGTTTAACCGAAGACAGTCAAATCACGTCTACGACATCATCAGTGGTGACAAATCTTGGATCTATGCCTACGATCCTGATTCTAAACAGCAGTCTACAATCTGGGTCTTCCAAGAAGAGCCAAAGCCGACTAAAGTTGTTCGCTCTCGAAGCACTTCAAAGAAGATGGTGGCCACGTTCGTTGCAAAAAACGGTCATGTTGCGACGATTGCACTTGAAGATCGTAGAACGGTTAATGGAGAATGGTATACCACAAGTCATCGCCAAATTTTGGAAATCTAACCCAAAGCGACGCATCATCCTACAACATGAAAACGTAAGATCACACAGCGCTCGTCAAACGATTCACAATTTTAAGCAGAAAAACGTAGAAATTCTTGACTATCCTCCGTACAGTCCCGACCTAAGCCCTAACGATTTCTTGACATATCCTAAAATTAAGAAAAATCTTCGTGGTCAAAGGTTCAGTCCGATGAAGAAGCCGTCGACGCTTTCAAGTCAGCCATATTGAACACGCGAACACACTCTGGAGTGGAATAAATGTTTTAATAACTGGTTCGAGTGAATGGAAAAGTGTATTAAACTACGTGGTGAATACTTTGAAAAATAATAAATAGTACTATAAGGTTCTAGTTGTGTTTTTTTCCTTAAACGACAAAACTTAAAAGGCATGCCTCGTATCAGTAATTATTAAATTACACAAATATGAACATAATTATGTAAGTCGGTACATGATTCACAAACATGACATTATTATATAGGGCACACTGAAAGTTCTGCATTCCTGGCCGCTCATAAATGGTTGAATTTCGAATGTTATATTTTTTTAAACATAAGAAACTCAATCATTGATTTAAAAAATATTGGCGGGAAATCGCGTATAAATTGTTTTTATCACAAGTTGAAGTTCGTCGTCCGTAGCAAAAATGAAATTAACGCTAAAAGATTTCAGGGCGATAATTTTTTATGATTTTAAAAGTTCACTGACTCCGCAAGACTGCATTGCTCGTCTTCAAAATGCTTTTGGGAGGGAAGCATCTCATTTAAGCACCGTAAGGCGTTGTTACGCAGAATTTGATCATGGCCCGTGGTTCTCTCCATGATGAAATTCGTGAAGGTCGGTCCTCAATTGCGATCACTGAGGAAAATGTGGCTATTGTCAGGTAACTAATTGAAGAAAACCAGCGTATCACCTATGAGGAGATTCGAGGATATTTGGGGATTGGTATGAGCCAAATTCAAAAAATCTTACATCAACATTTAAAAGTTAGAAAACTTTGTTACCGCTGGATTCCTCATGAACTCACCCCAGAACAAAAACGGACTCGTGTTGATTGGTGTTAAAAAAATGTTGTCAAAGTACGATCACGGACGTCCAAATGCTGTGTATGTGACAGGACATGAAACATGGACATATTTTTATTTATTTATTTCTCTTGTACACCTTTAAGTAGTAAATAGTGCAAAACAAGTTACAAATGTTAAGGTATAACAATCGGCGGTCTTATCACACGGTGATTTCTTCCGGACAACCTTTGTACGGATATTGTCAAATATAATTGAGGGTAATCTGTGGTGTACTAATATAAGGTTATGTTAAGATATTATATACTTAATACTATATATATATTGTTTCATGCCGGAAAGCAAGTCGTGTTCGAAGGTGACCGCAAACCAACAAAATTGAGCCAGTCGAAAAACGGAGGCAAAAAAATTATTGCGATTTTTTTCTCCCGCACGGGTTTTGTCTGCACGATCCCACTTGAAGAAAAAAGACAATTAATGCTGTGTGATACACTACCATTTGTTTGCCCAGTGTCTTTGAAAAAGTTAGGGAAAAACGATCAAGAAAACGCATCCTATTGCACCATGACAATGCTTGGCGCCCACCGCGAATAAGACAGTAATTTTTGGCTTCTGAATAGGTAGAGCTAGTGACCCATCCCGCACATAGGATAGACTTGGTACCATGCGATTTGTTTATTTTCCCGAAAATTTAAGATTTGATGAGAGGTATGACATTTACGGGGCCGAAAAAGACCGTCATATCTTTCAACCAGCACGTGAAAAACATGCCCTTAGACCAATTTTCCTCATGTTTTCAAAAATGGTTTGACCGAATGAAAATGTTATGGAGAGTACTTCGAAAATCAGTAAATATATTACTTTACATGTAAATTGTTTTATTAATGAGTTACGCAAAACTTTCAGTGTACTCCACGTATTACTTTAATTCATTCATAGACTGAAGTTAAATACACATGAATTAGTTACATATGAAGCGGTTTAGGTCCACTTTGGCTCAGAACAAAGTTGTTAGCGATGTTAGAATGTTTTGTTGAACCAGATATATGTTTTACTCGCTTCCGTTTAAACTGCAACAACTACTAGCAGTAGTGTAGTCTATTATTATTCCAAACACATTAACGTTTACAACTCCTTAACATACATGGTCGTCTTGTGTTCAATGTCATGCAATGAAATCATATGGTGATCTTACGACGGACGCGGCGGGGCGGCAATAAACGTATAGTTAAAAATATCTTCGTTGAGTCCCGCTAACTAATAAA
Organism: Euplagia quadripunctaria; assembly: GCA_963859945.1. NCBI lineage: Eukaryota > Metazoa > Arthropoda > Insecta > Lepidoptera > Erebidae > Euplagia > Euplagia quadripunctaria. The sequence goes on from OY982585.1 coordinate 8,618,729, forward strand.
TCAATTGAGTGCGCCTTTGCGAACTTGACCCATCGTAAAACTGTAACGATACGCTCCTTTCGCACTTTTCAAAACAGACATTGTCAACGGAATAACGTTTTTATTTTGCTCACATTAAGTTCTATTTCAGGTTAGGATTATCTTGGAATTCGACTCCAGCTTCCTCTTCATTTAACTCTCAACCATTGTTGTTGCTTCATTGGGTTCAGAATTGCATGAGGCCATTTTGGCATTCATTGATTCCTTTATCCCACCTTGCATCTCTTGAATGGAATATTTTTGCTCGCATTGTGGGTACTTCATATGTGTCGTATTGGAATCGTGCCAAGGGATTTCCGTGATCGGATACAAATAACACTTTACTTTTTTAGTTCTCGTCATTTAAGTATGTTTATTTCATTCGAATGATGTTCGGTGCGCAAATAACTGAATATAATACGAGATATTACTTTTATATAGATACGTTTAACGTTAAACATACCCGGGAATCTTATTCTATTGAATTAATAGAGCTATAATATGGGTTCATTCTGTATGAGTTTACCATCTAGCTTCATTCCTTTATCACTTCTAACTTTACTGTGAAACACGATACAACAATTATTCAAATATTTTTTTTTTTAAACAATCGTCACAGCCTCTTTTACGTTATTCCTTGCAAAACGGTTCAGTGATCAATTAAATTAAATTTCTGAAATCCTTAGCCAGGTAGGTTCAGTTTCAAATACCACGCAAGATCTGGTTCATCCGACCTCAGTAGCTCTTAATAGTTATTACAAATGTCATGTAATATTTGTATGCATACGCAAGAAAAGCCGAATGGAGAACTCTTAGTCTTTTAAACGATTTATAACTACGCTTTAATATCACTTAATCGTTTAAGCTTCATAAAAGACGTTTATAGTCAATAATTATTTTATACAGACGTCGTTACACAGTACCTAAAGAGCAAGTAATTGTTTGTACATAGTTCATCACCTAAGTGAAGTGATTTAGAAAGTTGGAGTAATCATTTAACACTTACTTAGGTGATTAATTTCTCAATTACTCGCTAGGGCACTTAAATTCTAAATTAACAAGCCGGTAATTATAAGACCGGTTATTCATTTTAAGATTGAACATCACAATTGTAGCAAAATATTCAGATTTTGCTTCGTAGACTGTAACCGGTACAGTGTCAGGTCTGTTATGGGTTTAAGATGCTTCCTTTGGTCGGTCTTCCACTTCCCACAATCCAGCAAAAGCTGTAACCTTCCTCTTAACCTGTTCATTTAGGCGATCAACAGGTTACGAGGAAGTTTCAAAAACCTTCCTCTTAACATTTACGTCTATAATAACCCTTTTCCCATCTACTTTAGCGATAAAGTTAAGGGTTTCTTTACGTAGATTTCTTCCTCTATTCTCAATCCTATTTTCTTCCAGCCAGGATTTCGACTGTACCTTTCAATCGCACCACTATTGAACCCGTCTAACGAATCACTTTTCTAATGTATGTATATTTAAGTACTTATTCATCAAAATGTATGCACTATAGAGCCTTAAGTAATTCAGTAGGACAAACAGTTATCACACGCACAAGTTTTTCTGACATGATGTTTACACAAAATATTGTAACTACGTAGATGATTCTCTGATATGTTTTTATCGTGTTTTTTACTACCTTGAAATTCAGTTTCAAATAAATTGAAACTATTTTGATTCGAATCCAAAACAAATAATTTTTGTATGAACGTCAGCACAGCCAACGATATTACGTAAATTTTCAGTTTGAGTATTAGACAGCCGATTTGATATATCCTCTTCAACTGCCATTTATCATACGTACGCATTGATTGTGAGTAGCTTTCATTCAAAACTATTCCTCAATATACTAAAACAATAATAAAACACTCGATATAACGATTTGAAGTAAGCGAGAATATAGACTAGACATACCTGTCTAAAGATACTCATGTACAAACGTTATAAAAGAAGAGCTAATAGTAAATATCCATCAATGTTTCACTGGCTTCTAAGAGTATCAGCGAATACGCCAATACCTCGATAGACATATGACGTAACAGTATAAACATGTCGAAAATATGAAAGAGAAAATGAAGAAAATATAGATATAAGATGGCTAGCATACAAAAGTATTTCGGTGACGTATTAAAAACGTTTGAGCCTAATCTCCGTATAATTATAGCGACAGGAAACGTATGTCTATCGTATTTTGACGCCCTTGAGACATTCGCTATTTTGAACGTGCGAACATATATGAATGGTAGTTTCATTGATACATAGCGAATGGGTGTGTCTAGTTTAATGGTTTAGCTTTAGATAGAATGTTATATTCATAGTTGTTCAATGTTTTGCAACTATTTTCTCTATTTGGTTACTCCGTTATTTCAGTAACTCTTTATACCATTCATCGAAGTTCAGCGCTAATATTACTTTATTTTGTAACGCAATATTATCGTTAACTTCCCTTCATTACTTAATCAAATTTAGAATTTGATTATAAAACTTTCAAAAGAACCAAGACTTGAACATGTTTGGCTTTTTTTATTGTGTTTGTTGAAAAATTGTTTATGCCGAAACGTGATAATGTTTGTTGTTTACAGGTTTGTACAGTCGATTCGTCGTTATTTGATTTGCGTAATACGTCAACCATAAATAACGACGCAGTATAGGCATAACTTATCAAAATAGAGTTCATTTATATTCAAATTTCTTGAGTAACTCTACCAAATACTTGGTACTTCCAAAGTAAAATAAAATTACATTGTTTTGTTTTATTGTTGGCTATTATGAATAGGGAAACGTCAGACGCAGCATTTTCCAGTTTGTGCACGCCAATCGCGAACCTTTCTTACCCAGCGGTTGCCACTTTTTCTGCTATATGGCATTAAAATGGGCACATTTTGTTAATGACATGAGCTATGTCGGTTACTTTGGTTCTTCTACATTTAAAATATATCTTGGAGAAAAACACTTAAAATTGTCCTCCCTACAATCCTTTGGGCTTTGAGGCTTATTATGAAGCGTGTAGTTTATGTTCTGACAGGTATATGAATGAACCACCCCATTCCACCCATTTCTCACTGGGTAATCGTTAGCTACGACTACGAATTTTTAGAAAGAGCTGCCTCTACCGGGTGAACCTTTGAACGTAATTTTGTTACTTTGACTGATTTAAGTTGTCGTGAGAATTTGATATTTGTAATGCCTCCTCGAAATTTAATTTATAAATAAAATTCATAATAGTTTTTGTTCGAGTAAACTTTAAGGTTAATGAGAAGTAAATTTGAAAATAATGCTTGAGTGTAAGAGCCGTCATGAGATGCGCTAAAGCTAGCAAAGGTTCAGAAAGCCTGTCTGTTGCATTCTTATTGTAATCTCTTCGATTCCAACATTGGGTGTAATCTATTTGTAAATGAGAATGGTCCAAGATATTATCGATGTTTGGAGTATTGCAAGGAAGACGCGTTCCTATCTGTGTATGGGTATAATGTTTACGTAATTTTCTTTAGCTTTGTAATACCTTTCTTATGTATTTTTTAATGTCTTATGTATTTTTTATTATTTTATGTATTTTTTTTCGTGTAAATTTATATGTATAGATACTTATCGTTTCTATCAATCCTCGATTACGCCGATGCCAGCTATCTTGATCTTACTGAAGACCACGTTAATAAACTTGAGCGACTACAAAACGTCTGCATCAGGTTTATATTTGGCTTACACAAACATGACCACATTTCTGAATTTCGTGTTAAGCTCAAGTGGTACCAGTACGGCCGAAATGCTTATTTTATACTTACTTATAGAGCCTTACTTTACAATATTTTGTTTGATCCTCCTACTCCCACCTATTTCAAAGAACGTTTCGAGTACCTTAATGAAACATTTGCGAGGCTCCTGAAATTATCGGAAAATTAGCCTGAAAATACCATTGCACTCCACAAATTTTAATATCCTTCACATATCTTCTGTGGAAGGAATGCTTTGCCTAAAACTCAATCAATAACTGCATGCAACGTGCTCAATCAATAACTCCTTTTTTATAATTAGTTACTAATCACTATCTGTCATCATAGCTACATACATATAATCACTGACAGTATTGGATATATGTATATATTTATTTTATAAAAGGATGTATATAATATAGGTTGCATGAGCTTGTATTCTATGTTATATGTCCTACGTAGTATACAGATTCATGTACCGTCGGTCCCGGTTTGCCATATGAACATTCGTTACGGGTAGTTGAAGCCCTAAAAAAAGTCCGAGAACCTGGTCTAACTACAGAATTTCGATATCCCCAATACTTGGGTTGTGGAGGTCTGATGGCAGTCGCTTCACTGCGCTTTTTTAAAAAATTCCAAGTATTATATTTCTGCTCTAAAATATTTTGACAAGAAGTTCCCAAAATTTATCAACGCGTTTGCAACATCCAACCCCTCCGCGTCAATCAACAATCTGTCTCTTGTCATTTTCTGTTTGAGTGTCAATTTAAAGAGCTTAGAATTAAAAAAGAAGTGAAGTCAACGTGGGCAATGTGGGGCATGTCACCGATGAACCAACCCGATGTCAATTTATCTATTAAATAACAACATGAACTACAAATATCACAAATTACAATTGTATATTATGAAAGCAAACGCAAATAATAGTAGTGCGAATGTGTTTTTTTTTTATGTTACTGGTACTAGTATGAATTCTGTGTCTATTCTGGGAAAAAAATATTGTTTATTCAGTAAAACAATAAAATTTGCCGTACAATTCGCATATTAAAGCATTCGACTTCTTCGTACTTCAGTTATCCTAAAATATTATTTCTCGGAAAAAATGTCGCTGACGTCCAAATGTAAATATTCCTAAACAAAAATAAATACAATTAATTATGAATTTAAATATTGCGCCTATAAAGCAAAAATAAATAAATATTGCTTTTTCTTCATTGTAAGGTGGGCGAAGTACAAAATGAGCTCATGAATGAATATTTTTGAATTTGATCAACTCCATGGATGGGAGACACTGGATGCCTACAAGTAATTTACATACTACTTAGCACTTGCTTTTAATGTATTTATGCTTTGCTCCGCCTTCGAAATGCATGGACAAGCATTATGTATTAAGTTTTTGCTTTGTAGCCGCAATATTTCGGCTTGTTCAATTCGATTTTTAGAGATTTTTATTTATCTCTGTAATAATAAATTGTAAACTTAACAAAAATAAATGTAAAGAAAAGGGTACCCACGTATCATTTTACTCTAGATATGCATAGTAAAACAAAAAATATGGCCGCATAACGAACCAGTTACGTTACACCAATGAAATTTCGGATGTTTTGTATCAGCCCACACTATACCCAGGATGTTGCTATTTGATAAACGCAAGTCTCGCGTGGGAAGCTTGATTGTTTACGTCCTTTGACGCCATTTTGTTTTTGTTTTCACGAATGAATGAATGCTTTCGATTAAGTGATTGGCAGCGATGCGAATTAGGCGTATTCGAAGTTGGAATTGGAAGTTTTTACATTGATTTCGTTAGGCTCTGATCAGTAGTTCTTCACGATTTAAGATGCTTTTAAGAACATATTATTGCTGCTTGTTGTAGAATTGGATGACTGTATGGCTGACGTGGTGGTTTAAATGGTCATCCAACTAGATGTTGACCGAGAGTAATGGGTTCGGTTGTCAGACAGGACAACAGATTTTTGTTTTGAGTGTACTTTGGGTCTCCTTGCCCTTTTCCCTAATTAATCGAGGTTGGCGCAATGTGTTTTCTTCTTCCATTCTCCTCTATTATTCGTCAGTTCACTGCTTCCCTTTCAGGCCATATCCTCTTTCACGGAGTCCAACCATCCTTTCTTTGGCCGTGCACTAGTCTTTTATCCGTTAATTTCCACATATAGAACTCTTAACCACATTTTACTCATCCCTCCGCATCACATGTCCATACCATCATAATCAGTTGCTCCTCAACTTTCATCCACTGCAGCTACTCTCAGGCTCCCTCTAATGTATTCATCACTCATCTTGTTCATCGTAGTCACATCTTAACATTCGCATTTCAGTTACATGCAGGCGTTTCTCCTCCCCGTTGTCTTTGTTGGCCAAAATTCAGATCCGTTAACATTAATAAGTGAAGAGAATTCTTTGTACCCCTATTTAAGAAAATTTCGCGAGCGTAGTAACGTGAATTTTGAAATATTTACAGTTTATAATAAATAGAAGTGCAGAAAGCTAAAATGTTTAAACAATATGTCTTTCAACTTTAAAAGTTACGTGAAAACGGCTTAATGAAAGTACACGCGTCCAGTATATATTATGTGATTACCTGTTATGGTAAGTAAGTCTATACAATGACAGCTCAAGTTATATTGGCCAATGAAAAAACCATGGTCGATTTGACCACCACGCGATCCCTAGTATTGCTAAAGTCCTAAGAAGAAGAAGAAAAGAAGTCATAAGTCTTTTTCGCTATAAAATTTAAAAGCATTTTTAATAAGTGAAGAGGTTCTTTCTTCTTAGATTTTATTAATAAGATAAACAGGGAACATCTATAGGATAAACATGAACGGCTAGTGATGTAAGTTTTTCTATCCACCCCATTAACGTTTTCGCTGTACCCCTAACACACCTAACACCATCGTAACACTATCAATTTAGCTATGTTAAAAAAAAGATCTCCGTTTGCTATTCCAATATGGTATTGCCTGGCTAATTTTGAGAACGACAGAGCATAGTTTTACTTTTCTTTTTTGTAATGAGAGCAAAAAGTTTTTTAATAGAGTTTTTATTAATACTCGTTCTTGTCGCACTGAGTTGATAAATTCTTACAAATAGAGCAATCGCATGTTTGTAAATGTACCGATATTATTTCTAGTTTTGTTCTATCGAGATGATCTATTTTCACTAACAAAACTACAACCCGCCTATGTCTATTAATATTCATTCTAGACAGTCCAATGTATTCTAGGCTAAAATTCCACAATGCATGAATGGCCCTAATACACATTCGCTCTTTTATACGCGCAAAACCTTGTATGAGAAACATTGCCAATCGGATGCGACTATTTTAGTTTAGTAGGTCATTAAACGAAACGTGTTCACTGATGGCACGTTTTTGAAGGTGCGCTAAATTAATATAATGTAGATTCATACTTTTCATTGGTGGTGTATTAAGTAGAATTGTGACTTTAACGTGTAACCTGCATTTTGTATAGAATTTTATGGGCTTCCTTCATGCTGTCGACCTGACGTCACAACTCCACGAGTAGTAAACCCACGCATTTCAAGCTAGTTCAGGATGTAGAGTAACTTGAGTTTTTTATATTAAAACTAGCGACCCGCCCCGGCTTCGCACGGGTAGCACAGACATCTTCAACAATCATCAACATTTTTCAAACAAAACTTTAACAAATAATATACCTAAACCTTTCTCATGAATTGCTCTATCTATTGGTGAAAACCGCATGAAAATCCGTAAGTCTTAACAAAAGTTTATTTTAGTAACCTTTTAATATTTTATACATGTAGTTCTTGCACGAATTTTGAAAACAACTGATATATTATTATATTCCTGGCGCCTGAGACCGGCTGTCGGGGTGGTTTTTTAGTGGAAACACCACATACTCCTGGCTCCTGCGTCCCCGAGGAGCCGGAGATCCGAAGGGATTTTCCAGCCCGTCAACAAAAAAAAAAAAAAAGGCCTTAATGTCAGTATCCTAATCTAATCAATTTGAAATAAATTTTATTTTTTTAAAAGAAATATTAAGATAAAGCGTCTTAACTTACTATAAGCTATATCAAAAACTTAGGCTAATTGGCTGGCCTTTATAGCTACTTATTAAAATAAAACAGTTATATCAGTTATGCTGGCTTTACAGTTACAACGTTATTTTTAAAAGAATACTTGTCCTAAAGCTACGAAATTGCAAACGCAACTTTAAATTTTGTATACGAATTTGAATTCTACTTAAATCAGACCTTATTGTTTAATACAGAATAATTAGTCGCATAAATAGAAGTACGAGTCCATCTGCAACTTAATTTTTACTTAACTAATCTTTATTTTTCCTTACTCACCGTACTTGTTTCTTAAAGTAGGTATAAGAATTGCAATGTCCTATTAATTGAACATTTTATCTATCATGTCAACTCAAACTGCGAGAACCCAGTCCTTAAAGCCAACCCACGCAGAAAATAATAAAAATAAACTATTCCAGCAATTTGTGTCGATGATGAATGCGAGAGGATTTCAATGTAAACAAAATAAACTCCAACTCCCCCCTTCAAAACGCTTTGTCTCACGCGGTCAGTTGCATGCACAGAACTTGTTTTCCTGTTTCTGTGTTCGTTTACTGTGTCGTCGACTGTTTTGTTACGAGACTTCTGCGTTTGAATAATGTTTCTATTCTGAAAACGACAGATATATGTCGTAATAAGTAATACTCGTATGTTTTGGGTGTCGAAATTACTCGTCGCGTCAATTTTTTAACCACAAAAATTGTCTTCACCAATTTATTGAGTCCACTTGGCCGAACTTTTATCAAATCTTCTCTCTTCATTCATAAAAACATCAAATACCGCTTTAATTCATCGAATATTTTGTTTCTTTTTGTCTTATTTGAAGATAATTTTGTGAGAGACGAGAAACAAAAATTTTAGCATATCGAAGTGCTGACTATAAACACTTCAGTAGTCTCCGATAAAAGTACATAATATACAGATGGAAATAATTTCATACTTGGCTCTTCAATGAAGCTAAATTTACAGAGTTGTTCATAAATGCAGACTTAAAATAAACACAGAGTAATCGTAAGCCAAACACTCCATTCAGCCTCCCGCCAAAAGAGCAAAAAGGCATGACCGGTAATGGTTGCGTTCGGCGTCATCTGTTAACCGCACTCTGGACGCATCCGTTTCCGTTAAATATACTGGAATATGGCATGGCGTCTTTCGAATTCTTATCCTTTTATGTCCATGATCAAACGTTTGTTATGCCCAATTTATACTTTATGGTCAGAAATTTCTCCAGAAACGAGATATTTTTCCGCCAAAGACCCGGTGTCGATTGTCATTTATTTTGGCGGTGTATATTTTCTTGAGATGTATTTGGTATCCAGGGTTGCCAGTAAGTCACTACTGGTCACTAGTTTAAAATCGTGTCACTACAGATTTAATAGAATTTAGTACAAATTAAGAGTGCATGCACATTAATCTAAAAATATTTTGTTATTGTTTTTGAAATGCTAAAGCCACGATCATTACAGTAGTATGCAATAACTAGCTGTATTGAAAAAAAAAATGCTATAAGTAGGTACCTATTACATAATAATATTATGCTTACCATAAAAGATTAAGTTATGTACCTGCTTGTTCTTCAAATGTTTCGACTTTTTTCGGAACGTTTACCGTGTCGAACGTTTACCTATTAACTACTTATTTACAAAAAAAAAAATATTCAAGTTATTATCATAATAAGTTTAAGTATGGCATCTGTTTTAGTGTAATCAGCAAAATTTGTAATTGTACTTTAACATTTAAGTACTTGAAACTTTATTTTCCTCGAAGTTGAAAATAATTTGTTACTTTTTTGTTACAGGTACTTAATTCATCAATTTGGAGAAGGGTATTTATTTCTTATATCGAAAACTAAAGTCTTCAATACTAGTTAATCTTTAACAGGATCTACAACTTATCAGTTCGGATTAATAAAAACATTTCAGCCTACAATCAATTGACTGACTTTCGGGCATTATACAGACTTCCTCGTTCCGATTCTTATCAATATATTGATCCTGTGATTAATCGATTGATAAGATTCCGAAGTGTGTTTTATTACGACTATTCTTATCTATAGGACAGTGTTGTAAAATAAAATGATATCTAAGATAATGTTATGTGAATTGAACACAAAGGTAGGGTCTTTCGACCTGACTAGACGACCATCCCTGCCAGGCACCTGCCCAACAGTTGATATACTTATTTTCAGTACACATCAATGTGTACTAATCAGCCTAGGAAATGGCGCATGCGATTACTTTCTGCAAGATCAGTAGATACTAAATTATTTTTATGTACAGCCCACTAAATGTATATTAACATTCAACGTGCTTAAATGGTGTCTCATTGTTTTATCGATGTCCTACACTTCTACGTCACAAGGACTTGCCTAATTTGTCGTACATTAATGTCTCTAAAACGCACTTGGAATGTCTTTATGTAGACTTAACGAAGTTTCCCTTTGCGGTTGTTTGATTCTCAAGAATACTTGTTTAAAAACATTGTATTGTACCTACTGTTGGATTTTTAATTAAAACAAGTATTGTGTTTCTAAATGAGGCATTTTGCTTTGCGTTTGCCAGTAGTTCTTCAATTGAGTTAAATATAAGTGAATATTACTCGCCAACCGATCGAATTTTTGAACTTTATAACTCATAATAAAGAAGTGGTTCAATATGAATATGCTGATGATCTGATGACGAATACTTAGATAAATAACTGAACTTCTTAATGAACCATAGTAAAGTAACGATGATTGATGATATTACATACCGGTATGAGATATTATTTTGTAAAATAATTAAACGATCAAACATGTAAGGGGCAGAGGCATAGAGTTTGCAACGGGCGAGTAACACCGCAGCTGCGAATATTAAAAGATCGTGATATTAACTGCTTAGCTGACTTCAACGTTTGCAAGGGTTTTGTATTTTAGAGACAATCCCCGTTCTAGTAAATAATCCCCTATGCAACCATCTTTCTCTGTGATATTATTTTGGGCCTTTACAGCCATGCTATACATAGTATACATTTTTATGGTATAACGGGCAAACGGGTCACCTGATGGTAAATGACTACCGCCGCCCATGAGTACCTGCAACTCAAGAGTCACAAGTGCGTAGCCGGCCTTTAAGGTAGGTGTAGGGGAAAGGTGCAAGAGAGGGGCGGGAAGGGTTAGGGCCTCCGGTAACCTCAGTCACTCGGCGAAAAGCAATGCAAGCATTGTTCCACTGCCGGTTTTCTGTGAAGCCGTGGTATCACTCCGGTCGAGCTGGCCCATACGTGCTGAAGCATGGCTCTCCCACCCTTAAATGTGTCATGTTAATAGTTTTCTGTCATTGGGTCTTGATTGCCACTTTAGTGGTATTCAAAATTCTCTTCACACTGGAATCAAGAGTCAGCTTTCCTGTGCATGTCTGTTCAAATTATATATTAAGCATTAATGACTCTTCCAACCAACGCCCAACTGTGACCACGATCGGTGCAATTCGATCGAAACGTCGTCAGGTAACAAAAAAAGGTATTGTCCCTTGTAATTGCTATCGCGATAAAGTCCCGATTTACACATCTAATATGTATAGTCGCGAAAATTTAAAAACAATGAGTTATGCAGTGCAGTAACAGTGCAATTAACTGTCTCAAATGAAACACCGGTGATCGGACCCGCAGACAGAGCACAGATTGCCAGGAACCCGGCTTAGTACAGATGATTTATAGAATATAGTATTCTATTTATCAGCGGCTTCGCTGGCGTGAAATATATTTTTTTATCCCTCGGGAACACTATTTTTATGTATGAAAAGTGTGTGTCTTTTTCTGTACATATACCTGACAGGGCCATAAAGAGATGGTGGGATGAACTGGATGCTTATTGGGAAGATTGGCGGCAGAAAGCTGTAAACCGTAAGGAGTGGAAGGAGGGTCCGGAGGCCTTTGCCATGCAGTGGGACGACGTATATGCAAAATTTTATGATGATCGGGTGTTTGATTAAGGCTTGAAAGCACGACAAAAAACAAACTCACTTTCGCATACATAATACTAGCGACCCGCCCCGGCTTCGCACGGGTGCAATGATGATACTAAATATACTACAGAATGTCTTTATATACAACAATACAAACATGTTTTCTTTAGAGGTTACTCTTGAAAGAGCGACATATAATTGGCCATATGAAAAACACTCAACGCTCAAATCTAAGCCTGCAACCGCCGCAACTGCTATGTCCCTGCATTTTAAATCTGTAATATCTTCGAAAATATTCATTAAAATTACATGCTGTAAAAGGCCATTTTGATCTATATTAAATGCACAATGTATTTAAGGATAAGGATTACTTAATTGGATAAGGATTAATGCTGTATTGCTTAAAATGACTTCGTAAATAAGCCATTATTTCTTGTGAAAAGTAAAAGATAAAAAATGGTTATTGTGGGTTATCCCTAAGAGATAAACATATACCATCCCGGACTTTTTTGTAGAACTTTTTAAGTATGTACGTAAGTAAGTAAGTTTTACAATACTGTGGTACATTATTTTGACATATCTCGTAGGGTTCAGCCAGCGTTTGCAATGTAAACGCAAAAAAAAGTGTTTATTTACGACATCACATTAGAAACCTCTAAAGTTTTCAGTGTTTCTCTATTATATCATGCATGTATTATACATATAAACCTTCCTCTTGAATCACTCTATCTATTAAAAAAAAAACTGTTTCAAATTCCGTTGCGTAGTTTTAAAAATCTAAGCATACATAGGGACAGACGGACAGCAGGAAGCGACTTTGTTTTATACTATGTAGTGATTAGTAAACACCCAAAAAAAGAATTTTCGCTTGAAATCCCTTCTCATTTAATTTAGTTTAATAAAAAAAAAACATGTAATAAAGACGTTCGAATTAAGCCGTATCTAAAATGAACAGAAACACTTTTCTGTTTAAAAAAAAATTAAACATCTAACAGTGCCTTGGAGAACAATCATGCAACATACCTACTGTCGGCGAAACGGTTCTAATTAGAGCTCCGATACGCCCTTGTCTTACTGAAGGCGAGTTAAACACGAGCACACTGCTTCTTATTAAAAATGTTTTAGATTGAGAAACTATTCTATAATTAAAGACTCGACACAAGTACAACACATATAATATGTGTGTCGAATCGTTCTAAATTTACACTTCATTAAATTTTCTAACTAAACACCGTAACATAGTATATTATAAGACCCTTGTTCACGTTAACTGAGTTATTATTACTAGCGTATAGAGTAGACACTGCAAAGAAAAAGTTTGTAACGCGAACTGCGGTCCCTGCACCGCAGTGAAAACAAATCTTTGTAGCTGTTCGTTGGGCAACACCCGTAAACGCCATGAAAATCACGGCGCTTAGGATCTTACGCTTGCGACAAAACTACAACTCATAAACGATCGAGCGCTGCTTGTTAATACTGTAGGATTTGACTACAAATTATTGTTTTAGCGCTGCAGCGCTTTTTAGTTTTAATTCAAATAAAAACGGAACATGTATTTTATTCTAAGTGGCTTCGCTAGTACATAATATCTCGATGATATATACCTACATATTTATAAATATCTAAAATAATTAAATTGTGGTTCTACTTTAATTTGAGCATGCTTATCGGCAAGCTTCAAAAGTTGCTTACATTATAATGTAATCGCTATCCGCTGCTAATGTGGAAAAGCCTTATACTCGGACAAAGAAATCGTCTTTGCCAATGTGTACATTAAACACACGCGATTGTGTTCACATAGTTAGTTAAATTGATGCATTTATTGGTGTAGTAAAAATATCGAAGGATTATTAATCCTTAACCTGTAATTTGAACAGACATGCACATGAAAGCGGACTCTTGATTCCAGTGTGAAGATAATTTTGAATACCACTAAAGTGGCAATCAAGCCCCAATGACAGAAAACTATTAACATGCCATGTAGCATAGCATAGCATATAGCATGGCTGTAAAGGCCCAAAATAATATCATAGAGAAAAATGATTGCATTGGGGATTATTTACTAGAAGGGGGATTATCTCTAAAATACAAAACCCTTGCAAACGTTAAAGTCAGCCAAGCAGTTAATATCACAGGTCTTTTAATATTGGCGGTGTTACTCGCCCGTTGCAAACTATCCCTCTGGCCCTCACATGTTTGGTCGTTTAATCACTTTACAAAATAATATCTCGTACCAGTATGTAACATCATCAATCATAGTTACTTTACTATGATTCTTTAAGAAGTTCAGTTACTCAATCGGATCTCTTCATCAATCGCTTCGTCATCAGATCATCACCATATTCATATTGAACCACTTCTTTATTATGAGTTATCAAGTTCAAAAATTCGATCGGTAGGCGAGTAATATTCACTAATATTTAGCTCAATTTAAGGACTACTGGCAAACGCAAAGCTAAATACCTGATTTAGAAACACATTACTTGTTTTAATTAAAAATCCAATATAAAAAATTCAATTACTGAAACTCGAGCCACAGTGGGTACAACACAATGTTTTTTAAACAAGTATTCTTGAGGATCAAACAACCGCAAAGGGAAACTTCGTTAAGTCTACATAAAGACATTCCAAGTGCGTTTTAGAGACGTTAATGTACGACAAATTAGGCAAGTCCTTGTGACGTAGAAGTGTAGGACATCGATAAAACAATGAGACACCACCTTAAGCACGTTGAATGTTAATATACATTTAGTGGGCTGTACATAAAAATAATTTAGTATCTACTGATCTTGCAGAAAGTAATCGCATGCGCCATTTCCTTGGCTGATTAGTACACATTGATGTGTACTGAAAATAAGTATATCACCCGTTGGGTAGGTGCCTGCTAGGGATGGTCGTCTAGTCTTGTCGAAAGACCCTACCTTTGTGTTCAATTCACATAACATTGTCTTAGATATCATTTTATTTTACAACACTGTTCTATAGATAAGAATAGACGTAATAAAACACACTTCGGAATCTTATCAATCGATTAATAACAGGATCAATATATTGATTAGAATCGGAACGAGGAAGTCGTTATAATGCCCGAAAGTCGCCCTACAGTCAATTGATTGTATGTTTTTATTAATCCGAACTGATAAGTTGTAGATCCTGTTAAGGATTAACTAGTGTTGAAGATTTTAATTTTCAACATAGGGTTTGAGATAACTTTATTTCTCATAAGAATACAATTATTCAACAATAATACTATTGGACGATTTGCACAAATTAACACCAAAAATACACCAATTAATACATAAACATCATATTTTATTTCGTTTACGAGCCTTATTTTAATTTTATGGTATTTATCGTTTTTTTGGTAGGTTTATATTAGTGTGTATATTTCCATGCAGTATTTTACGTATAAGTATACAATTATAATATACATAAGTTTGACTAATATTCTTTACTCTTGTTTCTTTTTAAAGAGTTTTTGTTGACGGTAAGATAGTCGTAATTAAATAATGGTGCCGATTGAGTCCCGATTTACACATCTAATTCATAACTCAGTTTCGACGTTCTTTTTTCTTCATTGTGTAAGACTGTTAGTTTATTCGTTTACAGGATTTGTATAATAGATACGTTATACATGTAGTCATAGAGTATTGTACAAGGACCGCAAGTAAACTAGCACGAGCCCTTTTCTGATTACGTCAATAACAAAACATTATTAATGAATCAATCTTGTATGCAAAATGTAAACGTTTCCAAGGTATAACCTCGTTGTTGAACATTGCATCAGTCTCACAATGCACTGTTGCGAAATGTACTGTGATACTGCAAAATGCACTGCACTGCTAACCGATTGAGTAAATATAAAAATAAAATAGAGTTAAAGGTGTTTCAAACATGGCTGGGAAATGTTTACCATAATAAATATTGGTGCTGTAAGGATGCCTTAGGTATAGAAGTTTCCCAGAAATCAATATTATAATTGAATTTTATTTATTTGTTTTAAGGAAACTACAGCTATTTTGTAGGTTACAATTTTCATAGTATTATACAGTCAGCCTCAGCTGGTGGCATTTACAATAAACTTGAGCCAATTACAGAGTTCCACGGCAAGTTGTGGTATGATATTATAACTGACAAAGTCTAATATCTAACATTAGTTTACAATCCTAAAAAAAAGGATAATTATTTTAATTAAGTGAGTACACTATTTTTGGATGTAATACATGGATTGCTTATCAATAGTAAGAAACTGCGATCAAGGCACCTTTGAGTTCGTTTTTGAATTTTTATATGCGAAGAAAATGTCTATATTGCTGCATCTATTGTTGTACTTATTCTACTATTCGGGATATAATTGAATTTTTACCATAGTTTGTGCGGTGGTATGGCACTGAGAATAAGGTGGTATGCCTAGTACGTCTTTTAGGTGTATTCAATTGAACAAAAGATAAAAGTTGGGGACAGTGTAAGACTCCACGCATAATATCAAATAAGAAACACATGTCCAGCATTACTCTTCTATCAACTACAGGTGTATTTATATACAAAGGACTACACTATTTCACGCCTTATATAAACTTGAAAATAATTTTAATAAGGCTTTCGGGCTCATCGAGATTTAAAAACACTCACATAATATACTTAACTTGTGAGAACTTATTATCGTTTTTTATATGTCTGTGTTCCTCAGTGGGTGTGTTTTTATCAAGCTTTTGTAGCGCACTGTGGTAACTTGTACTCCCACTAGGTTTTTACGGTTTATTGATGGCTTAAGTGCGATCACAACGTGTCGTAATGTCAATATCTGCAAACGTCAAAAGATCTGTCCCAAAGAAAAACACCAACTTATGCACTCCTGTCACTTAGAGATCGAGATCTTTATTTTCTACTAATGTATTTGTATTCCCGTTATTTATTCATGGTCCTACAGTTTTCGAGCCTGTCGTCGTGTTCCACGATTCCCGATTGCTAGAAAACAAATTGGAGCGGAAACTCGAATCTAATCTGGGAATCCCCGGCCACGCGGCCGACTACGCTGTCCAACGGATCAGGCTGAGAAAATAAGGCTTTAAAATAAATAATGGAAGCCACAAAAAGTAATTAATAATTCAGGTGAACTAAAGGTGTGAAGGGAAATTTAATCAGAGGCTAGAAAAGTTGTACGCAGTGGTTCTCAGTGACGGCAGCGGAATAGAGTCGAAACGAAATGAACTCTCGTTTTGGGTACCCTGTGTCGCCGCGAGTCTCCGAGATTTTTAGATGGACAGTGACTGACAGTAAGTGGATAGTTTGCCCGTCCCTGGGTTCTTTTGAAAAATAGACTGACACGTCTGGCTCCTCCGTCCTCTGTTTGGCGCAATTCGTAACCTCAAGTGCCACAGGAAACTCTGTTAAAAATACTGAATACGGTTTCATTCTTCTAGTTTTACATTTTTCTTTCAAATCGTTTGAATGATGCTGCTCATATGATCATTATTACCTACCATTAAAACACTGTCAAAACTGTTTAAAATATTCATCCGCGTCTTTACAAAATTGAAAGAAAATAATGTTTGCAAATTAATAACGAATACAATAGGTTAAATGGCAAACTCGATCAGTTTGATATTTTTCATGACTCGTTCAGAAACTTCAGACCTAAAATATTGAAATCGTTCGCATAATCGCCACGTTTGTTCTTCATTTATTTTATTAATTATATTTTGCATTAACATTCTAATTAATTAATGTTTGTTCTACATCCTTATTTTATTTTATATTTTTGTAATTTCCGTTCAGTAATTTTTAGTCAAATCTTTGTCAATCTATTGGTGTATATTGTGCATTTCTTTCATAGGTCTGCATATAAAAACTGTGCCATACTGTATTTTTGTTTTAATGTTGTATATTTCTACTATTGGCGTGTCTATAATAAAATAAAAAAATAAATAAGTAATATACTCATAGTTAACCACAGACCCAGTACGTTTCCTGTAGTGAACTCTATAAAAAGGAAAAGGGGAATTTAGATATTAGTTTCTATAACGCTGCAGTATCATCTCAAGGTTTATTAGTTGACGGCTGCGACAGCATCATAGTGAATTGCCGGTGTACTCTTTAGAAATGTATCCAGAACTACTGTGATAATTTTGTGTTTTTCCAGAGTGTATATGAATGTCTTGGGGTTGCTACGATATTAATCAATAATCTCAAACCAAAAAGTATCGGTTTGTAACTCGCTGTCTTACTGAAGTCGTCTTTGGGGAATGTCAGGCAGTTGGCCAACGATAAGTCGAGCAGAGGATCTGCTGTACTCTAACACATCGCTATTCTAATTAGTATTTATGTAAGTAAGCCCGTAAGCTCGTTGCTCGTCGCTTGTTCGCGGGAGAGCCATGCTTCGGCACGTATGGGCCGGCTCGACCGAAGTGATACCACGGTCTCAGAAAACCGCCAGTGAAGCAATGTTTGCATTGCTTTTCGCCGCGTGAGTGAGGTTACCGGAGGCCCTAACTCTTCCCTCTCCCACCTCCCCATCTCTTCCCCCTCTCCCCTCCTCTTCCCCTACTCCCAGCTTATAGGCCGGCAACGTACTTGTGACTATTGAGTTGTAGGTGCCCATGGGCGGTGGTAGTCATTTACCATCATGTGACCCGTCTGCTCGTTTGCCCCCTATACCATAAAAAAACTGTAGTTTTTGATTTAACGTCTTACATTCGAAAAGTAAGACAAAAATATAACAATTTCAGTAGTTTTTTTTACTAGTAGGTAATAAACCGTATAAGCAAGTTATTCAAACGGAAATCACTAAAGGAAATCGAAGATGCCCGTCAAACAGTTACGTATTACGCAAAACTATACTGCAGCTGTAGCAACACTAATTGAGTTGTGCTACTCAAAGACACGTTTAATTTTAGGTGTCATTGGTGACCGGTTGATTGAACTTACGAAATTGCTGACTCGACTAGGTAGTAGTCAATTTCAGACTAGACTAGGCACAACACTAGACAAGGTGATCATGTTTGAAGTCACTCGGTTAGTCATGATATAATATTCTATGAAATATTTACAAAGCGCCATCTAGACTCAAACTGAGGATAGCTTGTTCTATGGATTCTAGAACACGGATGAACATTATCATCAAATCCGTCATAAGACATCTACTGCTGGACATGTGCCTCCCTCAATGATTTCCAAGAAGACATGCATCCACCGATAACCCGCAATCTTTACAAGGTCCGTCTGTCCATCTTGGTGGTCGCTTTCTGGATGATACATACCCCTGATATGTTTCTTAAATACATACATGTGTATATTGTACATAATTATGTTTGTTTACCTAGGAAGTCCCAGACGACATCTGACGTTGCAGTCGAATGCACTACTATCGCTACATCAACTTTAACTGTAAGTTAAAGCTGGAAGTTTATTTTACGTCGCGATGTTGTAAACAGATACAAAATTTTAATTAGCTGATAAATTAAAATGAGTGCTCAGTATAATAAGTACTCTAAAAATCTTTATTTCAACTTACAAATAATAATGTTAAATATCAAATCTTCTAACGCGGTTTCTATTTACTAACTTGTACGTATTTGTGGATCCCGCCGTGGCCGTAGCTAGTTGTGGATTCTGTACTGCAGCGCCGTGGCACCTGTAATTTACTATCGTCTCTCGTTAGTCTAAAGGCCAGATGATTTATAATTGGATTTTAATCAATTAAAATATTTATCCGTTGAAATTATTCACTAAAGATTTGTATTTTCTGTCAACCTGTAATGTTTTTACAAGGTCATCAAAGAAGAAAAGAACCAAGAATGTTATTTTGACAATTGAAAGAAGCCAACGAAAAATGTTTTTAGCTTTTGAATAAAGAAATCTTGGGAATTTGTAGATGTTTGGAATTCATTTGTCATTTGATTTTACAAATTAGCGGCAATTTAAGAAGCGCGTGTTGTGCTTCGAAATGTGTTTGACGGGAGGATGGTGGGGGATTCGCATAACGTGTTTGATATAGTCACAGTTGATGAACGCTAGATATATGTTGTTCCACAAAAATTGTTTTTGTCGAGCATTTGTGAACTAAAGTACAGATAACTATAATATAAATAGAAATTATGATTTCCCCATTCAAAAGAATAAAAGGTGGTTATTGCCGACTCGTTAAATGCCTAGTAATTGTTCATCGTGCCACTCCTAGCTTTTTGACCTATGTTCTACACACATTAACAAAAACCCATAGTTCTTTACTGTATTTTATTGTGAAATCTAAAGAATTGGATTCCTTGGCTCTATACAAATCCGTGCATAAACCATGTTTACTGCCTTAGAAGAATTTAAAATAGTTAATGAGAAAATTTAACATCAGCTAAGATATATTGATGTTTGTGTCTAAATTTAACGTTTGCAATAATTCGGACATTTTCATGTATGCATAATGCATCGTTACATTACATTACAGAATTATCATCGATAATAGTTTTATCTTCATCAACATTTGACGATATATTTAAACTGTGGCCAACGATGTGCTAAGCTTTGTCTATTTCGAATCGCTTCTTTTTATTTCCAACCAAGTCTATAATTTGTTTCATTGAAAAGGACAATTGCTATACAATTTTCCAATACTTATTTGGTTCGGTTAAATAAAATCAAAATCAAAACCAAGTTAATGTTCAAAATTAAATATATTCATTTGATTTCCAACAACGGTTTTTTTTAAATGCAATAAACCCGTAAAAAATGACGAAATTCATATATTTATATGATTTTGCGCACTTTTTAAGCTACAAAATAACGCTTTCGTGGTTTTTAATCTCCGTTAGAAATATAAGTTGTTTAAACAAAGATCATTTTCTAAGACAACGCGGAATAACGAATCAAAGGCTACTTGTTAATTAAACAGCATCTCGAGGCGATGAGCGCTACGCCTGTTATCTTTCTTAATATTTTCGTTAATTTATTATGAAATTTAAACCTTATCCCCCGCTACAAAGGATTTAATTTTGTTTACTTGAAGTTCTTGAGAACCGTAAACTTAAGTAAAATTTAATTTCGTACTACTTAACGCATAATCTCTGTACAGGTCTTGAGTAAAACATTAACTATTAGTGACTTGTTTTGCCTCATAAGTACCTACTGAGTGATTGGTTACGGTAGTATCTTTAGGCTATAAGCAGTTCTACGCAGTATTCTAATAATAATTATGCAATTTTAATGGATAACTATGTCGTCATAGTCGAGTTCAAGTCTTGCTTTCCATTTATTCAAGTGAAATTTGTGTTTCTTTTTTTTTAGTTAAATATTACTAAGGCATAAACTTTCAACAATTCTTCTGACGTCAATTAGAACGGTACCTGAGAACGTTCAAATAAATACGGTTCTATCTTCAAATACTCCCAATATTGGTTCAAGTGACGTAAAAAGATATTGTCTAACAGAAGTTAATAGTGTTCGTGCTCGATATATTTCGTAACCGTTCGAATAATTCCTGCTCCCCTAAGTTGCAAATATTTGGAATGATTTCTCTAGAGATCCTACAGTGCTAGGGGAAAGTGACTGTGAAATTTGTCTTGTCACTTGTTTACAGATCTTGTTCAGTATGTTATACCTGATGTATTTTATTGTCCTTGAAACATTATATTCCTTCTCTTATCCCAATTATTTCAAGTCGTGGCAATATGTCGTTGGCTTCGTCGTCTCTGAACTCAATCAAATACCGTCCATTCCCTTCTTGGACTTCAAGAATTTATCAAAAATTACGAGAACCGAAATAATAAACAATTAAATTTTTATAATCTTTAATTCATTCTGTTTTCTTAAACTAGAAACTAAAATTTAAATTACTGTCAAAAAACTGTTATCGCATTACATTAATAAACGAGTTTTGTAAATTTTAATCTACAATTTTTTATAGCCTGGCTTACTTATCTCCTTCTTCTAACATTTTATTGTTAGCACTTCTCACAGTAATTCAGAATCCTCTTTGTAGTTTGACTTTATGATGTTGTACAACATAATTTCCACACATTATTTCACACAACACAGCCATAATTAACTGGCATTGAAGTAGACTATAACATTAAATGTCATACAAGCGAGTTTAATTTGCCGATTGTCAGAAGCACATAGTCAACGTAGACGAATTCAGTCTAATGAACTTTGAGACATTATGTATTATAATTTAAAAAGTACAAGTGTACTTTGTATACTGTTTTTTGTAAAACGCTTATTTTTATGTCGAATTTCTATCCTGTCCTGTAGTTTAAATACGATTGCAGACCAGGTATGTCATTCACGCGTAGAACTCCATGCACTGCAGTCTAGGGAAATCCTGGTAATAGAAGGGGAGCCGACGATGCTAAATGGGAATTTACTCGAGCGTCGTTGAGACCTATTGGATTTTGAAAATTAGATGCTAGAAAGAAAAAGAGTTCATGCGATGAATCCGTTTCACTGGTGGGGAAAGCTTCTACAGGTTTTCTAAGATGTAAAAAAAAATAGTAAAATGGACTTACTCTAGCGCGTCAGATATTAAAAGTATAGACACCCCACATGTATCTGATAATGGAGGTAGGATAATCTGACGATTTGCACAGTGGAGGTGGCCGTATGGAAGGGTAGAAAATGGGAAAAAAAAATTTTTTTTCGAGCGCGTCAAAAATTAAGAGGGAGAGATGTTAAGTACACCCGAAAGATACCCCCCATTCAATAATCTGACGATTCGGACGTGACGCACGCTCGCGGCGGCTTTTTGAAAATGCAAAAAAAATCGCCCATTTGACAAACTCGAGCGCGTCAGATTTTCACACAGATGGTTCAGCTTAATGTCCTAAACAAGCTGACCAATAATCTGACGATTATTTGGAGGGATTCTCTTAATCTGACCATTTGAAAAAAAAATACATGTATTTTTTATCATTAAATGTGTCAAATGTGCACGGAAAATAGCATGCAAATACAAACAGACTTAACTATTTATATAACTATATAAAAGCGAAAAGATACTCACTCACTTATTCACTCATCTACTGTCTAATCACGAAATCTGGAAAACTACTTGACCTATGAAAATGAAACTTGGCAGGAAGGTAGTTTATGAGTAAGAGAAGTCAGCTAAGGAATAATTCTAAGCTAAGAACAGTTTTGTTAATTTACGAATACCATTAAAATTCAAAATTTCTTGAAAAACATATTCCAAAATGAATCGTTTAGATAAATCGGAAAGAGAGGCGTGGAGTGGGAAATACATGCATCACTGCAGCTGCATGCACTAAACTTTCTTTACGATTTTTGTTACTTCGGCTTGTGGAAATGAGCAGATTAAATGTTTCCTGTTATCCTTAAATTATTTCCTTCAAAATAAATAAAAAATCGAGCGCACTTTTTTTGCAAGTTTGTAACCCACCCACTGCCTTGCGTCACGCTCAAATCGTCAGATTATCAAAATGTACACTTGTCAGCATGTAATTAACCAACCTTATCTTAATCTGACGCGCTCGAGAATGTCAAATGATCGATTTTTTTTTTGCAAGTATGTAACCCACCCATTACCTTGCGTCACGCTCAAATCGTCAGATTATCAAAATGTACACTTGTCAGCATGTAATTAACCCCCCTTATAATAATCTGCCGCGCAGGAGTAAATCCAAAAAAATCCCTTAATGGGCTCCCCCCTACTATAAAGGATTCCGTAATTGCGGAGAGACCGCGGAAGAAAACAATTAAATTGGAAGTCAAAAAAGTAACAAATTTAACTTACATTTCATTTATTATGCGCTCATATAAATATATATATAATGAATAATAAAGAATCAACCATTAAGATTCACGTCAATGCGAAGTTTGGAAGTCTCTCAGAAACTTCGTTAGCATTTGCTTTGTGTGGCAAGCTTCTGCATTGCTTGATAACTTAATGTTCTTGCTGTATTCTTCTATATTATCACGGCATATAAGTGGGTTAGAGCGAGTTGGGAGCTACGCTTTGCTTGAACAATTATATTCATACTAGCCCGTTGTGTCTCTTCACTTATCTAGGTGAATGGGAATTTAATTAATTTAATGACCTTAATATCTTTGAGTGTTTGGCGGCATTATTACTTTTATTGTTTAAAGTGCTATGATACCGAGAAAGCCAATCTAGAGAAGTATTGAATAAAATCCTTTATATGGCACACGGCTGTGAACAAAACCCTATTCAAGGTCAGATTGGTGGGAAATGAGTTATAAGGTACCATTTTACAAGCACCGCTGTAACAAGTTCCGTTGGCGTTGCTAAAAATGCTCGTGTACTGTTAGATTACACATTTTTATTATACCGATTTTTTTATTGTCTATTATTACATATTAAAGACTACTGATAAAAAAATTGGTTGCCTGTAAAGTCGGTATACGGGCGAAAGTTTTACGTGACAACGACTTTGAGTGGTAAAATAATAACCATGCCCGAGTGGAAGGGACGCGTGCCTCTCACTCGCTCTCATTGTGAGCGCATAACGTGAGCGGAGCGTAACGCAGTTTCTTGAAGTGTCACCCGGCAAACCAATTTATAAGACGTTGTCACGTCAAAAAATCTTGCTTGCCTGTAAAGGAACTTATTTATAAAGCCTTCTAATATGGCTTGCTGTACACTCTATTACAGGCGTACGAAAAAGCCAAGGGAATTCTGTCGACCAAAATTAGCAGCTGTCTGCAGTTGGCTAAGTCATGTTTTCTTTAAGGTAGGTTCTACTAACGATTAGCGCTTTAACAGTATATCGAAACCGTTTTCTCATGCCCGTTGCTACAATGCTTTTAACGTTTTTCTCCGTAATTACATCCAGCCTTGGTCTTATTTATAGTCATTACGGGACTCGTAACATGAATATCATATTATGTATTTCTTTTGTAATGTAACTTAAATCCAAACTCATTCGAGGCCAAACTCTTGTTACGTTGTTATGTTACAGTTTCTCGGTGTTTTAAAATCTAGTGACGCTAGTTAGGTCTTTTTGTCTTGTTTAATTTCTAGTTCATTTGAATTCATTAGCCACGTGGACATAACCTTACTAGTTTTATTTTCTCTTTATAAAATTGGTGTAGGATTATTTTTCGAGAACCCCTTACTAATGAAACGGCATAGGTTTTATCTGGATTCATGGTTTCATGTGGTGGCACACATGAATGTTTGAATCCAGAGAAAATCTATCAGCAAGGAATCGGCAAAAGATTGCAAAATTTATTTTGATTGTGGTTGAAATCCGGGTGTATGAATCTGCGTGTAAGAATCTCTTCGTTAACTGACCTAAAGAAAGGAGTAGAAATCTTGTATCGTTTAGCGTAGGTGTGTATGTATAGTGAAGAATCCTACATCAAATCTCTGGACAAATTTATTTTAATTTTAATACGTTCAAAACATCTCCAGAGACCCCCAAAACTTCGTTTACATACCCCTATCCATTCATCACAAATATCGTGACCCAAGATTACATTACAGATTCTTCAGAGAACTATTATCTCATAATGCAACAAGAAGTTTCACATTCCCACAAAGTAGAATAGTTTGAAACACTTGACACCGTCCACAATAATCTGTACTACGAACTTACTCGCATGTTTCTGGTTTAAAGTAAAATTGGAACTTAACAGCTATTTATAAATGATGTTAAAGCTATGTTGGTAAATTTGTATTATTTTCTGTATTTGTCTCTAGGGGTTCTCAGGTTTTCTGAATGAATAAAATAGAGAAAAAATTGTTCCAGGGAACTTCAGTAAACAAGTAAACAAAAAAATGTATCCGTCGCTAAATCTCTTGATTTAGTTTTTTTATATCATTGAGCGAAATTAAAAAGGAACTCGATCAGGATTTACTTTTGTTTTATAATTAGGAAAAGAAAAACAATAATAACACTTAACTACCTACTATTGGACATCTATTTTTTAAATAAACATCATTCAGAAATACAGCATCATTCAGGTCGTAAGTGCGTGCGCTATTGCAAACACAGGCACATTCACTCCACCATAATTGGTTTACTAGTGACGTTCTTCCTCTGATAGCGGCAAGTAATTATATAAGAAAGACAATGATTAGTTTCCTTCGGTGTTATTGTACGAAATAGCTTTGAAGTGATTACTTTTACTTCCTATCACACTTGCTATTTGACAGCAGTGTACGATTGTGCCATTAGTGTAATTTCTATGTTATAACTTAGCTTTGTAAAACAAAAGCAATATTTTAGTTAACAGTAAGCCGTTTATTACCTCTTAGCAGAATATATACGAAAGCTAAAATAGTTGATATTGAAGGTATTGATACTATACGTATGATCGATTCAAGAAAATCTGCTATATTTAAATAGTAGTAGATTTAAACATATATGTGAAGAAGCCTATCCATATTTATAATAAATAGAAGACCGGAAATAAACAGGTGTAGGAGTAGAGAGGCGAAGGCGTCATTGAAATAAATCCGAGTAGGTATATACTGTGGCAACGGGCAATGCCTCCATTCTCGAACATCGATAAAATCTCAGTCGCAATATATGACAAAAAAGTAAGTTCATCATAAAAATGCGAGATTAAGGATTTAAAGTCATTAGGTCCATTTGGCGCTACGCGATGTACACGCAACATGTGTAAGTAGGTATTCTTTTTGTGCGGTACGGTGAATGACCTTAACATTCGCCGCCGTCGAGACCAGCTGATTGCATAAAATGTTTAAATGTTGTTTGATTGATTACATTGGAGTTTTTGGGCGTATGCGGTATTTAAATTTTTTTTTCTGTAAAATGTCAGTAGCAATATATGACACCATGCTGTATGTGTAGTATACAGGTATTTACCCAACCAGCAGGAAATTTCGGTTAAAATCACTTGCACGCTACCTGTTACAATGTGGCATATTAAATCTCAAGAATAATAAAGCAGATCTTTTTCCGTCATTTATTTTCCAGTACAATATCGCAAATCACATCCACTTGAATTAATATGAATAAACCTTTTTTTTTTCACGTCCTTTCAATTGTTCGCACCACCTTTCAAACCTGACTTTAATATGGCCACGGTTATGCTCCAGGAATTTATCTCTTCGTAGTTCCAAGCAGTCTTTTTAAATTTTTCTTTTTGCTTTATCCATTATATTCACATCGCATGTTATTGGATTTAATTCTGTTAAAGTTTCTATACGTGACACACTAAGGAAAATTTAAAGAGAAATAAATTGCCAAATTGTCATATCCTAAACCGTAACTTGGAGATTATGTAAAATCATCTGTTACTCCCTTTCACCGATGCTGTGTTCATCATGTAGACGAGGTTAAGCTGCGTGCTGTGTTTGTGCGATTATACAGGGTCTGCAACGCGCGTGTGATAACCCTGGTATTGCGTCCATACCGTAAAGTTACAGCTTCCCGCCAGAAGGGATGTATTTTTGGCTGTGACTTCATCAGTTCAGTTATGGAAGTCGGATGGAAGTTTTCAGAATGAAGGGTTAGGAATAGGTTATCTATAGACTTTATATGAACGCATTATAGTTATATTAATAGTTGTGGACCTAAAATTTGTTTTGAATTTCGTTATTCTAATGACGTCAGTTCTACAAACAACTTGTATAAAGTTTGTCTTCTAATATAGATGGCATTTCTTGCAATTGCTGTTCGTAAGATCCTGATAAACCTGGTATTAGGGTTTTCTATTACCAAGTTAATAATAGTATCCCCGATTCTGGCATTGTGTCCACCAGATGACAAATAGGTCACACAACAATCGTCCCTTATTACGCGGGTTGAAATGTTTGTATAGGATAATAATATACCTTTATGTAACCCTTCCGCCAGCTACAGTTGTGTTGTTATAAGATGAAAAAAATAACTATGACATATCAAGATGGATGACTCAATTTCATCGAGAACTCTTTTAAGAAAGACTCGTAGTCTATTTATTTCGATGAAAAAGTATGTGTAGCATCCTTTGAAACACCGTTACTAAACAGTTTCCTGTTGTTTCTTCGCGAAGACAGAACACGTACAATTTTTTTTCTCCCTAAAACGGCATTCACACGATACAATTTTACTACCTGATCAGATATGTGATTGATTTCGTTTACGAACATTTTCGCGTTCACACCTACACAACTAAATCGCAAATTTTTATTTGATTTTATTTTCTGTGCTATACAGACGTTTGTAAGAAAGGTTACCGTATGACTAATAGTTTTTCTTTTTGAAGAACTGCTACCTGTATTGATCTTATACTTAATATAAATCATCTAATTAGTAAAACCACCGATTTAATGGATCGCGTTAGTAATGCGTAAATAGGGACACTGCGGTAAAAAAATAATTGGAATACGTCCCGCTCAATATGACACCTGCAGGCAGACTAAATGATAAAATTGGGCGATTAGCGTCCACACGAACCGATTTGATGTGACACGATCAAGTCAATCAAGTCAGGCGATCCTGACCACCCAATGACCTTCAATTGGACGATTTGCGTCTACACGAAATGGTTCAATTGAATATCTAGTCAACTTGTGCCGTGTATATGCCGTTTTAAAAATATTTTAGATTTGTTTGGTTTTGTTACTGTCACACGTGGAAAAAGGAGTTCCAATGTAGACAGTTGTTTTAAAGAAATTTCCGGCAGGCATGGCTTTACTGGCAGTTTTATATTTTGCTTTACGCTGCATAGCTCATAAGCAAATTTGAATGAAAAATTGAATGCGTAAAACAGATACATGATGAGCTCCTGATACAAATAATAGACAATAAAAATTGAATTCATTGATTTGGATAACTGATTGTGAATTAATATTCACAAAGGCACATGATTGAGAAATAGAATTCTTAATTCTATTGTTTTAGATTCATGAATATTATATTAACTCTGTTATTAATACAGTAATATAATTCAGTGGCCTCTGACGTAAACATATAAGAATCGATTGCTCTATATGGGCTGTTAGAGTAATGTTCATATCGTAAATAGATTTTGTGCGTAATATCATCCGCGCCTTCTCTCAACTAAGTTGGGGTCGGCTTACAGTCTAACTACGATACGGTCGAACTTTGATATTTTACGTGAAGCGACTGCCGTCAGACCTCCATAACCCAAGTACTAGGCGATATCGAAGTTCTGTAGTTAGACCAGGTTTTCGGACATTTTAGGGCTCCAACTACCCGTAACGAATGCCACAGATGTTTGTATGGCACCCGGGACCGATGGTTTAACGTGCTCTCCGAGGCAAGGAGGGGTCTCAACGCCTTAAGAATGGTCACCCATACTAGACTGACCTGGCTAGTATTATTTAACTTTGTAATATGCTCACCTACTCGGTTACCACTTAGCCACGAGCCCCTCGAGAATTTGTGCGTAATAGTAGATATGAAAAATTCATCTAGTTCAGCGTGAAAGTTTAAGCTACGCAAAAATTTATAATAACCTCTTTTTGTTAAATAAAATAAAAAAGTAAGTTCATCATAAAAATGCGAGATAACTACGCTACGGGATGTACGCGCAACATGTGTAAGTAGGTATTCTTTTTGTGCGGTACGGTGAATGATCATAACATTCGTCGCCGTCGAGACCAGCTGATTGCATAAAATGTTTAAATGTTGTTTGATTGACATTGGAGTTTTTGCCTGTATGTGATATTTATTAATTTTTTTTCTGTAAAATGTCAGTAGCAATATATGACACCATGCTGTATGTGTAGGATACAGGTACTTTCCCAGTCAGAAGGGTGAAATTTAAGTTAAAACCACTTGCACCCTACCTGTTACAATGTGGCATATTAAATCTCAAGAATAATTTATTAAGGCAGATCTTTTTTCCGTCATTTATTTTTCAGTAAGATCTCATTTTACTCATTTCCAGTACGATTACTCATTGTGATATCATTTTAATTTTCCGGCAGAAAATTCCAATGATTTTCCACTCAGAATGATGGTCTGGGTACATTATTTCAGGATTCGGTACGGTGTTCCTTACACCCTGTATATTGCCAACACACTGCAAATAAAAAAATGTACCTACAATGGGGCTTGCATTCTATCAGCAAGTCTACGAGACGGGCGCTACGTTACACCATAAGCGTGCAAGTTTTGTACTAAGCTGCTAAGCGACCATCACTTTCGGCGAACGATTATATTGGGAGAGGTTTGTCTGACTGATAGATTTATATTTATTATATTAACTAGATCCATCCAGAAAAATCCATCAAATTAATATGTCACTGTAATGCACCGTCCTGGTGCAATCGCAACAATAATAAAATTAAAAAAAATATATTATAAAGTTAGATTAACAAATCTAACTTTCAGACAACAAGCTCATATAAAAGTTATTAAGACATTAATGACTTTTTTAAATGCATTAAATAACACACTGTTTCATATTACAATCACGTGTTCAACAATAGATGCTTAGTTTCCTATAAATAGTAATAAATATTATGTATGTAAATATAAACAGTAGGAGAGTATATATAGACTTCGCAATTGACGGACCACGGAGCCCACAAAACTGTACTTACTTATATTCTTCTTATTACTATTCTATTCTTTTTTTGTGTAAATTATTTTACGTTCTTAAAATCACGTTACTACACTGTCACCTGCAGCATCTATTTAAAAAAACTAAATAAGATTAATGTCTAGCCCCGGTATTGTGATCAGTTTTAAGTCTTAGTATCTAATGTGCCATTTGTTTTATGGGGGAACCGGACCAGCAAACGGTCGGTCAAATTCGAACAGAAATCTACTGGCTAAAATTTCAATTATTGCCTAGAAAGTTAGTGCTTCTAATTTACACTCAGATGTCTGTGTGTGTTCTACTTCTCTATGTGGGTTTCCCAGATTAACGTAGAAGTGACATTTTTTAATTTGTGTATATCTATAACTTCAAAAGGAATGCTGTAATTGCTTGGCTCGGTTTTAAATAGCGACTTTTTACAGTTGGTAAACTGGCCAAACCGGCTATTAGCTGTGAGCTGTATTTGTAACTCATAAAGTAAGTTCAGGTCTTATAAACGTTTATGTAAACGTTTATAAACATGAACTTTTTAAAGTCGTCTAGCTGATATTAATCCCACCTCAACGAAGGAGATTTCATGAAGGTTATTGATAGAAAGTAACCATGAAATAACTTTAGTGACTGAGTCTACTGAATAAAAAAAAGACAACGATTTTAATGCATTTAAATTATCCCACTAAAAAACTTTCACTAATTTCACACTAGGATTAGAATTTACATTTTTTAATAAAAGCACCGTTAAGGTATATCTAATCAATTCAATGAAAAAGGTATTACATCAATTCATAAATGGCGAAGATACAGCGTTATGTATATATCTACACAGAAAAAAATCAAATTGTTACCTTCCCTTTTTTGAATGGGGTAAAAAACGTTTGAAATGTCAATCCTCACACGAGTTCGTATACATAAGTAAGAGGGCGCCTAAAGCCAGATAAATATTTGATGCCACCCGCGTTATTTGACTTGTTGACAAAATCAGGATAATACACTGACATTTGAGTGTGACAACCTGACAGGGCTGTTCATGAAAAAAAAAAACTTAAATTTAGGAGTTTATTTGTGTGTAAGTAATTCGCAAATCTCAGGTTTTACCAGTCTTACTAAAAGTCCGACCTATGAATATTGTAAGCATGACTATCGGTCCTAATAATCATTAAACTGAGCATTAATCTAAAGTAATTTGGAGAAGTTTGAAAAGGAACAAATTAAAAAAAAATTCAGTGTAAACAAACAACTTGTTGACGCAAGCACAGAGCCCGCCTGGTTTAAAGCACTTACAAGTGCAAACACTCGGTGCATCGTATCTTTGTTTTATGGGATTGGCAAGCGAGCAGATGGGTCACCTGATGGTAAGTGACTACCTCCGCTCATGGACACCTGCAGCTCAAGAGTCACATGTGCGTTGCCGGCCTTTAAGGTGGGAGTAGGGGCAAGGGGGTTAGGTCTTCCGGTCATAATTCACTCGGCGAAACACAGCGCAAGTATTTTTTCACGTCAGTTTTCTGTGAGGCCGTGGTAACACTCCGGTTGAGCCGGCGGCCTATACATGCAGTGCTCTCCGACGATTAAATTGAAGAAATCCCCTTTTATACTTCTGTTTGATTTATCTGGTAAATGACTGATTGAAGTAGATTAAAGGCAACAAAAGTAAATATCGATGAAACTTCGGAGCACGACTATTTTTCCAGTAATATTAGGTATATTTAATAGATAATAAACCATTTAGGCACCATTCATTTATTACGTAAGACGATTTAGGGAGGGAGGGGGGTCGATCATGTCTTATTTTTCTTACAAGGGGTTGAGAAGGGGTCTTTATAGTTCTTACATAATCATCACAAAAATGCGCAAAGTTAAGATTATACTTTGAAAACGACGTAACAATCTTAGAGATGTCCCAGTTGCAGATCCACTTTCCGAATGGGTTTTGAGCCCATTCACTGAAAATCTTATGTAGGTAAATATGAATGATTAAATCCACTTGCTACCAAAAATACAAATTACTACTACCTTTGTTTTGAAATTTAAATTGTTACTTTGAAAAATAAACATTAAAACAAACGAAACGAGTTATTATTTTTTTCCTTTAGATTCTTACGTAATAAATATTAAACAAGGGGGAGGGGTCGGCCTGGCAAAAATAGTCTTACGTATTATTACGTAAGACTACATTTATATGAATAGTGCCATGGGTATCCCTACTAGAGATCGCTGCCCATCGAATTTCGACCGGTTTGAATGTTTGATTTCATTGAGCAAAAAAAAAAATTGACCAACAAAATAAAATAATTGCCTCAATTTTTTCCTACTTTTTATTTTCTACATAGTTGAGCACTGTAACATCGTCGAGCTTGACGCCTCTGGTGTAACTTCAATTGTCATTGTAAAGACTTTTGTTCCATGACAGGTCAAAATAAATACTATATATATATATAGAACCCCCTATAGCTTAATTTAGCCGTTTTTACCTTTATAGAACAATTTTTTTTTTCTATTTATTTTAAAAAGTGTTAACCTAGCTTAGTCATGATCTGTGGGAGAGCCTTCGGCACGTATGGGTCGGCTCGATCGTAGTGATACCGCGGCCTCACAGAAAACCGGCAGTGCTTCCATTATTCCATATCATCGCTGAGTGAGTAAGGTTACCGGAGGCCATAACCCTACGCTCTCCTCCTCTTCCCCTCTTCTCCCCTTTCCTTCACTTTCCCTCTTCACCCCTTCCTCTACTCTTACTCCTCTACCTTAAAGGCTGGCAACGCACTTGTGACTCTTGAGCTGTAGGTGCCCATGGGCGTTGGTAGTCATTTACCATCAAGTGACCCGTCTGCTCGTTTGCCCCTAGCACATAAAGAAAAATAGGCAGTCATGGGACTGCCGACAGAACTGAAAACTTAAACGAAACGACGAACTTAAAACGTCACATTAACAGGTTGATGACATTAATTAATAAAGAGCTGACAGAACTCAATATAAGAAACTCACCTCCGCCTTACGAATTTTCGATATCGTCATAAAAATATATTTTAAAATAAATATGACACTCGGACACATTTTCGATACATTTTCGATCAGGGTCACGTGTCCTGAAGCGAGTTTAACATTTTTTACCCATCCCAAAAATTGCACAACACCGCTAAAGAAGTTCTCACTTCAAAAACATCTTGTACTAAAAGATTTCCAGGCCGAAAAAAGTTTTATCCATTATTGAATTGGCTTTAGGCGCGCTGTTATCTATCAGACATAAGTTGCTTGACTATTGCGCCATTCGAGAGCACTCAAGTTAGTGCCATAAACAAAGCGCACTATCTCTTTTAACTCTTTTAATCAAGGAAGGAAGTATCACCATAAATCTTAAACGACAATTTTATCGGCACTCGTGAACTTGTAATTCAGTTGGATACATGTCCAATGGGAGATACGGTTTGCATCAAACAGTTTAATGATTTGGTATTTATGTCATACCGAATTTCTTTAACGATTGATTTTAATTTATTTATTTCATAGTTTTGGTTAAATATTGTAATATTGAGGACGTGCGTAGGTACACTAGATCGGGATGTCGCTGTCGAGAGGAGTAGCAAGGGCTTAATCCGATATAATGAGATTTAAGCTTTTAACACATTTAACATTTCTAAACAATTTCATAAATTCTTTAACAAATCATCATTTCTGGAGAAGACAGTGCAGACTTCACGCCGTCTGCCAGAAGACTTCTCTTCCCTATATTTGAATTCCTTTTCCTTTCTTTCTAAAACGTACGATTATTCTTAATTCGAGTTTGGTGCTACCAGCCAAGACCTCTGTGCCTTGTCAAGGAGTTTTCGTTCCAATAGAAGGAGGTTGAATGTAGCGTAGGAGGTCTTACCACAATATTATATTAGTCTATTCAAATAAAACTTAAGGCACACTATTGGCTTTAAATGTAAAGAAAGTCTTCTAATCTATTAACTTTCAAAATTTAAATACATTAACCACTGTTACAAAATCTGATAAGGCACGAATTAAATTTTGTCTGCCATGTTGCGGTTGCGGTGGTTGCGGTTTCAGTTGTTAGATATATTGTTAGGTAAGGCTAGGTTCACACTACATCAAAAATTTCATTTGTAGCGCTATACAGTGAAGATTTCTTAAAATTAATTCAATGTAAGTAGTCTATACGAGCTGGACTGATTACATTAATAGTGAATGTATATATAGTGCATACATGTAGGCTTATTTACGTAATATATATAGTCTGTTATTCTGTGATTATGTTTAAGATTTTAATTATATACCCGCCACACGCGTATCTGCATCACCCAAAGGTTGAATGTAAGAAAATGCTTACGACATTAAATTCGCCTTTGGTAATGTATTTGCATGAAGTGTAAATAAATAAACGCTTTCCATTTCTGAACTGACTGCTTTGTGTTTTTATTGAATACGCTGTAACGTGGTTAAGATCTTTAATGTGGAGGGTCTAAAAATAAAAAAATCAGTCCGCGTTTTCATTCTCGTTAAATTTGAATAGGATCAACCTTGAGTACAACCAGTTCAATTAAATTTCTTTTTATGGAAATCGATTCAAAAAGTGCGAAAATATCGCGTAACATACACGACAAATAAAAACAAACAGACGAATTGAGAACCTCTTTCCTCCTTTTTGTAGACCGTTAAAATAGAATGTTCCGTTTCCAGTTAATCTAAAATGCATAGAATTTTCCGTTTCCATTGACACTTCTTAATAAAAAGTAAACAAAAACACTTCTGTTAAATTGCAATGTTGTGTAAAAGATCTCTCTGACGCTGCGATGACATTGTGATTCTCTGTAGTGACTGTACTGTAGTCAAGAGCATCACTATATTGTGGATGTGGATTAAAATAAAAGTACACCAAACTATACTTGCATAACCACATTGTATTATATTATTATTTTTTACTATTTTAAGTAGTCTAATCACATGTTGATTGTATCGTTATACGTTTTAACTTGTATACAATAGTTAGAGATTTTTTCCCATTTATTAAGATACCTAGTTATTAAAGTAGTGTAATAAGAAATTACATACAGTTCAAGTGTAAGTGAGTTGGATAAGTACTAGTTGATAACGATATAAATGTTGTAAGAATGTGGTTAGGCGAATAGTATAATGAGGGCGCTGCAGTTCAGCGACATTGTCTTTGTATTGGTTCGATACAAAAACCGGTTTCATGTCGCCCATGCATCCATTCAATATTGTCTGTCGCACATCCGTCAGAGATTCAGAAAGTAGCATCGGCGATTCGTCAAATTGATTGCAGGGTTAACAAGTATACTGGTAGTTTGTAAAGCCACACATTACTAGGTATACTTTAAAAAATTATTAATTTAAATGTAAGCAGACCCTTTAACTCAATAATATTTATTGCTTATTGCTAACGGTTCCGTAATTCCGGTCTGCTGTAACTTACAGTTGTACATTCATGTTAAGACCTCGATATTTTATTACCCGGTTCACCTTATCATCTTGCTACTTTACAACAGTTTGAATAGAAATCGACAGTACTCATTACACATAATAAATTCAACCTTATTGTTCGTGCTGCCTTGCTGCTAACGTGCTGTCCTTTAAACAAGATGCAAATGCGTAAGTATAGGTTTTCTTTTACAGTGAAAAGCACTTTGCAATATTTATTTGTATATAAATATCTGACGTTATATTCGAATACGGGTTTCAAACGGATCTGTAAAAACTTCTGATACTCAATCATGTCTTAATTTTTAAACGGAAGGGATTCTTGAAAGAGCCATTAAGAGCTTTTGATGGTGTAGGTGGGGGGTTCTAGCCCTCAGGGGGTGTCGATCTGTGTAACTATCGAGAATACAGAGGTGTGATCCGAAGGGGGTCTTTTAAATGTTATTTACATCAATAAAAGGAAACTGAAATACATGTAAGGAGAAACGTGGAGGTATATTATGTCCAATCCAAATTACTCCATTCAATCATCATAAAACTACATCCTACCGCGAAATTTTATTACCAAATGTCTCACAAGCAAATTGTGGCCATAAAGTGTAAGTTATAAATGTTGTTTTTGGTCTGTGGTCGGTAACGGTACAGATGGCACAGTTAGACTTGCAGGCTTGCATCAAACCTGTTCGACTGATCGAAGGTTGTCTTAGCCAGGAATAGATACATACAGCGGTCAACAGCACCAGGCCTGTTATAAGTTATAGCTAATTAATAGTGATCGACAAAGAACCTAGAAATGATATTGATAATGAATGAAATAAATAGTGGAAAATATGTAAAAGAAAAACTCTTCTTATGATAGTAATTAGGAAATGAAGATGATGTTTCA